>OZ010683.1:10595435-11171906 GCA_963932265.1 Thymelicus lineola | reverse complement strand
TTTCTTATTTTTATATCTTTTTACTGTGTTGAAATTGGTGAACAATAAAGAATATTTGTATTTGTACCTATGATGCCATGCCACCCAGGATCGGTGGAAGTAAAAGTGGCCATCGATAACGTTAACTTCGTAAAAATTACTCCAGTTTTGTTATTTTGATAATGATCGTAAGTTATATTGTAACTTTACACTAGCTTAATATTTATTTAAGGAACCAGTCTGTGATCTAATATCCTCCTTATATTATCTTATGACCATGATTATATGTATTATTACACACTCATAAGTAGTACCTACTCATTAAAACTTATTGTTGTCATTAAAATATCCATGAATTCAGTGATACATGTATTTATTATAATTTGCAAAACTACACATTTGTGACACTTAAGAGCCATTTCGCGGTTAGACGCGCGGAATGAAGAATTTGATGTCAAAAATTAGTATCATAAGAAAGATATTAATGCTGGCAAATGAACTCATAAAATAGATCAATCCTTCATCTTGGATCTTCATTTACCGGAATTTTGAAAATATTAATTTGTTTCTGCGTAACTGTCAATCTAGCATAACTATTTTTCAGCAAAAGGACGACAGAGTCAATTTCATACACTGATTTTCTTTATTAAGTTTTATTAAATTGAGTAAAAAAAAATGTCTAGAGAACACTCATATATTATATTTTGCATTTATTACAAGGGATATACGATTACTATAATATTCGTTTCAAAATTAATTCAATAACATTACCAATTTTCATGGTTTATGCCATGACTTTACCATCGGTTTTTGTATTCAATAAAGCGTATTTCCCATCAAAAATTTATGTAGTAATAAAATATGGTCTTTGTCGAATATGACACGTAATTTTTTTTTTATCTTACTGCAAAAAATAATTTATTAAAACGAATTTACTTTACCATATAAAGATACGCACTGGCGCGAAATCAAATCAGTCGTGCGGCAGCACTCTTGGACGTCGGACCTGTGTCAATTTTTGCTTTAGCCATCTAAGGAATAGATTTCGTAAAAGTAACGTAATTATATTGCCATTGAACAGTCTTGATCACGTGAGAATTTTTAGTTACAGTCAATTGTATTATTTTTAGTTTTCTATAATTTTCAGGGTTTTGTAGTCAAATCGGAATCATGTCTAGTCCGTTCGTTATTTCAACCGGCCGGCTAGCCCGTCCGGCCGTCCGTCCTTCCGTCCGTCCGTCTGTCCGTTCCGTATGATTTTTTCTTCGTCTACCCCTTAATGTGGGGTATCGTTGAAAAGGTCTTTCAAAAATATTATAGGTTTCAAAAGACCATTTTTCAATTCAGGGGTCCGTTTGCGTAATATTCTGCTTTAAACATCTTTGGTTTGAAGAAAACAATAGAAATTAAGTAACTATTTCTTTCCAACTTATGTAGTGTAAGTAGTAACGGAGAAAATCACGAACATACATATGTACAAAATATAACTATATCTATACTAATCTATACTATTACTATTGTCTATATATATAAAATTGAAAAGAGATACACTGATTAAACAAAAAATCTCAGAAACTACCGAACCGATTATGATGAAATTTGGCAGGGAGATAGTTTATGCTAAGAAGACGTCAGCTAAGAACGGATTTTTGGAAATTCATCCCCTAAGAGTAAAAATAGGGGTTAGAAGTCATTTTCATACAAGCCGACTTCGTCAGTTTTAGAGTTATAAATATGAAATTTTTCATGTAAGTTTATAGTAATAAATAAAAGTTAACTTTAACACATTTTTTTTTAAATCATCCCTTAAAGGTTAATTTAGGCATTTTATCATAGTATGCAACTTCGTAATTTTTGAAGTTAAAAAAATGAAAATTTACATATTAGCTCAAAATTAGAAACTAAATTTAGAAGTATTACGTTTTTTTGGAAAATCATCCCTTAAAGGGTTAATTAAGGCTACGCAAGTTAGTATGGGAACTACGTCAGTTTTGAAATAAGAAGGGTGAAAATTTGTATTTAAGCTTATAGTTAGACACAAAAAATAACTGTATCACAGTTTTCTCGAAATTCATCCCCTAAAAATAGGGGTTGGTAGTCAACTACATACAAATCAGCTTCGCCAATTTTCGAGGTAGGTATAAATATGGAAATTTTTATGTAAGTTTATAGTAATAAACAAAAGTTAAATTTTACATATTTTTTGGAAAATCATCCCTTGAAGGGTTAATTTAGGCGATGTAACATAGTATGCAACTTCGTCATTTTTGAATTTAAAAACATGAAAATTTACATATTAGTTAAAAATTAGAAACTTACTTTTAGGTATTACGTTTTTTTTGGAAAATCATCCCCTAAAGGGTTAATTAAGGCGGCGCAAGTTAGTATGGGCACTTCGTCAGTTTTGAAGTAAGAAGGGTGAAAATTTGTATTTAAGCTTATCACGGTATCACGGTTTTCTGGAAATTCATCCCCTAAAAATAGGGGTTGGTAGTCAATTACATACAAATCAACTTTGCCAGTAAATTTTGCCAGTAATAACTCTAAAAGTTATAAATATGATTTTTTATGTAAGTTTACAGTTACACACGTTTCTTTTTTTGGAAAATCATTGGGGACTTTACGGATGGGACGGGGAGGGGAGAGGGACAAAAAACAGGAGAGAGACCGGGAGCGGGAGAGGGAGGGAGACAGGGAGCGGGAGAGGGATAGGGAACGCGAGAGGGAGAGGAACAGGAAGTGGGAGAGGGACCGGGGGCGGGAGAGGGAAGGGACAGGGTCAGGGAGCGGGAGTTGGACCGGGAACGGGAGAGGGAGCGACAGAGGGAGAGGGACAGAGAACTGGAGAGGAAGAGGGGCAGGGAGCGGCAGAGGGAGAGGTACTTGAAGCTGGAGAGGGACTGAGAGTGGAAGAGGAAGAGAGAGAGAAAGAAAGAGAGGGACTAATATTGAAATTTATAATCAATAAATAACACATCAATAACGTGTTAGAACACCAAAAATTTGTTTTTAAAATTATTATAATATTAAATAAAATAAATATGATAAGCATAATTTCCGCGTGCGAAGCTGCGGGCAACTGCTAGTAATATTATAAAGCTGAAAAGTTTGTTTGTTTGTTTGGTTGAACGCGCTAATCTCAGGAACTACTGGTTTGAATTGAAAAATTCTTTTTGTATTGGATAGTTCATTTATCGAAGAAGGCTTTAGGCTATCGGATTTTTGGAAATTCAACCCCTATTGGGTTGGAAGTCACTGCTGTAATTTGAAATAAAACATTGTCCGTTTTTAGACATTAGTTACTGTTTACAGTATTTAGGTTTTTTGTTATATGTGTAAATTACATATTTACATAGAAAAAAAATAATAAATAATTATAACTTGTATACACATACCCTTTATTTATACAACTTTTAGATCAATCTGTACTTTATAGAGTTCCGTACCCAAACGGTGTCAACGGGACCCTATTGCTAAGCCAAAATGTTGGAATGATAGAAGCTCCGACATTAGTCAGCTATAGTCACTTATTATTAGTCAAAGATAATACATTCGTTGTTTGGAAACTCTTGTGCACCCAAGTTCCGTCAACTCCCCAAAACTCACGTATCTCAAATACACAACACAAATACAAATCACCCTCTCATTTTTTCCCTTCACAACCCCTTGCCTCCCCCTATACCCCCCCCCCCTCAGTTCTTCACCCAAAAGTGGAATTTTGCGTCGTGATAATCTGGGAGGCATCCGGGCAAATACCGCACTCATCAGGTAGGCGCAGATCGGCAGATCAGGATATCGGGATATAGATTTTTGGAAAACCGGAAATCCCGGATATCTCGGAGACGGTGCGTCCTAGACAAGTTTAGACGGAAATTTCAACCCCCTTTAGTAAACCGCCAAACCTTATTGCTAAATCTTACTGAACCCACTTTTACCCCCCCCCCCCCTCCCCAAATTTTCCTAAAATACCATATATCTCCTAAACGGTACGTCCTAGACGATTTCCGACTGAATTTCCATCCGCCCTGTGGAACTCATACTTGCAACATTACCCAATCTTATTGGGCCCAACCTTAACCCCCCCCCCCCTCCCAAATTTTCCGAAAACTCCTTATATCTCCTAAACGGTGCGTCCTAGACGATTTCCGAAAGGATCGAGTAAAAGTTGTAGCCCATAAAAAGATTGACATTTTATGTGCCATACATTTTTCTTGTAGAGCAAGTGGTTTGGGAGGAAAGTGCGAATTTCGTTTCTCATAATTTATTATACTAGACTATTGTCAATATTTTGTTTTGTAAACCAACAGAAAACAATAAAGAATTCGTTTTTAACATTCAAAGAATAGTGTTCTGAATATCTTCTTTTTAAAGCTGTAATCATTTTTGTGTATGGATTGTATTTACCTCTTTATTTTTACGTTATCTTTTGTATCACGGTAATGATTAGGGTATCGAAAACCGATCCTGTTTTAAATTACCGGGATTTTCGGTACTCGCCTATGCTGGAACCGGGATTCCCGGGATTTTCAGTTCTTTCGGGATTATTTTACCACGGCTTTCCCCGCGTGAAAATAGTTAGTATCGCGTTTCCTATTTTATCTCTCAGGAGCATTAAATAGGGAAAAACTGTTTTCTACCCAAATCCGTATAGTCGTTTGCCGTGATTGAGTAACCATCATACTATTATACCTTACATGCAAACATAAGTTTCGTATTAATTGTATGAAAGCAACACAATTGTATTGCACAATTCAGCACTGCTTGGACGAGAAAAAAGAGTTAAATCATCTTCATTTATATTAGAAAAATATCGATCTGGGTTGTGTAAATAATATTATATTAGTATAGCTGCTTCATGTAGCCGACGTTCTGAATATCTTCTTTTTAAAGCTGTAATCATTTTTGTGTATGGATTGTATTTACCTTTATTTTTACGTTATCTTTTGTATCACGACGCGACATATTTTTATTTCCCAAAAGTTCAGAAAATCCCGGTTCTTTTATTTTGTTTCCCGGTTCTTTTATTTTGTTTCCTGGTTCTTTTGAAAAGTACCGTATTCCTTTGTAAATCCCGGGATTTTCGGTTCCGGGATTTCCCGGTTCTATACCCTCCGATTGATTTGAATTTAGGTATACCTATGTATTTCGACGCGCTGCGAATATCGCAGGCAAAATGGACGCATATTGCATTTTATAGATCACCTTGAAAAAACGTGATTTTTAATTTTTCACGTTGATTTGCCAAAATATTGATTTTTGCAATATGCATCTATTGGACATCTTTATTGTGATGTACCTAAGTAGGTACCTAAAATGTATTATGTAAATAAGTTACCGATAATGGTACTACTACATTGTACTCTTAATTGTTATATAAACTTATATTGTCACAAACCAGATACATGTATGTGGTCACAAAGTGTATAATTAAAATTATATGTTCATAATTTTAAAATTTTTACGTTTGAAAGTATCAAGAAGATTACTCGCACAGAACTGAGGTCAAGCGCGACGCGAGCTGCGCGAGGCAATATCACGCCGCGGAGCCGCTTCAAATACCTATAGTTTATCAACCGAGTTTTGCGAAATGGCTCTTAAGAGTTAAGCTACAGTAGAAACGTAATATTTAGGTTATCAGGTTGTCTTTCTGTATAATGTAAATCAAAAGTCCTTTTTATACAATTATACACTGATAGTACATACGTATATGTATTTATTAATAAATATATGTACTAATAAAACATTGCAGAAAATGGGTCTGTAGTTTACTTTATATTATAGTTACTTATGTTACTTCGTAAATGTTGCCTGTAAAAATATTTAATATTTTTATAAAAATATTTAATATTTTTATAAAAATATTAAGTTGGTTTGTGTATACTTCAAAAACGTCAAGTAATGGAGGTCTCTATATAAAGAAAAAATTTTAGAGAACTTCTTACTAATGCTAAGCGAATGTTTAACGGTTTAAGATTTTTTATTTCTCAAAAGAATTTTACAATTCACTTACAGAGAAATAATATAGATACTTATTAATATATAATGGTATGCCGCTAGGCGTAGTTAACAAATAATTTAACAAACACAATCTTACAAATCACATAACCACACCAAACAAAACAAAATGAAATGAGGGTAGTTATGAGAACAGTTAAATGCACAAGAAATATCATGGGAAGAAATAAAAAAGTAGGTTTCCAAAAGGGAATGAAATCCCACCTCACAAGGTCCTTATTTTTAGAAAACCCATGTCTTGAGCAAATATTACTGATAGCTGAACATTTTCGCAACAATTGCACAAACACTTTTTCATGAGGCTATTTTTTTCTAATCCCATGATGTTTTTAAAAACGATATATTTGTACACAAATTAACTTTGCAACGTAGGCAAGTGTAAAGGCTGGATCAGAGATAAGGAATAAGAAATTGGGGTTGAAAGTTTGTTCGAAAAATCCGCTTTCAATAAATTAATAAAGTGCCACGGTACCTAATCAGGATTAAGTTTTTTTGGTTAGAAATAAATAAATACGTGTAAATTAATATGAATAAAATCTAAAGGACCTAAAGGAAGTAAATAAATGAAGAGAATTGCTTAAAAACCTGTTATACGTAAGTTCAAAGCAATCCCTAAGAAAACAGAGATTTAGCTTTTAGGTTAAAAAAAAATTAAATAAATAATTCAGCGGTTTTGGAAATGGGAGTAAATCAGAAGTTAAAGGTTTTTTTTTGAAAATCCGCTGATTTTCATGCAACTACAAAAATTTGTGTTTGACTTTATGGGTACAAATAATGAAATACTCTTAAAAATAAATCTATCCGCTCAATGCCTCTGTCAAAGATTCTAATAAAAATCTTAAGTTAACGGATAAAAAAGTTGAATCCTAGAATCAGAGTCATCTATAGCAAATACGTAGAATCTTTCGATACATAAGATATCATTGCTTTCGACACAAAAATTTTCTCTAAGAAGCGCGCGCCATCTGATGTAAAATTCTTGAATTAATTCCGTTTACAGCATCGTGTAATCACAACACTAAAACTCTTCCTGCGATCGCCAGAGGGTGTATTATTCTTTCAGTTTATGGAGGTACCATGGAGGATAGAAGTAGGAGAAAATTGAAAATATGTCCGCCAATGTATAAGCAGTAAATAACAGTTCAAAAACCCTCCACAACGGCGCTAGCGTATGCAAAAGTGGTTTGAATACAGTTGTTGCGGGTCGCGAGTGGACTAACCACTGATTGTTTAAATTCGGCATAGATACTTCAGTCCAGTATTTTGACTATTTGCGTAAAATACCGTACTAAATAACCGTCGCTACTTCGTCGTAGGTACTTTACCTAATGCTGAAACTCTTTCAGTTAAAACCATAGAACCATAAAACCACTCTATGCTGTATGGTAACTTTTTATTTCTATATATCTATAATTTCTATAAATCAAATATGTACCTACTTTGATTACCAATGAATACTGTAAACATTTTGTTTTCTAATCTGAGACTGTAAACGATAGTCACATAATGTGTAACAGAGGTAAAGAACAATGCCCAACTGCCATACATCGTTTTATTTCATTTTCAACTTTAGCGTCTTAAAATAAAATAAATTCTAAAAATCGCCGCTTTAATTTCTGAGCTTAGATATATAAGAATTTTCAGCAGACACACCCCAGAACCAAAGTATTTTGAGATTAAATTCTTATAACCATTGAGTCATAGAGTAGGGGAGACTTATGGCTGCCTGTAATTTTTACCATTATTTTATTCTGACTTTTTTTTGATTGACAACCGGAAATGGAAATTGGACATCATTACATTTGTCATACCAACATTTATACTGAAATTCTGTCTGTAATATTGGCTAGAAGTCTCCCTATATCTTGCTTGATACAAGCTATGTATCGAAGTGAGTGCCCGAATGAAAATGGACATTGTTGACATCATTGTTATTATAGTCAATTCATCACTTATTAATAAAATTATTTTACGCTGGGTAATACGGATACAGGTATTAATTTTAAAATACGTAAAAAAATTATTGAATTGCTTCGGTATAACTGAAGTTTTAAGACGCTAACAAAAATGAAAAATAATTTTTGGGCATTGTTCTTTAACATAATGAAATCTATTTAAAAAATATTTAAACTTCTTTCTAAGCCTTAATTAATAAGTAAGTAGCTATAAGTTACATAATATTCCTCTGATATGTACCTACCTGTAATATATCGTTTCAATTACTGAGCAGATGGTAGAGCTATCATTAAGGGACAAAAAATATACATATATTATGCAACTGTGTTTTCTACTTTCTCGGTGTGCAATAAGGTAGCAGAGCTAATCAAAGACCTATATGTATAGACAGGCTGTTCAGTACTAAAAGTTTACACCTGGAGGATACCTATATTGACTCCAAGTGGACTAACGCATTTTAGTCAGCTTCGAGCAAGCGAAAGAAGTACTCGTAGATGTCATTTTGAAACACTGCGACTGTTCAAGAACACAATATGTACGAGTAATAACGTATTATTGTTTATTGTGTAGAGTTAAAATGTTTTCATTGTAAATTACGTTTGAACTTTATTTGAGTTTATTTAATTAAAATTGGTAAGTAACTATATTTTTACTTACATTTTTAAAAATTATTTAGTGCAAATTATTTAATGCCGCCATCTTGAACCAAACTTGACAGAACGTAATCGTCGCGTCGCCTTTCCTATTCTATGACGGCACGTAGTCATAAAGTACTCTGTGGCTGGTGACACGGATTGTGTTCGGAACAGCCCGTCTACATAATTTAAGTCTATGGAGCTAAATGATTGGTTTTCGCCTTACGAAAAAACTTTACGGGCTAAATTTAACGTGATGCTCACAAAACTGTTGGGTATGCAAATTGAAAATCAGGTTGAAAAGTGAAAATATTAGTAATACGAACGTCACGACGCACGGCGGGTATCCACCCTTTCGTGGTAGACATCCCGCCGGTACGAACGAGGCGGTTTGCATCGTCATTCATTATGCGCACCGCGAAGGATTGGAATAGCTTGCCTGCGTCTGCGTTCCCACCCACCTATGACGTGGATGACTTCAAGAAAAGAGTGAATAGGCTTTTATTAAGTTAGTGCGCTCACCATCCTGGACCATATCTTCACTTACCATCAGGTGGGATTATGGTCAAGCATTAACTTATTTTATGTAAAAAAAAAAAAAAAAAAAAAAAAAATACTGTACAATACTTACTATGTAATGATACGAGAATTGAACTACATTTAAGGAAAATAATTACAAAATGAAACATTGTTACAGATTAAATGACCGCGATATAATTAATGTTGTTTTAATTACGCTGATCCTGATGATTCATGTAACAAATATGATACTGTTTCAAAATATAAATAATTCTGTTATAATAAATAAATTGTTAGTAGATAAGTACTATGAGGCTTGTACAGTATTTGAAAAACAAATTTTCAGTAATGAACAACTATTACTCTCAGAAGAATTCTTTAATTAACATGTGGCGACGTCAAAGTTAAAATAGTTCGTGGCGAACGCGCGCCAGTCCGATCAGGCTCCGACGACGCCCGGTTGCACATACAATACGACGGAGGCGAATTGCGTACGTTGTGGAGTACATCTTAAAGACTGTTAAGTGTTAGTGCAAATCCTGAAACAAGTGCACCGTGACCGACACCGCGTCACCTCCAGCTCAGCGCCAGTTCAAGGCTTCTACGTGATCACATCGAGGTGCTAACATAAAGGGCCTCCGCTGTCACGTACACAAAACGATCGATTTTTTATTTTTTACAAGCGATCTTTCCATCTTACCTTCGAGGTGAATATATCTTATCTTTGATCAATAGCACGAACCTACTTCCGTTGGTGTTTTTATCAAAATCAGTCAACTGAAATCGTTGACGCAAAATTACGAATTGACGCGCGTGCTAAGATGATCATGTGAATCAAATGATTCAAATTGATAAAAATGAAGACTCGAGATTTTAGTGCTAATCATTACCGTAAAGGAAAGAAACAGGAGATTAAAGTGCCGAAACAAGATAAAAGTGGTGTGAAGCCTGAAGTGCGGTACGCGAAACGGTCACCGCCGTCTAGCGGCCCTCGTCCAAAGCGTTCCGGCGTGGAGGCAGTGAAGCTGCATTTGCAGTCAACTGGAGGCACCGGAAGGAGCTCTCGATCTGCAACAGCGGTAATGCATTATCCAATTAACTTACTTTCGAGTTCTTGATAAACTGGAATCACAATACGATAGCGTGCGATTTAAGACACGTGCCACTAGTGTCATTCCGCAGAAATTAATTATTCCATTTTCCTACGACCAAATGCAATTAATCAACAATATCTACAGAAATACTAATCGTTTTATAAATTTTCCATAGATTTCCTTACTATTGCTTTCAATAATTGTTTTCCTGTTTATAGTGCAATAATTCTAATAATGATGAATAAAATGGGAAACAGATTTCAAATTTTTATCACTAATCTTGACGGTTTTGTGCAAGAAATCGTAATGTAAATTCCTTTGACTACTTACTGATATTTTAGCAGTTTTTTTGCTCTCCTGTAAAATTGCAATTTTCAACTTATGCCTTTTTCCACTGAGGGTGCGATATAACATTATGGTTCTGTTACAAATGCTAGAACCTACAACAGTTGAGCACACATATGCACTATGCATTAATGTTTGAATAGATACGTCATACACAAGCATACACATTCAGAAGTTGCCGCCTCCACAACCTCAGTTATAGAACTGCATTGCGCATACTTGTGGGCTAGAAATTACCATGTGTATCATAGGCGTTAAGAAAACTAAAAATATTTTATGAATTTTGTGTTTTCTATCTTTAAATATAGTAGCGTTGTGTTAATTAATTATGGAGTAAGTAGTAGGTATTCGCCGGTTCTAACTCAGGAGTTAGAACCGGCAAAATTGGGCAAATTGCTAAGTTCACGACCTTCGCTGCCTAGGACAAAAAAAAGTCGAGTTTGGTGTCAAATTGTATGTTTTCGACCATGCCCGATCGATTGCACTCATCCGTTTTTTGCTAACTAGCGTAGAAACAAAGATAGCTTCAGCGTTTTATTATCCCTACTTCGTTATCTAATGCCCTCATTAGGTCGTTAACTTGACCATTCAATAATTACAATGGGCTTATCGCTTCCTCGTATCTGCTTCGTACTCGACTTAACTATGACGCAGTGATTCATACTAACGAGGGGCACTGTTTTCATTATAAAACCACGGGATTTATTGTTCATCGTATTTATTATTCGATATTAAAAATTGAATCAAATAAATTACTTAAAATTACATCATTACAAATAGTGTTGTCATCAAAAAGGTTCAGGAAATCATACATAGATTTACCATAATACTTATAATATATGTACATGATGCAATATTCTCCACAAACAGTAGTAAAATCATGTTGGATTCGATTAGTGTTATAATTCCACATCCTAGAATTGTTTTCTAAGTAAGTCCTATGATATCCTCGTGGTGGTCGACCATATGAGTCGAAGTACTGACCAAAGCCATTCCCATCTATATGCATGGCTATCCAGTGTGATCCGGGTTTGCTGTCTGTATCTAAATTACTTATGACGTACATAGGTGTATGAACGTATATTGGTAAGCGGTTAGCTGCATAGACATTACATGCAATGCTTTCATCAATTTTACTTAAGTATTGTTTTATTTGTATGGTATCCATGTTTTAAGCTGTTAACACATCTTTTCAGTACCCCAGACTTGTTAACAATGTGGAACTGATTATGGGTACTATATTTTTAAATACATGAAGGTTGGATAAGATGTAAGGAAAGAAAACAAAAAATATTTTGGATAGTTTTATTTATTGAATATCAAAAAATACATCTTAGCTACTATAGTCTACTGATATATTACGATGCTTATCTATTTCTATCACATTATCAAATTCCGCATAAACAATACAGTTAATAGTTTGCGTGAGAGCTGACTCAAAACGTACTTCTAGTCTTACACTACCATGTTTTATAAGATTCCAGTGACTCGATGAATTCGCTGATAAGTCAGGAGTTAAATCAAATGCGAGCAAACAATAACCATCGGCATATTCGTCTCTAGATATCCCATTACCTTCATTAAGAAAATGTATACCTGTTCCTGAGAACAATGTATGATATGCACTAGCAAACACTTTAGTATCAAACGATGGCTGTAATGATTTCGAGGGGATTTGGTTTCCATCGATATATAAACAAAATGTATTGATACCATAATTTTCAAAATTGAATGGATTCTTATTGAGAGTTCCGTTGAATGCAGCATTATTAACAAATCCGACTATACACCTTTTCGGTACTTGTCCTAGGAATATATTATCAAGGGTTTTTCCTTGAACACCTGATGGAATTGTTAAAACTTTAACTTCAGCTCGCGTAATGGGATATTTAGCTGTGGTAGATGCTAAAACTTTTTGGTGTGCAAGTAATACGCTTGGATTGATCCGTGCTCTACGAACAATCAAAGTTGCATCTGTAATACATACTTTAAATTTTAAATCTACTGACCCTGCCATTAGGTTGAAATTTTCTCTTGATCGAACTAACTTAACACACATGTCAACACCATTAATTAAAAATTTTTCTTGATTAAATAAATCGCCATGAAGATGCCCAATCATTTCAATTTCTTTACTCTCTCGTGCCATGAACTCCCTCTTAACAAAACCCTCATTTTTTACGTCAGTCTCATTCATTTTTCCTGCTGTATCTCCATACCAAAGACCACAAGTTAGATAAGATGACAAATTTTTGGTGATTAATACATAAGAATGCTACTGACACAACAATATTAACGAGAAAATAATGACATTCCATTACTGATTACATTTTACTTATCGATCACTAATGCCCCCGTCGCTTAGACTTTGGAATGCTGAACTCGTACCATTATGTTTAATGAGCAAACTAGATACGTTATCAAGGTTTCAAGATTTCTCGTCGTATATAAGTTCGAGTACCATTTACCAAAACTTATAGTCGTCCTCTCTTCTTTATTGTGTCTAAACTGTCTTGTGTGTAGTGTTCTGTGTGCAGTGTTCTACGTAACAATGGAGGTGAGTTTGTTAATAATTATTTAAGTGGTAGAATATTATTGCATTTCAATTATTTTTTATTTCACTTCATCGTTGTATTTGTTGTAATTTTTACTTATACATTATTTTCTTGTTTCTACAGAACTCGTGTAGTATTCTTGAAGAAAATACATTCAAAAATTATTATTATGACTATTCAAACGAAGAAGAAGACACCAGAGATTTGATCATAACATCCTCACCAAATCTGAAAAGAACTAAAAGCATTGATAATTTAGATAGTTTTTTTCAACCATCTAAAATAAAGAGAAGAAAACAATTATCTTCAACAGTATCGCGAAACTGCAAAAATTCCGGCAATACAATATGCATATCAACAAATGCCGACGATGGAAACCAAAAGACTCATCTTATAAAAATAGATATTTACGATATGAAAACAATATCAAAAATATCACCACAAGACCAATGGAAGCATGCAGCATACCGAGTCAAATATTACTCGAACGATAATCATAAAAATTTCGTTAACATAAAAAAAATCATATGCAACATTACTAAAGAAATTGCAGAAACTGAAAATTCGAGGAAGTTTCATTTTGAGAATAAAAATTGATGTTACCTCCCATTATATTTTTTTAAACATATTTTTAACAATAATTAAGGAGCATTGTTTGTTAATATTATGCGTCATGCAGAGGATGGAAACGTAAAGACTCATCTTATAAAAATAGATATTTACGATATGAAAACGATATCAAAAATATTATCACAAGATCAATGGAAAACATGCAGAATACCGTGTCCAATGTTATTTAAACGATGAATCATAAAAATCGTTAAGGTAAACAGAATACATGCAATATAACGAAGACTTAAAAACTTCCAAGTTTTATCTAACCAGAATGGTAACGAAGAAACTTTATCTATGATGGCGATTAAGGAGTATTGTTTCTAAATTATGTTGGGTTAATGAACCATTATAAAGGTATATAAAGGTTTACCAACGTTTTTCAACACGTCATACACCCCCAAAACTTGAAACAGTATAAATCAAAGGATGGAGACATACTTGAATGGAATCAACATTGATGAAGAGCTGTGTAAAGTTTGTGAAGAGATAGAGACAAGTATGCTGTTTGACGATAGATATGATGAAGAACTTTTAAATGTATTTAACCAGATGGAGTTTAACCAAAACGTCACGTAAGTTAAATAACTTTTTTGTTATTCAGTTTTGATATTGTTCAGAAAAAAAAACATATTTTCAATAATTACTGTTTCTTATTGCAGCCAGCAAGTTGGTGGATCTCGAAAGAGAATTGCGGAGTTTAAACATCACTCCAACAGTGCGAAGAGACCAAAAGTGGGGCCAGCTTCTTCATCATCTAAACCCAACAATGCGTTAGATAAAGTTAATTGTGAAACTTGTAACATTTTGGTAAGTAAGAAGTACTTCACAAATCACCTTCAGAGTAATCGTCATAAAAATAATGTTTCCAAAACACATGAATCTTTACAAAACGTATGCGTTATCGAGTCTGCTTTTGGACAAAGAATCATATCATATAAAATTAAAAATAAAAGTAACGAAACTATTTTTGAAGCTCCTGAATTATTTTTACAGTCAATTCAAACTGATTTACTTCAATTAATTAAAGATTCAATACGCAAATATACAGTTTTTAAAGTTAATTTTGTGCTACATGCTGATTTCACTCAACAAACAAAAAGTATTTCAAACTCTTTTGATTTTCAAACATGCAACTATATTATATTTGAAGGTGATGACCTAAATATATTTTTTTCATCTTTACGTGACACTTTTGTTAATAAAATTAACACATTTGAAAAAAAAGACAGCGGTTGGGCTCTAACTTTTATTAAGTCGTTAGACATGAATATTAACAAATTTAATCCTTTACGCGGCTCTTCATATATAGAATTACCTAGGGACATTATTACAAAAAGGGCTATCATAAATGTTAGGAATGCCGATGTTTTATGTTTAAAATGGGCTTTACTTTCTGCTTTATACCCAGTAAATAAAAATCCAGATCGTGTTTCATCTTACAGCATGCATTCCAATAAATTAAAATTTGACGGCATTTCTTTTCCCGTCAAGTTAACCGATATCTCAAAAGTTGAAAAGTTAAATAATATCAGTATCAACGTTTTCGGTTTAGAATTTAATAAAATTAATAAAAATCATAGTATCGTAGGTCCTTTGTATTTTACTAAATGTCGTAAGAATATTCATATTAATTTATTATTACTTTCAAGTGGAACAAATAATCACTATTGTTATATAAAAAATATGTCGCGTTTAGTTAGTAACCAAATTTCAAGTCATGAGCATGCCATTTATATTTGTGATGGGTGTTTAATACATTTTCCTAGTCGAATAAAGTTGACAGAACATCAACAGAATGACTGCTTTCATATTAAAACAGAACTTCCTAATTCTCAAAAGTCATCAAAAAATTGGTTTGGACAGGCAGTTGCTAATGATAAGTTAAAATTTGATAAGTTCAATAAAAAACTTAAAATACCATTTGTTGTATATGCAGATTTTGAAGCTTTTCTAACACCAATTAAATCGTGTTCTAACGATCCATTAAAATCTCACACGCATAATATTCAAAAACATGAAGTATATAGTTTTGGATACTACATAAAATGTTCATATGATGAAAATTTATCAAAATATGAAACATATAGTGGTCCAAACACTGCACAAGAATTTATGTCTCGTTTGTATGCAGACTTAAAATTGATATGCACCAAAAATAGTACTGAAGTAGCACCTAAATCATTAACGCACGATGATTATATTAGAATTTCAAAATCGGAGACTTGTTTTGTATGTGAAACAGGTTTAAATGGTGAAAGTGACATTAATTACGATCCACAAACTGGTAATTTTCGAGGCGTTGTGCACAAAATATGTAATACTAAGTTTATTATTCCTAATTACGTTCCAGTCATATTACATAATCTTAGTCATTATGACGCACATTTTATAGTTCACGCTCTTAATTTTGTTGATGGGGATGTTGAAGTTATACCTCAAACGAAGGAAAAATATATTTCATTTTCAAAAAAAGTAAAAATAAATAATAAAATAATTGAATTAAGGTTTATAGATTCCATAAAATTTTTATCGTGTAGTCTTAGTCAATTGGCGAACAATTTAGTCGATGAAGAATTTGTTTCTTTAAAACTTAACTTTCCCAATAAAGACGATTTCAATCTTATGAGGAAAAAGGGAATTTATCCTTATGAATTTATGACATCTTATGACTGTTTAAATCTAACATCTCTTCCTGACAAAGATAAATTTTACAGTTCACTCACAGATTCTCATATTTCAGATACCGATTACAATCATGCTAAAAATGTTTGGCAAAATTTTAACTGCAAAAATATGTCCGATTATTCCAATTTATATCTTAAAACTGATGTATTACTACTAACTGACATATTTGAGAACTTCAGAAATTTATGTTTAGAAACTTATGGTTTAGATCCAACTCACTATTACACTGCTCCAGGATTAAGTTGGGATGCAATGCTTAAAATGACTAAAGTTGAACTAGAATTGTTTACTGATATAGAAAAAATAGCATTTATTACAATGGGTATAAGGGGAGGGATATCTCAATGTAGCAAACGGTATGCAAAGGCTAATAATCCATATATGCAAGATTATGATAAAACTAAAGCTACTTCATATCTCATGTACTTTGATGCGAATAATCTTTACGGGTGGGCAATGTCACAATATTTACCTTCAGGGGGGTTTGAGTGGGTTAGTATAGAAACAGATTACAATACATCAAATAATACGGAATATGGGTATATTCTAGAAGTAGATTTAGAGTATCCCACAGAAATTCACGACTTACATTCTGACTTGCCTTTATGTCCTGAAAAAATTTCTGTAGGAAATTCTAAAGATATTAAACTCGTCCCAAATTTGTATAATAAAACTAAGTATATCATTCATTACAAAAATTTACAGCAATGTATTAAACTAGGTATGAAGTTAAAAAAGATTCATAGAATATTGAAATTCAAACAGAGTTTATGGTTAAAGCAATACATAGATTTGAATACAAATTTACGAATGCAAGCTAAAACAGATTTTGAAAAAGATTTTTATAAATTAATGAATAATTCTGTATTTGGAAAAACAATGGAGAATGTAGAAAAACGTGTTAATGTAAAATTGTTGACCCACTGGGAAAATCGAGGTAAAAGTCTTGGTGCTCAGGATTTTATTGCAAAACCAGAGTTTCATAGTTTATCAGTATTTTCAGAAAACTTAGTAGCAATTCAACTAAAAAGAACAAAAGCTCTTCATAACAAGCCCATATACTTAGGTTTTTGTATATTAGATATTTCTAAAACCCTTATGTATGATTTTCATTATAACTACATGCTAAGTAAGTTCCCGAACAAAATTAAGTTACTTTACACTGATACTGACAGTTTAGTTTATGAAATTTTTACTAACAACTTTTATGAAGACATTAAGCCCGATTTACCGGAACGATTTGATACATCCGATTACCCAATAAATAATATATATGAATATCAAAATATAAATAAAAAAAAATTAGGAGTCTTTAAAGATGAAAATGCTGGTAAAATATTAAGAGAATTTGTAGGATTGCGATCTAAAATGTATGCTTTGGACATTGAAAATAATTTTTTAGCAAAAGCTAAAGGTGTTAATAAAAGTGTCACGAAAAGTTTTAAGATGGAAGATTATAAGTCTTGTCTGTTTAATCAAAATGTTGAATATCGTAGTATGTTAAGGTTTAGATCTATCAAACATAATATTTTTACACAGCAAATTAATAAAAAGTGTCTTTCCCACAACGATACCAAACGATATATAGCACCTAATAATATTGATACATTCGCCTGGGGTCACTTCAAAATATGTAACTCATCTGACTGAGTAAACTGGTCTTTATGTACCTATTAAGGAATAAATTGTAAGATTTTGTAATGTAAGAATATTGTAATTTTTTATATTTTAAGCAAATATTGTAAATGATATGTCAAAAAATTATCATTGTGTAATAATATTTATTTGTAATTAGAATTGTAAGTTAAATTATGTCAGTGGTATGCAAAAATGTTATAAATTATGGTTAAGATTTCGTTTTTACTTTTTCTTCATATTATTTTGTAAATATTTAAATTTGAAATATATTTTTATCATTCCAACAAAAAGTTTTAGTCTTTTCCTAAACCTTATACCAAACACACGTCAAGTTACAATGATTCATTTAACACATCCATTTACTGCAATAGTCGCCGGTCCGAGTGGATGCGGTAAATCTATTTTTGTTACAAATTTCATTAAATATGCAAAAGAAATATGTGATACACATTTTAATCACATAACTTGGTGCTATGATGAAATGCAACCTTTGTATAATTTAAAAAGCGTTAACTACTATCAAGGAATACCAGATCTTAGTATGTTTGATGGAAAAGATCCTCATCTTATAATTATTGATGATTTAATGAGAGAATCAGATGGACGCATTGTTGATATCTTTACGAAAGGTAGCCATCATAGAAATTTAAGTGTATTTTATATAACACAAAATTTATTTCATCAAGGAAAAGGGCAAAGAGATATATCTTTGAATTCATCTTATATAATATATTTCAAAAATCCACGAGATAAGACACAAATAAAATATTTAGCACGACAAGTGTCACCAGAAAATCCAAAGTTCATAGAAGATTCCTACAAAGATGCAACAAATGAACCACATGGATATTTATTGATAGACTTGAAACAGGACACAAATGATATGTGTCGTTTTAAAACTAAGATATTTCCGTCTGATGGATACTGCATAGTTTACATTCCGATGAAGGGCTTTAAGTATGCTAGAAATCAACAAATTACTGTCATTCATAAATGATGCATCGACGACTAAAGACGCATAAAGATTTACTAACTGCTTTACATGCACTTAAGCCGAAATATCAAAGAGCTCTTTTGAAATCGTGTAATGAAAAAGAAATTAACTGTATTTGCGAATGTATCCATAACGTTCTCCAAGGCAAAATTACGCTGAAGGAGAAAGAAAAAAATAAATTGAGTAAATACAAAAATATACTTCGGAAATTGGTGCGAAAGGGCGCCACAAATTTGTTTCGGAAAAATCTTATAATACAAAAAGGTTGTGGTTTTCTACCTATTATATTAGGTTCAGTTCTTAGTGGATTAGTAAGTTCCATTATTAAAAATGCAGAATGCTAAAAAAATGTTGCTCGTTGAACCAGATATGATAGAAAAACTAAAACAGGCAAGTGCGAGTGATACTCCCTTGTCTCGACTAGATACTGATATGAATAATATTTTAAAAAGCAATATTGATGATCGTGAAAAGTGTATTTTATATTTACAAACACTCCGAAGATATCTTAACATAACCAAGGAAGACCGTCAACCTTTCCATATACCAATTATTTCCGACAATACGAATACATTTGATGATTTAATAATGAGTTACAAAAACAAAAACTTGGACAATAAAAGTGCAGTATCAATTGATACATCAGACAAAGAACTACTTCTTGATCAAGATAATACTTCTGAAAAAAATCTGTATACAACCACTCAAATTCTCGATCTTATCCCGAAAACATATGCAAAAAAGGCCATCTTGTTAATGAAATTGTTGTCTTCTAATGAAAATAAAATTAAGTGGGATACTGATGGTACTGTGATTATAGATGATAAAAAAATTGATGGAAGTAACATTTTAGATTTGGTAAATGATTCATTGAGACCTTTAAAAAAAAGTGATCCAGTTGGATGGGAATCTTTTGCTAAAGCTTTAAAAGATATTCGAGTTCCTTTAACATATATTGGCAATCCGAAACGATGTGAGTTTATTAGTAGCATGCAATCACCATCAGATATTTCAACACCCAATGAAGATTTCTCCACACCAACGGGTGACACAAAGTATAAAAGGAAGTTGAAGAATAAACTGGAATGGGAAAAATGGGAACCTTACTAGAAATACATAACCTGTATTATGATCCATCACACCCTGCAAGTTATAGTAGTATTGACAAACTGGCAAAAGCTATGAAAGGAAAAATGAGCAGAGAAGAGGTAAAGAAATGGTTACAAGCACAAGAAACTTACACTGTACACAAACCGGTACAGAGAAAATTTCCTAGAAATAAATATATATTATCAAATCTCAATGAATTATGGCAAGCTGACTTGAGTGACATGAGAACCTACTCAAAATACAATGATGGTTATAATTATATATTGTGTGTTATTGATGTATTCAGCAAATATGCCTATGTTAGACCTATGAAAAGGAAAAATTCAACAACTGTTAAGGATTGTCTTGAAAGTATATTTCTTGAATCCAAGGTAACCCCAACGCACATACAATCTGACAAAGGCACAGAATTCATATCAAAGGAAGTACAAAAATACATTAAATCTAAAAATATTAATTATTATACGACAAATAATCCAGATATTAAAGCAAGTATTGTTGAAAGATTTCAAAGAACACTTAAGATGAAAATGTGGCGTTACTTTACTCATAAAAATACATACAAATATATAGATGTTTTACAAGATTTAGTTTATTCTTATAACCACAGTTTTCACTCGAGCATTAAGATGTGTCCTTGTGATGTTAATTCAAATAATATTATGACAGTATGGAGAAATTTGTATGACACTAAAAATAATGGGCTTTCAGCAAGTATCATTCTACCGAAGTTACATGTTGGTGATTACGTTAGGATTACTAAAAGCAAACATATTTTTCAAAAAGGATACGAATCTAACTGGAGTGATGAAATATTTATAGTATCTTCCATAATTGATAGAAGCCCTTGGCCTGTGTACACCCTTAAAGATTTAAAAGGTGAAAACATAGAAGGTACGTTTTATGAAAAAGAATTACAAAAAGTATATTATGACCCCACTCTTCATTATAAAATAGATAAAATAATACGTTCTCGCAATACTGGTAACAGAAAGGAAGTGTTAGTGAAGTGGAAAGGTTATCCTAATAAATTTAATAGTTGGGTTCCATCTTCTTATTTGAAAGAAATATGAATAAAGAAAGTTTTTATTTAACTCTACTTAGTAATAGTTCAATGGAATACTTCCCTGATAACAAGACTACAATTTTTTCAACTAAATTACCTAAACCTATAGTTTTGGAAGGAGAATGGTCAGTTGGAGTGGTCGAATTTCAATATCCCTGCACCATGTTTACTGTTCAAGAACATGAAAACGTTGTTTATATTACAAAATGGATGCAAATGCCTGGTGAACCAAAACCATCACTTACTTATTACAAGACACATATCCCTGCAACTAACTATGACAATATCAATCATATTTTGAAGGCTTTAAACAATATCAAAGAAAAAGTTAGATTTCGTTACGATGAAATTTCAAAGTTTGTGTCAGTTTCAGTATTAGATGAGACGATCAAATCAATAACATTGTCACCTAAGTTATGTTTGCAGTTGGGCTTTGAGCCCAATAGAAATCTCAGAGAAAGGAATATTGGAAAATGTCCCGCTAATCTGCATTTAGGTCTACCTTCGCAACTATTCGTTTATTCTGATATTGTAGAACCACAAATTGTAGGAGATGTCATGACCCCTCTTCTGAGAATCATACCATTAGATCCTTCAAAATATATATATGGAGCAAATAAAATGCATGTTTTCTCTCCACCCCATTATATATCTGTAATGCGAAGGGAATTTGATACTATTGAAATAGATATAAGAACAAGCACTGGTCAAAAGATACCATTTCAGTTCGGAACAGTGTGCATAAAACTACACTTCAAAAAAATATATAATGTATTTGAAACATAATTATAATATGAAATGTCCATACGAAGATTATTATTCTCATCAAGCTGGATCCGGTATTGGAGTAATTTACAAAGGGACACCGTATCAAAGAGGACATGGAATTGGGAGTTTTCTAGGAGGGTTGTTCCGATCTGTTTTACCGTTACTTTCTAGTGGTGCAAGAGCTATCGGTAAAGAAGCCTTGAGTACTGGTGTAGGAGTTTTGTCGGATATGTTTAATGCACAACCCATAGATGATTCAATCAAAACACGTTTGAAGGAAGCTACTACTAACTTAAAACGAAAAGTAGATAGTAGAATAGATAGAATCAACATGTCTGGCTCGGGGTATAAATTGAAGCGAAAACGTTTATCTTCTTCCATTCCAGCGCTAACCACGAAAGTGAATACTCCAACAAAAACAAAAAATAAGAACAGGAATATTAACGATATATTTTCTAATTAATTGATTATGTCTTTTTTACATAATCATTCTTGTGAATGTATAAAATCAGAGTTAGATTTGTTTGCACTACCATCCACACAGACGAGCATAGAAAATGGCGTATGGATTCATTACAAACCTATTTCATCACTAGCTGATGATGGACCATTAGAATTTCAAGTTCCTGGCGCCGGAGATGACTACATAGATTTATCCCATACTCTGATTCATATAAAAGCGAAAATACTGAATCAAGACAACACAAAATTAGCAGCTGCTACAGTCGTGGCTCCGGTTAATAATTGGTTACATTCAATATTCAGTCAGCTTGATGTTTACTTGAATCAGAAACTAGTGTCACCACCAAATAACACATACGCATATCGTGCGTATATCGAAAACTTGTTGAACTATGGTCCAGCAGCCAAAAAATCTCATCTAACTTGTGGTCTTTGGTATGGAGATACAGCAGGAAAAATGAATGAGACTGACGTAAAAAATGAGGGTTTTGTTAAGAGGGAGTTCATGGCACGAGAGAGTAAAGAAATTGAAATGATTGGGCATCTTCATGGCGATTTATTTAATCAAGAAAAATTTTTAATTAATGGTGTTGACATGTGTGTTAAGTTAGTTCGATCAAGAGAAAATTTCAACCTAATGGCAGGGTCAGTAGATTTAAAATTTAAAGTATGTATTACAGATGCAACTTTGATTGTTCGTAGAGCACGGATCAATCCAAGCGTATTACTTGCACACCAAAAAGTTTTAGCATCTACCACAGCTAAATATCCCATTACGCGAGCTGAAGTTAAAGTTTTAACAATTCCATCAGGTGTTCAAGGAAAAACCCTTGATAATATATTCCTAGGACAAGTACCGAAAAGGTGTATAGTCGGATTTGTTAATAATGCTGCATTCAACGGAACTCTCAATAAGAATCCATTCAATTTTGAAAATTATGGTATCAATACATTTTGTTTATATATCGATGGAAACCAAATCCCCTCGAAATCATTACAGCCATCGTTTGATACTAAAGTGTTTGCTAGTGCATATCATACATTGTTCTCAGGAACAGGTATACATTTTCTTAATGAAGGTAATGGGATATCTAGAGACGAATATGCCGATGGTTATTGTTTGCTCGCATTTGATTTAACTCCTGACTTATCAGCGAATTCATCGAGTCACTGGAATCTTATAAAACATGGTAGTGTAAGACTAGAAGTACGTTTTGAGTCAGCTCTCACGCAAACTATTAACTGTATTGTTTATGCGGAATTTGATAATGTGATAGAAATAGATAAGCATCGTAATATATCAGTAGACTATAGTAGCTAAGATGTATTTTTTGATATTCAATAAATAAAACTATCCAAAATATTTTTTGTTTTCTTTCCTTACATCTTATCCAACCTTCATGTATTTAAAAATATAGTACCCATAATCAGTTCCACATTGTTAACAAGTCTGGGGTACTGAAAAGATGTGTTAACAGCTTAAAACATGGATACCATACAAATAAAACAATACTTAAGTAAAATTGATGAAAGCATTGCATGTAATGTCTATGCAGCTAACCGCTTACCAATATACGTTCATACACCTATGTACGTCATAAGTAATTTAGATACAGACAGCAAACCCGGATCACACTGGATAGCCATGCATATAGATGGGAATGGCTTTGGTCAGTACTTCGACTCATATGGTCGACCACCACGAGGATATCATAGGACTTACTTAGAAAACAATTCTAGGATGTGGAATTATAACACTAATCGAATCCAACATGATTTTACTACTGTTTGTGGAGAATATTGCATCATGTACATATATTATAAGTATTATGGTAAATCTATGTATGATTTCCTGAACCTTTTTGATGACAACACTATTTGTAATGATGTAATTTTAAGTAATTTATTTGATTCAATTTTTAATATCGAATAATAAATACGATGAACAATAAATCCCGTGGTTTTATAATGAAAACAGTGCCCCTCGTTAGTATGAATCACTGCGTCATAGTTAAGTCGAGTACGAAGCAGATACGAGGAAGCGATAAGCCCATTGTAATTATTGAATGGTCAAGTTAACGACCTAATGAGGGCATTAGATAACGAAGTAGGGATAATAAAACGCTGAAGCTATCTTTGTTTCTACGCTAGTTAGCAAAAAACGGATGAGTGCAATCGATCGGGCATGGTCGAAAACATACAATTTGACACCAAACTCGACTTTTTTTTGTCCTAGGCAGCGAAGGTCGTGAACTTAGCAATTTGCCCAATTTTGCCGGTTCTAACTCCTGAGTTAGAACCGGCGAATACCTACTACTGGAGTACCCGGATGACCGAACTTTACTCCGACACCATCTAGTGAAATAGCATTAGTGTTGCTTACTCGCCAATAGATATCAGAAAGCAGTTTTTCACTGCCTGAAAACACGGATAAAACGAAATTTTTTAAAAATTAATCCTAGCTATTATAGATCGATTTATCACCGCCGAAACCCGGTGCATGCTTTTCATGATTCTGTCGCCTCTTAAGACACTCTAGTTAACCAATATAATGGTTTAAATTAATTAAATTACTCATATCCTAACTTGTACGCGCTCATCGATTATTTCGCCTTATACTATAATTTATTCGATATGACGATATGCGAAATATACTGTACATTATCCATCAGATTGGATTTACTAAAACCCATAGCAAAGTTCTTAATTTATACTAATAATTATTATAAAGAGGAAAGATTTGATTGTTTGTTTGCATTGAATAGGCTCCGAAATTACCGAACCGATTTGAAAAATTATTTCATTGTTGGGAAGCTACACCCCCGGGTGACATAGGCTATTTTATTATTACTTTTTTACTATTTTTCCCGAAGCGAAGCGAGGGCGATTTCCTAGTAGTAAATAAAAAAATACATTTAAAAAAATCTGATTGCGTAAAAAAATATATAAGCGCAGTAGTTTAGAATGTTGTTAAAAGTAATACTAAACAACTAAGCCATAGAAGGATTAACAGTTGGTAGCCATTCTACAACCAATCAAATCTTGTTTGTTTTTCCCAAGCATCCCTGTAAAATTTAAATGCGTCCCGACTGTTAATCCTTCTATGGTGTCTTTAATCAGTATTACTTTTTACAACAACTGGGCTTGTTTTTTTTCTTTTTAGTTTTTTTTACGCAGTCGGGGTATTTGTGTTTTTAATATATTTTTTTATTTTACACTTTTTAGTTAGTTTTCATCAATGATATTGTATGAATAAATCTTTGGGTTTCATTGACTTCTTACATAAATACTACAAACATACATACTATACATATAGATTGATAAACACATTACACATTACCCTCCCTTGCGTCGTGCAGTCGCGCATATAGTGGAGTGCGAAACGGTGGGACCAGATTATGCTGAACAGTTTCGGAAATATTAGAGTGCAAATTAAAATAAATATGGTCTACAGCCCAAGCTCCTTAAATTATAATTCTCCATTCTTAGCCTTAATGGGGTTATCAAAATAAACTTTGAAACCATACTGACACATTCATTTAAACTCAAGGTGTGTGTGAATATAGTGGTTGTTCTTGAGATAACAACAAAACACATCGCGAAACTCCATACTTGGAAAATAAAAATAAAATCATACATGTTGAATATTACAGCTGTGGGTCAAAAAAGTCGCGAGCTATGTGCACTAAATTATATTTCTCGGCAGAGCAACAAACTACCTTCAATCGACCATGAAGAGTCACATGATGTGTTCCCCACATTTGCAAAGACCGTGACAAAGTAAAGTAAATATTATCAGCCAGTAAACCTTGAGATCAAACAAATTAATGAGGAAAAAATACTACAGAAATACATTTCAGAAAAAAGCTATCTCTGAAAACCTTATTTTTAATTAAAGTCTTAATTCTCTATAACATTATCAAACATTTTCTTTTATATATATCATTAACATTTGTGTTAATTCTAAAGCAGACGGGTGGGTGGCTAGAATAAGAATATTATTTTGTTCCTATAATAACGGTGGATCATTCTCAAACCTTTTCCAATTCCTTATCAACAAATAGCCGGAATTAATACCTGACGATTATCCATTATTATTAACTTTTACATTACTATTGACAATCAATACAGAACCATTAACACCAGCAACGAGAGTTAGTCTATACATATGACAATTTAATTAGTATAGTTAGTGTAAAATGAATTGCTTATTAGTACTGGGTAATTAGCGACAGAACGACTAACAATATTGACAAGATACTTAAGATAAACTATTTTCAAGCTACTGTAATAATGGAGGAATTTTTGCTACTGCCATGCCATCGTTCAGTTAAGTGCTTTGTGCAAAAATAAATTGGTAAAAGAAGCTCCTCAGCAACACTGTTATTTCCCAGTGTCCAAGTTATTTAAATCATTCAAAGTAACTATCGAATTCCTTACCAACATGCAGTGCTTAAAAATTATTGTGTTTGTTAAATTATTTGTTAACTACGCCTAGCGGCATACCATTGTATATTAATAAGTATCTATATTATTTCTCTGTAAGTGAATTGTAAAATTCTTTTGAGAAATAAACATCTTTAACCGTAAAAATAAGTTATTATGTCGCCTAAAAATTTCAATGAATAAATCACGTGTTAAATGGGGAAATTAATTGTAAACACGTACACGGACATTGAGTCCCGTAAAAGATCGCTGCATCGCCTGCATCTATCGTAGGTAAGGACAGCGAAATACTCACCAATGAATAATAATAAAATTACGAGAATAATAAAAAAATTTGAATATAAACCTCACCATAATAACCTATTGGTGAGTTCTCCAAAATTTTAAAGAAATCTATCTATCGAATGGATAGTTCCACCGTAGCTTGTTAAGAAGTTCGTAGTGAGCTTACCCGCTTAACAAAGTGATTGGGTTCAATGAAAAGTCTACCTTTATGTAACAGACAAATATTTAAAAGGATCTTAATTTTTTCATACGTGCATGCCCATGGTCAGAATAAGAGTGTGCTAGAGCTTATTTATGATTTACTTATTTATTTATTAAACTCCTTATTGTTTGTACATACAATGAAAAATAAATATAACATCTGATTACTAATCTCATATTGCCTGTGTTTTATACCTTCGTATAAGGTTTATTTAATATCAAGAGAAGAAAAATCCATTGCAGGACATATGTATGATAATGAATCTAAGATGTAATTAAATCAATGAAATTATAAATATCACTGTATTTTTAATTAATTTCTGCTGTGATGTAACATTGTAAATAAATTATCTACATCCGGATTATAGTATATATTACATAAATTGCACTAACTATAAATATCTACAAGATGATCTGCACAGCTCGTTGACTACAAATGTAAACGGTACTATTGAATTATGGATAATGAATTACGTAGGACTAGGTTATCTAATCTAGGATTATTAAAGGAACTTTACGCCACGGTAAAATAATGTGTAGGTTAGGTATACCCACTTTCTTGGTTATTAGTTTTGGAGCCGAAAAATAAAAGCGCGTTGTGACGTTTAATATTAATTGTATTTCCCTCAATCTACTTTCACACTTTAAGTGGCTTTCCAAAGCTACTGCGAATCGGCCGCAAACCATCCCAATCCCTAGTTGTCCGGCTGGCCACATAAACCTGTAATCCGTTACCATCTCGGCGTTTTCCATAACCTGTTCCGCGAAGTCAGACTCAGACGACCTAGACAGACATATGCAAGAAGACCGGAATCGTTTTCCCGGGATAATATGCCCATTCACAAACACAACACATAGAAACTTTACTGGTCCGTTTTTCATACAGCAATTCGGCATTCCCGCGAGAGCGTCCGGCACCAAACGTTGTCCTTAGCCGAGGTCCAAAGATCACCGAGTGTGACCTTAGAATGCTTGCAACGCCATCTTCTCGAAGGGGTTAATCTAAGGATTTTCGCAAAAATCGTCTTCTTGACTTTCCAATGCTGTTGGTGGTACACCTAAAAAATAGGTTTCCCGAAATAAAGGCAGTTACTATTTCTTATAAAACTAACTTTTAATATTTTAAATACTAGATGAGAAAATGGCACCCCGAAACGATCACCACAAAAGGATCACCGCCGCTCATAGACATTTTTTACATATTACTTATATAGGTATTTAAGAAGGAAACAACAAATCTGCTTCATAGTATATACTATGTTCATATGAACATAGTAACTTTAAAATACTTCTGAAAGCAATTATAAAATAACATTACATAATTCATCAAATTAATTGCACACTACAATTGCTCATTACAATTTATTAAATTCACCTCAGATCTATAATCTGTGCAATTAACAATTAAACGCACAGATTACATAAACGTTACGTATTAAACGTTACTTCGACAGTTTTCCCCTTCAACCTTTCTTTTCTTTTCGAGCAATGCTAGGCTGCTGCCAATAAGATTGTCAACTGAGATTGTCAACAAGAACTCCGATAGTTATAAAACGTATTTCTTCCAAAACAAAACTGATATATTTATTACTTTATTACATACCTAAGTAATTTTGTATGTAAATCCTCTCGATATTTTTACGATATTTTTCCTAGGAGAGCAAAATTTTGATTGCATCCTCGATTATTTCGTAATTCAGAAAATATTCTTGCGTGCTATTTTCCAGGAATTTCATTAAAGTTAAACGATTCCGCCAATGACGTTCATAGTACACGCACATCGAAATGTCGTTGTTGCTTAGTTCAATTCAAGGAGTTCTTGTCATTATGAAAGCAATCAAATAGGGATGTTGACACTAATTACAAATCAATGTTTTTTGTCTAAAGTATTAGTGGTAACATTTAAAGGCCTAAAATATGATTCTTTTATCGAAATCAATCACAATAAATTAAATATCATTAATTCAAAATGTTAAAAATTGTACTTACTGTCACGTGACCTTAAACGCCATTTTGAGAATATGACGTCATTGTACCTATTTTATACGGAAATTCAACAAACTTCAGTAGACAGATAGAATTGAATATCGGTTATTGACGTCACCTTACGTATTTAGTGGGAAATTTGATTTGATTTTTATTTATCAATTTTTGTTTTTAAATTGAAGATTATTATTTTAATAATGTTTTTTTCGTGAAAATTGAGATTCTATCTATAAGATAAAATTGAATCCTATTTGTCAACATCCCTATTGTTTAAGAAAACGAAACACAAAAAGAAAAGAATGTATAACATAGCGTTAGATTGTTAGAGAACGTCCATATTTTTTGATGTGAAACATCTATAGGCGAGGAGTAAACCTGATTTTTGGCGTTATGATACAGGCCGTGGCGACGCTTTGCCGCTCTATATTATTATGGTAGGTCAATATGAAAAAAAATATTATAACACAATGTGGTAATCATAAATAAACTTGGTTTGATAGGCTGTAGCATACGGTAAGACAAAGAACAATGCCCAAAAATATTTTTTAATTTTTGTTAGCGTCTTAAAACGTCAGTTATACCAAAGCAATTCAATTATTTTTTTACGTATTTTAAAATTAATACCTGTAACCGTATTACCCAGTGTAAAATAATTTTATTAATAAGTGATGAATTGACTATAATAACAATGATTTCAACAATGTCCATTTTCATTCGGGCACTCACTTCGATACATAGCTTGTATCAAGCTAATCTGAGGTATCAAGCAAGATATAGGGAGACTTCTGGCCAATATTACAGACAGAATTTCGTAATAAATGTTGGTATGACAATTATAATGACGTCAAAGAACAATGCCCAACTGCCATACATCGTTTTATTTCATTTTCAACTTTAGCGTCTTAAAATAAAAAAAAATCTAAAAATCGCCGCTTTAATTTCTGAGCTTAGATATATAAGAATTTTCAGCAGACACACCCCAGAACCAAAGTATTTTGAGATTGAATTCTTATTACCATTGTCTCGAAGTTGTAGACGAATACAATTACCTGGGACAAGTGATCCAGACGGGTAAGTCCAACTTCGAGAAAGAAGTCACTCGTAGAATCCAACTCGGATGGGCTGCGTTCGGGAAACTGCGTCATATCTTGTCGTCCAAAACACTACCTCAGTGCCTGAAGTCGAAGGTGTTCGAGCAGTGTGTGTTGCCAGTGATGACATACGGATCCGAGACGTGGTGCTTCACTATTGGCCTAATCCACAAGCTCAGGGTAGCACAGCGGGCTATGGAGAGGGCTATGCTCGGTATTTCTCTACGTGATCGTATCAGAAACGAGGAAATCCGTAGACGAACAAGGGTGACCGACATAGCTCAAAGAATTAGCCGGCTGAAGTGGCAATGGGCTGGCCACATAGTGCGAAGGACCGATAACCGTTGGGGAAGAAAGGTCCTCGAATGGCGCCCGCGTCTCGGAAAGCGAAGTACAGGACGCCCCCCGACAAGATGGACCGACGACCTGAAGAAGACAGCGGGCATCCGCTGGATTCAGAAGGCTCAGGACCGGTCAGAGTGGCGCAAGTTAGGGGAGGCCTATGTCCAGCAGTGGACCTCCAAGGGCTGATGGATGGATGGATGGATACCATTGTCTGATAGAGTAGGGGAGACTTACGGCTGCCTGTAATTTTTACCATTATTTTATTCTGACTTTATTTTGATTGACAACCGGAAATGGAAATTTGACATCATTACATTTGTCATACCAACATTTATAACGAAATTCTGTCTGTAATATTGGCCAGAAGTCTCCCTATATCTTGCTTGATACAAGCTATGTATCGAAGTGAGTGTCCGAATGAAAATGGACATTGTTGACATCATTGTTATTATAGTCAATTCATCACTTATTAATAAAATTATTTTACGCTGGGTAATACGGGTACAGGTATTAATTTTAAAATACGTAAAAAAATAATTGAATTGCTTCGGTATAACTGACGTTTTAAGACGCTAACAAAAATGAAAAATAATTTTTGGGCATTGTTCTTTCCATTTCCGGTTGTCAATTAAAAAAAAGTCAGAATAAAATAATGGTAAAAAATTACAGGCAGCCGTAAGTCTCCCCTACTCTATGACTCAATGGTTATAAGAATTCAATCTCAAAATACTTTGGTTCTGGGGTGTGCCTGCTGAAAATTCTTATATTATTAAAAATAATTCACTTAAACAATTGCCTAAAGAATTTTAATAAAGACGTGCAAAATTGTATTTTAAAATCAGCTGATAGTGAGTAGCACACCAATATTTTTGTTATTTTTTTTAAATATGAACATCAAAAAATAAATTAATTAATTAATTTTGCGGTTGGGCTTATATTAAATATTTATTATTGGTATTTATAATTTCAGATCTTTATTAATATATTGTAATAATTACTAAAATTCTTGAGTTTAGTAGTATTTTAAAGTCACACTGAAATATTTTGAATTCACAATTTTTGTATATTAAGAAAATAAATGTTTCTTAAATAAACTGTCATCATTTTCTGGAGACAATTCATAATAATGTATTTTTTCATCATGCCATATTTAGTTCCTGTCATAATCTGTACTTTTATGCCTATTAGTTGTAAAAAATAATTTCAATTTTTCACATCTGCCAGCCGTCCCATGACGGCTCACATTTTTTTATGATGGATCTTAATTGATCACGATTTTGCGCAAAGCACAGAAGCAATAAGTAGTTGAAATAATAACAGCACTATGTAAATGAACATATTCATACAATACCATCGAGGAGGCGTTTATTGTTTACACGTAACATGTATAAAAACCAGGTAAAGCCCACAAAATGGTGCAGTTGTGCTAAAGTAGCTTGATAGATTTCGACGTGCCTGTAACCATTGTATGCTAATCAGATCTCGGAATAGCAATATTTCCATAATACCTAGTGCAAACAGTGAAACACCTATTACATTTCCGTATTTTTCTCAAAGCAACGTTTATCTTGGCTTTGTTTCGTGTGTCAATTCTTTCGGATAATAGTTTAAAATAATCAGTGAATGACCTGAATAATTCAAGTAGTCTCAAAAAATTGGAGGTTGATTAAATAGAGGAAACGTGGATATTGTGAAGTGCTCCAACTCTGTGTAGTCACTAGATTGCAGGGAGAGTACGCGGGACTGCCCGTCTTGCGCTCATTGCCTTTTCCCTTATCTCAACCTACTTAAGAAGCGAATATCTCCGATATCTGGCGGATCGAAGAAACACATTAAACACTTTGACTGGATTAGGTTTACGTGAAAGTTGTTTTGGAAAATCTAAAATATTCGGTTATAGGTCTTCACAATTAGTCAAGATGTTTTAATATTATTTCCTACGTACAGTGACTAAACGCTAACTAATCTGGCTACAACAAAAATTTTGGAGGTATGTATCCCAATATTTATTTATTTTATATTTAGGAAAAATAAAAATTAAACAATGAAGTAGATACTTATTTGACTAAGCCATCTTTAATAAATGAAATGATAAGAATATTTAACTAGATATGTATGAATAACTAAATATTTAATACTAAAATATCTTAATTAAAAATTTCAAAACAAATTTCAGAATCACTTATTTACGTCAAATAAAAAATACATAGTAGTTTTATTGTTTGTTACATAAATAATCTGGAATAAAATTAAATGGCCTAAAGCACGGCGTGTTAATTTATTTGTAGTTGCTTTGAATTTTCAACAGTTACCATTTTGTAGAAAAAATATTATAACTATAACTGTATTTTCGCCTAAAAATGTACTTCGCAAAAATATTGACATATTTTTTTTATTGAAATTTTGCTTCTTTTTGGATTCATACTGAAATAGACTATTTTATTTTCTTGCCGAAATATATATTCAAATGGTAAAATACTTATTGAATAATAGGTACAGGACATATTCAGTGAGGTGGACCATTATTTCATTTTGTTCCATTCCGTGACTCAAAAAAAAATTGTCAATATAAATAAATTTAAACACTGTTATAGGTAAATCAGTCTTTAATCATGAATTTTAGCGTGTAATTTTCCTACATTCCATTACTTTTTAGTCATTTTACATTATATTTTTGTCTTATTTAAGCAAAAACACCAAACAGTCTAAATCTTGGTAATTTTAATAGGAAAACCAAAAAATATATGAAATATCTTAGAAAAGTAATTAAATACGGGATTTTTTACTATTTTCGGGACAGTCACGGAAATGAAAGCTTGAAATAATGGAATGAAAATAAGGTACATATAAGACACATATAGTTATATCACACAACTCCTCGAATAGGCGGCTGAAGTCAAAAGAACCACTACACTACCATAAAATTAAATTTATTACAAACATATATTATACTTATTAATACAGTTAATGTTATTTAGTGCCAACGAATGCTTTCGAACAAACAAAACATATTATATCACATGTTTTGTGGTCAAACTCTGCAGGGGACATCGTAAAAAATATGATCTTAATTTATTAAATTATTGATAAAAATTATAAGTATTAGGATATAATTGTAACTTTTATTGGTGTTCCCGTAAAATTGATTAAACAAGCAAAGAAAAAAAACTGTAGGTAAGTAAATAAAAGCCGGAATAGAAACTAAATAAAATCCCATCTTGCTCAGAATAACCTAACTAGGACCTTTAATCTAAAATTTTAACAAAAAAATAACCTACTTCAAATGAAGTACATCCAATAAAAAAGGAATCATCGAAATCGGTTGGCGTGATATTGAGTTATTCGTCCATTTATCGCGCACATACTTAATGCAAATTTAAGATTTATATGCCTTTGACATGGATGCCATTGTCAGATCTCGCTCAAATGTGGGACCACACGTCAAGCATTAGCTTTCGATAAAAAAAATCATCAAACCGGTTCACCCAGTCCAAAGTTCTGAGGTAACAAACATTTTAAAAAAATGTGAGCCGTCATGGGGCGGCTGACAGATGTGAAACATCGAAATTATTTTATACAACTAACAGGCATAAAAATACAGATTATGACAGGAACTAAATATGGCATGATGAAAAAATACAATATTGTATTTTTAATATTGTATTTTTTCATCATGCCATATTTAGTAATAATTTCGATGTTTCGACATCTGCCAGCCGCCCCATGACGGCTCATTTTTTTAAGTCGGTTAATAAGCAAGTAACACTTGTATTTCTGTTTCACAGCCATGTTAGATAAAACTACAACACACTACTAAAATTGGATATTATAACAGTAGATAGTACTATGATTTTCCTATAAGAAAACCTTTTGGTTTATTTATGGCAGAGTCACAAGAATATTTTTCAGTATAGCTGTTATCATCAATTTAATTGGTATGATCATGATGTTGAAGCAACTAACAAACTATCAATCTTTATTTATTTGCGGACATAAATTACATTAAATCTTTAGTAGCACAGGAAACCAAAAACCAAATCTAGTTCGAATACTTCGTAAATAAACGACTTAATTTAAGCGTTCGTAATATTTGAATATGTATTCTTTAACAGTATTTCCTTAAATATTTTGAAGATTAATGTTTGAAATCTGTTATTATTATCCCATTGTTCATTTTATCGCTAATTTTATAATATTTAATTAACTTTTTGTTGTTCATAATTTTCAATGCCAAATAAAATAAAACAATAGATGCTGAATGCTGATGTACGAAAACCGTCAAATATCATGGTTAGATATTTTCTTACAAAAGTCATAGGATTGATAAGATAATAGTCGAAGTTGTAACTACCTACGTCTGTTCGATTGATTGATTGTTTTTCCGATTCCCACAGTAGAGTCAACTATATCAACTATTTAATCAACTATAGGATTGATTTTCAATAACTTGAATACAAAGTACCTATAAAAATACATTGATTTTGGAACGAAGTTCCTTATCGCGCGTTATGAAAGGGGGCTAGACGGAAAATTTTCTTACGAAATGTTGGTACGATTATTTTTGAAGTGATTCAGAGAGTTTTACAGAGATGGCGCTGTACAACTTTCTGAATCACGCTAACTTTCTGAATCACTTCAAAAAACAATACTTAAATCGAAGGGAACTTCGTTCCGTCCCTTGACACCTCTCATTTTTTTGTATTTCTTTATTATTATTGTTTTTGTAGTTTAACTCAATAATTGATTGTCATATTTAAGCCCATGGTATAAAAATTTATGAGGATTAAAATCAAACTTTCTTCGTTACGTTACGCGTTATGTGCGTTATGTGTTCTGTGCATTATGCGTTATGTTTATAATTCGTAACACAGAGTCTATTATTGTAAATTTGTGTAAATAAAAACTTCACGTTAAATTAAATAATTAATATATTCTACTCGTGTACCTTACCTCATCTTATCTAATTACGATATACATATACAGCATTCCGCATCTTAAGGTTGTCTGGAAGAGATCGCAGTGTAGTGATAAAAGTCTACTATACATTGTTTTTATCCTATTTTTGGTGTGCAATAAAGAGTTAAATAAATATATTAATATAAATAAATGTATAATAATAATATATTAATATAAATATTGCAACATGCGTAGTTAATAATTACGTTAATTATGTTAGTTTAACATAAATACGTTATGTTGTGTGTGTTAGCCAGAAATAAATCTTTTCTTTCTTTCTATCAAGCATGCTTTCAGTAATACAGGGTGTCTCATAAGTAGTGGATCAACTGTAGAGGGTAGACAGCTTGAGGGTGGACCTACCACATGTCAAAAAATCACCTCAGTAAAAGTATCACTGTTTTCAAGATTTTAACCTGTTTTTATTATAAAATTTCGAAAATTCGGCTTCTCTGCCCTACTTTTTTCTGTTGAACCCACAAATGAGCAGATATTTTGGTATTTTTTTTCTAACAACTCTCAAATTGTTGCTTTACAATTCTCAGTATGTAATTATTTTTAATTATTAGGGAACCCTGAGAAAATTGGGTCTACTTTAGTCTTTTTTCTTCGACACAACTTTGACGCAAGGTGATTGAAAAAAAACTGCAGTCTTCTTTAAATCGAATTGACCGCCATATTTAAATTTTTAAAGGAGGTTTTCAAAAAATCTCTGTATACATTATACGCAAAACAAGTCATAAATTTTAGGTATAAAATATAATTATAATTAATTTAATTATAAAAAGTTGTCATGTTCAGTTTAATTTAACTCCTTTGGTCACTTACGTGTGACCGATGTAACACAAGGCGCGAAGAGCTATCCGATTAAACTATCCTTGTATAAATTATTAGCTTCTCAATAACGCCTTGTGTTCGTGTCACGCAATGAATACAGTACGTAACGATTAAAGAATATTAATTATTAAGGAAAACCAGATATTCTTATAGATGCTTATAGAATGTAGATTAATTTATGACAGAAAATGATTTATTATAACGAAATTCAAAGTACAAAATGTTATTCTGTTGAATATCTAAAAATTATTCCTTCCTCTTACCCTCGATTTCACCAGTGGCACCTAAACGAATATCTTAGCGTTAGGCATCACCTAAATCTTCCCGTCTTAAATTCATTTTCCTAGTGATAAGTGACTCTTTGTTTAGGGTAACTTATGTAGGTAATGTTTGTAGTGGTTGACAGATTTTCTATGTTATATCGATATTTTTCCGATAAAATACTTTTTGTATTTTTCTCAGTGCATTGTATGTTTTATAAGTTTTCCATCATATTTTTTACGTTATACAGATATTATTTGTGATTAATCATTAAGTTCCACGGATAATTGCATAAAATTTAATAACTAAATTGCATTATAATCTGTACCAGTACATAATATCAGTGGTACTTTATGGTTTTACGCCAATGCCATGAATGAAAAAAAACTTTATGGTTCGCCAATGCCATATGTGGATGAAACAAAAAACTTTATGATTCATTTGACAAATTCAATTGTTATCACCAAAATATTATGTTGTACTCGTATTTAATTTGATTTGTATTTTATATGTAATAATATGTCAAGTGTATAGTTAAGAAGTTAGTAAGGAGTACCGAAATTCGGGCCCCTAATATTTAGAGGACCCCCTAATATTTAGTGTCCCTTAGAAGTTGGTGAAAACGAAATCAATGAAAAGGGACACCTATTTTAGCCTTAGGTGTCGCCATGGTGTCCCTTAGAATTTGGGGGCTGTTGGTGAAAACGGGCATTAGTCTATTAGATACATCCTAGAATCAATAATAATTAAGATTCAGTTTTTTATAATCAACAACAATCAATTTACGGTTCATAACGTTCAAGAGTTGTCGGCTGACTTTTAGCAACAAGATATCGCACCTTCGGTGCAACAAAGTCACAAATAGACAAAACTGTAAAATTGAGTTAGTATGCCAAATTGTCTATAAAACAAGCATTTTACGTGAAACTATAGCAAAAACTATAAACAATTAATAGTATATATATTTTTAACCTGTTACAGATAGTAATCCAGTAATATGAAAATAAATGCGAATGTGAAAAAATCTTAAAGTCCTCTCATGTCAAATTACAAAAAAAGCTGTTGTGCCTTTGTTGCACCGAAGGTGCGATATGCGTGAAAAACCCTTCCTGGCAGTCGGGTAAAAAAATAGTGCGCTCCTTCAATATTCGCTGATTTAAATAACACTTGATTGTTATACGAGTATATCTAGGTACCAATAAAATGATCAAATTAAAAAATCTGATGATTTATATTCTAACACATTACTCTGGAAAAGTTTACGCACTTTTACGTGATCACGAGGTTCAATTCAAAATAAAGTAAATACGTCGATCCTTGGATGAACATGTTATCGTGACCGTCCTAAATTAATTAACGGGTGCTTGTGAAGCCCGATCACACAACATTTTATTTAGCAATATTTACAGTCAATTATTGAACAATTGGCACCAAAAATGTCATGCATACGGCATCCAATGGCAACTATTAGTGAGTGTCATTGCGCACGAGTATCATCATCACATATGGGTGCACGACACTTGCATGGTTCGCCTTCTTTCCTATTGTGAATTAGTTTCCTTACGACTTTTCAACGTTACGTTCCGTTCCGTTTTGTGTTGTGCGTGTGATTTACGTTTAGAAAAAAATGGTTTGTATTTATAAATTACTTATTATGCCTACCTACTTAGGAAATGATAACATTGTTCATGAAATACATTAATACACTTGTCATCTCATCTATCTATCCATCACATACAAATGTATGTGTGATCTTAAGCTTTTATAATATAATATCAAATACATGCACATGAATCATGTTTCTTTTTTATAAATTAATTGTTAATGCTTGACTACAATCAATCAATTTAATCAACCAATCTATTGAGCAAAGTACACAGTGTGTCCCATCTAGTATGAAAAGACTAACTTAAGAAGAAGATAATTTTGGGGTTTACCTACCAGATGTCAAAAACAAACCTTGGTAGAATTGGCACCATTTTCGAGATTTTGATCTTTATTTATCTTTTTGGAAATTTGGCTCTTTAACCTACTGTTTTATATTTTTCACAAACAGGTTTATATTTTGTCATGTTTGGTAACTTTCATTTAACATGACTAACTTCCACAGATCTTTCATATCAAAAATTATTATGGCAGTTGGCTCTTTACTTTGATGCATGCAAATTTGTTTAATTAAATAATAACCTTCTCGCTAATTGTGTGTAGAATTGTGTATCATTAAAATTAAAAGCTCTTTGCAGTCTTTAAAGTATTAGTTCATTACATGGGTGTCGGTAGAAGTAATTATATGATAACAGATGATAATTGCCTACGCGAGAAAACTAAACGCTAACAGACTGGACATCCTCCTATGTTTATATGAAAATGTCTGCAAAGAATTATCATCACCATAGACTTGATGAGTACCAGATTCACGACACAGTTCACAATAATATTTTACTCAAGCTTACTCATAATATTTGTTAAAAAAATTGATGTCGTATGTAAAGTAATATTTTTTCTAAGAACAGTTATCGTACATTTTTCTTAAGATTGGCATTTGTGTTACGATTTGATATCGATCCTTAAAGATTTTATCTTATCATGTCCTACGGCTAAGAGGTCAATCTTGACACTTTTAAATTGATAATAAGACAAATAAACAAAACAATTTTAATATGGTAAAAGTTGTAGAGATAAATATTTTTCACTGCTTGATTGAAAGATAAGAGGACAATACCAAATTTTAATGGAAATAGGACACTACTTTTTTCTAAAAACCTATTTGTAAGAAATAATAAATTTGTATCTAAATAGACTTAGCTTCTTACTTCATAGATGCAGTTGTTGATAAAATGATTAGTAGCAGTTAGCAGGATTGATAGAAGAATTAATTACGATAAAGTCACAGACCTCCAAAATTTTTATAACAGTGTCGGGTTGGACACTCGTTTGAATTGTTCTTCGACTGAGATTCTATAGTCCTCTTCGTCTGAATAAGTTTTATTTAACTAATTTGTAAAACCTGGGTCTTTTTATTTTAACTTTTATTCGATCGTTTCAAAGAGATAGGGAAGAATTTTTCAAATATTTTATTTAAATGATTAGATATCATGTATTTTCAAAATCAATGACTGAAAATAAATGTTTCCTTGTATATTATTTTTGATTCAGGTCGTAATGCACTTGAAACAGGTTAAATATTTTTTTGAGTTTTCTTCTTTAGTATTTATAAATTTTAAAATCAAAATTGATTAATTATACAGTTGTAAAGGAAAATATATCGATATTTTTTATATTGCCAAGTTTCCGCTTAGCCATAGGTATCGGTTACTCTTGCGATAATGAAGTAATCCAATGCAGACAATGCAAATTTTTACCGTTGCAATATTTTCCACCGGGAGTTTGACCTCAATTTGCATTCAAATATTTACTGTCTCACTTTTTATATAAGTTTGATTGTGATTTTTATTATACCAAAATATAAATTCTCCTATAAACTTGCGAACATGCCGCTTAAACCAAATAGCCTTTACCCCTCTATATATGTATATATAGCAGAAGGTATATTCTAGGGTATTGGTTATTCAAAAATATTCCTTTTACTTTGCTCCATGATATATTTCCAGTTTTCCTAACGTTCACATCAATATTCCAAAGTACTTCAACAATACGTGATCAATTATAATCCATTCTACATTATTGACAATTCCATAATCTAAATATGACATGACAATTTTCTTAAATGCCATCCTCTGCATCAGACAAGCGCTGTAGAATAAAGAGGTCCATTTCTGGACCTTCACTGGAGATTCATGGCCTCACCGATATCGTTATTTAAAGTCCTGCATTAAGTGTGCATTCACTTAAAGAATTAACAGAAGCCAGCCCGCTTGATGGAAAGGCTTCTAAAAGGATTATGTTATCAATATTATTAATTAATCCTTAGTATTATTATTGAGTCAACCGCCAAATGACTCGCCATGTTTCAACTGGGTCAAACAAAGGAGTGTTTGCTAAAAAGTATTATACATATTATATAATAAATAAAATTACGTATGACCATTCGGTAATTATTCGTCAATTTATCCGAACAGATACAGATAAATAGAGAGAAATTTGGAGCACCACATACCGTCCACATACGGTGTGCTTTGGCAGCTTTGCTTGGGATTAACCCTTTTAATATCACAGTTTGTATCCTCTCCTTTATTTTGAAATGACGATGCGTTGAACGATGATTGCCATGTAAAAATTTGTCAAATTAATAACCAAAATGTATAAGTATTTAACTCTGTGTGACGCTGAAGTCTTTATTTTTGCACTCTCTATTTAAAATAACGCTCATTGTCAGTTTTGTTCCCAAACAGTTCGTACACAATGCGACTGATATTGTATGTAATATATATTGTATGTAATATATATTGTATGTAATATATATTCATAAAAAACTACTTTAGTTATTTAATATGTCTATTACCCAAACCTAAGACAATTTGTAAAGAAATGAAGCCATCAAGCAGTTCTGACGTAAAATATGCGGTTGCATTGTTACTCGCGACATTTTTGTTAATGCTTTATTTAATGTTTTGTAAATCATGTAAAATACTGGCAGCCCCATTTTGCTTTGTTTCAATGTCTATGCAGGTCAAAATCTGTGAATCCATAATACTTATGGCATAGACTAAACGGCGTTTGAGCGTGTGTGACATCGCGTATCACCAGCTCGTGAATTATCCCGAATATTTAGGGAATATTTACTTAAAAAAAAGAAACAAAACATTAAAAGGATTTTATTCGTTATAAAAAAAATGGTAATAAAGTATTTTTATTGTTTTCAGTAATTTCCTAGCTTTCATTACTTCACAGATCCACCTTATGTAGTAGACAATATCTTCCATTTCACTCCACCCCGTAAGGCACGTTAAGTAACTTTGTTCCAAAAGCATTTTTGTTAACACAAAAATTATTAAGTAGCCGGCAGATGCGTCATTGATAAAGGCAATAATTCCATCTTATTTAAATTTCGTAATCATAACAAAGCAGTACTGAATGAGCAATCCAATTAATGTTGTTGAGGGCGATAAGCGTTACGCGACGGAGTGGCGACATCGACATGCCGAGTCAAGAACAAACGAGTATGATTATGATTGGAAACTCGTGGTCCGCTCCTCGTGAGAGATCATGTGATTGTGATGAGACCACTTAAGCAAATAAACACTCAGCTGCTATCCGCAAAACACAAAAGTCAATAGTCGAACGTTTACAAACTCAATTTCAAATTTTATTGACGCAAGAAATAACAATCTATATACAACTGTTTACATCTTGACTTATTGAGTTATAGATACATACATGTATGTAGGTATAGGGTGGCGCAAAATCCGTGTACAGGGTGAATTTTTCAAGTGTGCGTGGACGGCCAAATTCGAAATATAAGGAACTGCGTAAAGTGATCAAAGGAGTCTGGGGCCGATTTTAATGTAAACTAAAAATGCATCATTAGATTTTTGAAAAATTCATAAACCGCCTCGATTCCTGGCTAGGAATCGAACCCGTTGACTTTGAAAAAAACACATAACAAGGATTGAATTCTGGGAAATAATTACATAAGTTCATCTTTGACAAAAAAAATTAATAAAAACGTTTAAAATGCAGCAGTTTTGTAAATTCAAGATTTTCCAAGTTTGCGGTATGTCATTACTTCCCATGATTTGATAATTGTTAGCAACACCATCGAATGATGTACTTAGATACATGATGAGTTTTTGTTTCAAAATCAACGGGTTCGATTCCTGGCCAGGAATATTCATTTTCAAAAGTCAAATGATGCAAATGGCCATCCACCCACACTTGAAAAATTCATCCTGTAAGTACATAATAATTATATTCACCTAGCTATAGTCGTGGTGAGATTGTTTATATAAATAGTTATTAAAATTATACCCCATAGTGGCAAAAGCAGTAATTCATATTGTAGCCAATATAAGCGAATAATAAAACTTACAAAAAATAGTTTGTTACAGCCGTTTCTCATTTTCATCACTTAAAACAAAATAATACGTTGGACATTAAATAAACTTGACAAGTGAGTTAAACTCGCTTGGAGCGGAATCCTAAAAATAAAACAATATGCTTACATTGTTAAATTTTAACCATTTATATTTCATTAAAAACATAAGAAAGTAAGCTTCAAAAATCTACTTCAATCACGGATTGACCGTCGACAGAGTAAATCTAGAAGCATGCAGAGGTAGAGAGAGATACCTGTCCGCAAGTAAGGGCATGCGACTTTTTTTAATTAAGTACATACTGTTCAATAAAAAAGCGAAAACCTAATTTGGATCACTAGCGTCCGTCTGTCTGTCTGTTATCGCCGTTCTAATTTTTGCATCTACCAGACGAAAGAAGTTAAAATCAGGTAATTTAATAAGTGGGCAGTCAAATAAATGAAAAATTCTACCTATTATGCTCTGCAAATTAAAAAATAAGAGATACGAAAATAACGAAAATAGCTATTTTAGTACATACCTCTAACGAAAAAACGTAAAACCTTTTGTAAAACGAAAAACCTTTATTATACTTTCCATGAAAATTTAACAGATAACCTCTTGTTACTTATTGCTGACGGATAGCTCAATAAAGAAAATTCACATCGCTGAATTATTACAACTATTTTAACCGGCAATAACCTACCTACCTGCTGAATGATAATCAGATATTAGAAGAAGCAGTAATGGTTTCAACCCATTAGTTGCCCACTTTTGAACTTCACACTGAAATCATCAGCTCAACAACAACTAGCAACAATACAACTAGCGCCATCTCTTATCGAGTAGTGTAAGTTTGCCGCATTTACCCAGCGAAGACATTGATCATTATTATTTGGTTCGCTTCTGAAAATAAAAATCAATAATGTTAAACGGTTTTCACTTGTTACAAATATAAACATACAACGATATGATGAAACATAAAATACCTAATTTAAAGAAAGAAAGAAAGAAAGAAAAGATTTATTACTGACACACACAACGTAATTCAGGTAACATATTTAACATAATTATGAACTATGTTACAATGTTCGCGTGTGTTGTGCCAGAGAATGGTACCCACTCAGCGTATTGCCGCAGCGTTTGCAACGGCGCTGATTTTCAGTGGGCCCTTCTGGTGACTCACAGACAAAATAATAAATAATATATAAACGTGTAATTGAGAAATTATTAATATTTACATCAGTTTTATACGTGAGAAAAATATTACACTTGTTGAATCGAGGGCATAATTTTAAAATATGTATTATGTCAAATCATCTCATCTGGCAAATTAAAGTAAAGTAAGAAAGGTGATAAGTATCTAATGAACTGGTAATTGTATCTACAATAAACTCGCGATATAAATATTACCCGCGTTGAAAGACATTGCTTTAACCACCAGCCTTATCCTACTTTTCCCCATAAGTGGATGATTAAATAAATTCTGTAATATGGTATTCCGCAATCAACGTAATCAATCCCGGTGCATAAACCATAAATGTAATTTACATTATTTTTATTTTTAAGGTTGAAGTTTTGAATAATTTCAGGTCCGGAAGACGAGTATCCGAATGACAGCAATAAAAGAATATCCATTCGACCTGAGCGATCTACAGAATCAACAAATCAATGCTAACGAGACAAGAAGTGACACGAATGACACGATGCAGTCCGGTCAGCCGATAACTGACAGCTACGTGGCACCCGCCGCAGCTCCCCCAAGAGTACCCACTCCCGACGGGAAGAGAAAAGTCTCCATCATGGCAGATGAGAACAGCAAAGATCGGGAGAACCTACCCTCAGAAAGGTAAGAAGTCTACAGCGCTCGTTAAAGAAAATTTTCTGGTAAGCAATTAGAAAACTCATCCCTTAAAGCTTTTTAAAAGATTTTATTGTATCTACCACTTTGTAGTTTTAATAAATATGGATATTATCCATATCAAATTACAGCTTTCTAGCTAAAGGTCTCTACGCTACGCCGCGGACGGACGTACGGACTTATTTTGACTACGGAACCCTAAAAGCTGTAAAACTGTTAGGACCAAGATTCATCACTTACTTAGGATTCTTTATTAAATTGATCAACATAGTTTATTTATCGGCAACCTATACGATGCAGAAAAATGCTTTTACTGTTGTCATGATATCACGGATAATAATGAAAATTATAAGTCTAGGATAAATATTTGTTTTGAAATCTAGTCTTATTTAAATTGGATCTCATTCTCACCATATTATTATTTGTAAAATATGAATGCCTAGCATGAATAGAATGCAATGTATAAAAGGCAAAAGTTATTGACTGATGTATCAATGCACAAGCAAAACCCGTGGCTAGAAACATAATTTCACACACGTATTCCTCTCATGATGTAGGCATCTACTAAGGAAAGATTTTTCAAAATTTAACTCCCAAGAAGGTGAAATAGGGGATAAATATGATAAGCATAATTTCCGCGTGCGAAGCTGCGGGCAACAGCTAGTTTTTAAATAAAATATAAAACAAAACTTGGGGAATTTTAGTACTCATAAGCTACCAGTTATTATTGATAAATAATTACTAAGTGATCCAGTGGTCTTGCGGTTCGTAGTTGGTTAAAGGATCGTTTGTCAATCAAATAGGAAGTTTCATGGTTTAAGGATAAATACGGAATAAATAAATCTACTGCTAGCTCCCAAAATGTACCGAGGAAGCACTCAATGTCGAACAAAATAAAATTGGCCCTGATATTTGGAATATAATTAGTACATTTTTTAAAATGATATTATTTTATTACACAATATTAAAATTATTATTTAAAATCACTTATTCTAAAGACTAAAAGTTTTCCAGTAATCTCTGACCAATTGGCACTGGAGTAGCTATGTAGGAGTATACCCTATAAGTAATAGTACTAATAATAAATCATTGGGAAAATGTGTGAAAAATGTTTTAATGTTTTAATCTGCTTCTAATATTTTTATTGATAACACAAAAAAAAAAATACCATACAAAAAAATAAGAAAATCAGTCAACAATCAGGTGAGAAAAAGGGGTGTAATATTTTCTCTTAAATTATTTTTTATTTATAGATTAGCATTCCCACTAGGGCAGTAGGTGACTACAGAGTACTTAATCACTTAGGTGACTACTGACAGCAACAAATATTGATGACATCTCGGTCATTTCCGTTTAAGTTACCAGGGACAAAACAAACATAAAATAGCGGTCTCGTGTGTCTTGAATATGTAAACATTCTTTATATCTATACATGCTATACATATCCACGTTCCCTATTGTTTAAATTATTTAACATTTCTAAAAAAATATTTGTGTATGTTATAGCGTGTATGCAATTATTAAAATCTAGATTTCAATGCGGTTGTATTTTTTAAATAGATTTTTAAAACATCTTATTTGGAAATAAATGGAAAATTCCGTCCAAAGGTCCTCGAATTAAGTAGAGGAGATGAATTGTTACAAAAATGTTAGGTACTTGAACAAACCCGGAAAAATGAGAATTTTCCAAATGATGCAATATGAATAAGAAGAATGTCCCTGCATATACCTAACATAATAATCCTTTTTCTGGTGTAGGCCTTGAGAAGGTTGTATGCGGTGCTTAAATTGCTTGCCTTATGGTCACATTTCTTGCGATGACGTTTTTAAATGAACCAATACTTTTCTTTACTTTGTATGTAAATTTATCATCCATAAGTCGATGTTACTTTCTTTATAGAAGATGGACGAAAGGGCTTTTCACACATGTCAGTTTTTTATTTTATTTCAATACTATCGAATTGAGTGGAGCCTGAAACTGAAGCCTATTTACTACAAATAAAGGAACCTAGCGCTTTTACTCATTTGATGATTAATCACTAAGACTTTATGTATAATTATTTTGGATGATGATAAAGACAACGAAAAGCCATAATTATGTCACTTGTTGTAATTTTTGAAAACGTGTTAAGTAGCTAATATAATGAACAATGTAATATTAACCTACAATACATAGTTACCAGTGCCGGATTTATTATTTTTTATGAATGCAGGCCAATTTATTTCCGCCGCCCTGTACCTTTCGAAAATAATAATTTTCCATTCATAGTAAGGAAGGCACTGAATTAGTCACTAAGATAGTGCGTAAAAAACCAAGAATTACAATTTTTTGCGACACTACGAGTATATGCCGCCCCTAAGACGCTGTCGCCCCCAGGCCGCGGCCTATACTGCCTATTGACAAATCCAGGACTGATATTTGCAAAACAGAACTTAGGACATGCTTCAAGAATAAAATCCGAAGGTTTTAGCTTCATTTCTCATTATTTTACAGTGGTTGTATTGAATTTTCTCATAATTGATTTCTCATAATTTTAGAGTGGTTGTATTTGAATACTAATAAAGTGTGAAAAATATTTAACTAATCATGAAAAAAAATACAGGTCTTTTGAAAAGTTAATGCAATTTTACATGTTAAAATGTCAAAACCACGTCCAAAAATTGCATCAATCCACTAAAATTCATTACAGTCAATAACTTAATAAATGAATAAGTAATATTATAGGTAATTTTAAAATTACACTAACAATTTTTTCCGATGTCAGCAAAACGAGTCATCAATACTCCCGTCCATCCAAATATGAAATAAGCAAATGGTCCGTAATGCTTCATTTAATACCGTCCCTTTCACTTAACTCGACATACAAAGATCCATCATACCTTGCAGATCACGTGAATTTACTTAGTGAAAGGCATAACGAGTAGTAACCAAATAAATGAGACCTATTTGTGCAGAGCAGATACACCGTCTCTCCTAGACTACGCGACTGCAGCTTGCCAGTAACAGAGGTCAAATTATTTGGACATTGCAAGCTTGTAAAAACAAACGACATGACTCATTCAAACAAGGCTGTCGTAATGTAGATATAAATATCAGTCACGTGCTTTAGGCGCCAATTACGTTACACATAATTATGTATATAAAATTCCACCAATCCTTTTTAGGATTCCGAAGTAAAATCGGAATCCTTATAGTTTCGTCATATCCGTCCGTCCGAAGAAAAGCGCCGAGACCCTTATCACACTAACCACAGACAATCCGTCCGTCAAGGATTCCGAGCGGATTCAAAGCGGAACGGAGGCGCGACGGATTCGCCGCGGAGGCGCGACGGATTCGCTGCGCCTCCGTATATATGCATATATATGCGTATATGCATATATATATAATTCATAAAACGGTATGTATCCGCCACACGTCCGCGACGGATTCGCTGCGCCTCCGCGGCGAATTCGTCGCGCCTCCGTTCCGCTTTGAATCCGCTCGGAATCCATCAGTGTGATAAGGCCCTTAGTGCTAGAAAGTTGTAATTTTGCGTAGAAATACATATTTATTAAAACTCCAGAATCGTAGAATAAAATATTGAAAAACATTTTTTTCAGGGTACCTCCCCTACAGGTAACGTGAGGATGATTTTTTTATTCGTCGCGTACCATATAGTGTGGAGTATCGTTGAAAAGATCTTCCAAAAATATTATGTGTTGGAATTAGGGGTCCGTTTGTGAAATATTTGATTTTAAAGTGTTAATTTAGGTTAGAGTCAAGTGCCCCCCCCCCCCACCCCCCCCCCCCCGCTATTAGACTGGCGCATTTCGAAATAAACATTCACTTAATTTTTATTCCAAAAATTCACCAATTGGACAAAATTATAATATTTTTGTATTGTTACAAAATATTGTTACAAAAATCATATCAAATACTTTTAATTTATTATTTCACATTTTCGCACACAAAATTTGTCTAGGCGACGGAAAACTATTTTTTTAAGTTTTATTATTTTACTGCCAAGGATCCAGGATCATGACCCCCATGACCCCCCCCCTGGGTTGGGACTAGGACCTCGGTGGACCACAATTAAAATTGTTTAACATAATGTTTTCATTTATTTTTGTCACAATATAGACTTCATGCAAGTAATTATTAATATCTTAAAATACCTATTTTTTATGTATCGATTACACAGCCAAACAAAAAAAAGTTGTTTGAACCAGACATGCGACATAAGGTTTCCGAATTATTTTGTCCCTCTGATTACGAATCTGAGGTCAGTTTGGCCCCAGGGTCAGGATCAAGGTCATTCAGATTCGTAATCAGTGACCTCGAAAACCCTTGTATGAATTTTTCAGATTTCTATTATGACGTATTGTCCATTTGACCTCTAAATGACCTTGATCCTGACCTTATGGGGCCAAACTGACCTCATATTCGTAATCAGCGGGACAAAATACTTTGGAAACCATATGTCGCATGTCTGATTCAGACAACGTTTTTTGTGTGGCTGTGTTATTATCAAAATTAAATTATAACTTCTTGTGATTTGACCACGACTATGTGACCCTGGCGCCAAAGCTAAATCCGCCCTTGGTTACTGCCAACGCAAGGTAAACTCGCCTACTATTAGTGTAATGCAATATTTCCTAACACCGCGCAGCCGAACATTGCTATTAACCATAGACGGTTTTTACGTTTTTAGTACTAATCTATGTCGATAGAAAAAAATAGGAGCGCTGAACTAACACAAAATATAACAGTATATCGCACCGTCAGTGGAAAAAAAGCATAAGTCGTCTTACGTCGAATTTTAGTTATTAATATGATTGGAAAGAGGGTCAAAAGATGCTCAATTTATTTCAGTTTTTTATCATTAATTTTGACGGTTTTGTGTAAAAAATCGTAATGTCCTTTGACCACTTACTCATATTTTAACAGTTTTTTGCTCTCCTGTAAAATTGCAATTTTCATCTTATGCCTTTTTTCCACTGAAGGTGCGATATATAGTTAAATTACTAAATTCGTTTTATCTACTGTTCATATACGTAACAAAGTTACGTGAAATGAAAACGCGTTTAAAAAAATATGCAAAGGGTAAGATGCAATGGCAAAGGAGTAATGGTGATATGCCATGTTGTTTCAAGGTTCCCTGTGAAAAAAAGTTTACGTAAACAGTCAACAGAACTAAGTTTTGAACTTGCTCGTACAAAAAACTAACATTTAAAAAATGATAAAAACGTAAAGTATCGGACCAATTTTTGGATGATATTATTTAAGAATATCTAATCATTGCCGGCCAGTTAGGTTATTGCAATAATTATAATTATTATTATTCATGACTAGGAAATCGCCCTCGCTGCGCTTTGGGAAAAATAGAAAAAAAAAATAATATAATATAGCCTATGTCACCCGGGGATAGTGTAGCTTCCTAACAGTGAAAGAATTTTTCAAATCGGTTCGGTAGTTTCGGAGCCTATTCAATGCAAGCAATCAAAATCTTTCCTCTTTATAATATTAGTATAGTAGATAGTATAGATTACAGTAGCAATGCAAAGTACGTTCATTGTATTACTTGGAGGAAAAATTAAGATAATTATTTTTTTCCACATGAGATTTATTTTTTTAAGTGTTCAGAATACACCATAATTTACTCAAATTTCAACATTTATATCTAAAGGCATGATTCCACCAGTGTGCTGAACTGTGCGGCACTGTAATGCACAGTGTACGACACAGATGTTTCACGCTGGTCGAGTCACTCGGGCATACAGTAACAAATTGTGCGCGAACATTTAAAATTGTCACGCACATCTGTATACTTTTGTGCGCGCACACATGTACGCAGTGGACTCGACGCGACGCGTACACGCTTGTTGTTCACGAACTCAGTCTTGCTTTTATTCTTCGTTTCATTTTAAGCAAAACTAAATAATAAAACACAAGCTGCAGCACAAAGCACTACGTTTTTCCTGCCCGTCCCATATTTAACACCTGAAGACAGAAAACTCTTCTCAGTGAAGATGTTTGTGCACAAGTGTGCCACACTGTGCGTTTACAAAAGTTACGCACAGCCTTGCCGGTGGAGACAGCAGCTAAACGAGATACTAACTTAAAGTGCAATGCTGGAGTTTTTGCACAAAATGTTTGTAAACAAATGTGCTGCACACTATTTTGGTGGAATCGTACCCTGACACTCTAAAAAATTCCATTTCGTAAGGCTATTTTCAACGTCAATGCGTCAATGGCGTAAACGGGGCGCCGGGGGTAAATTAAAATAATAAAAAATGGAGGTTTGTGACATATTTATTGTAAATATCCTCCTCCATATGAATATTTTTTTTTATTTCTCAAACATTGTTAATCTTTGACTTATTAACCAAAACCTAAATTTAATAATACCTGAATTTTGTTCATCTATAATATTTTTTTAATAACGATCGCATTTGTTTATGTACTGTTAAATCATTCCGATACATTTTTGCACACTTCATTTCGAATCCAAGGAAATTATATTTATGCTTTATCACTATTTTTTTCAAAGAACTTGTTGAACGATATGTCTGTGTGCACTGCACTTGCCATTTTGACATGAAACTATTTATGCAAAAGGGAACAACACGACTAGTACACACTTTCTGAAATATAGGTCATTAATATAAATTAATTAAGATTCACTAGGTCAACATCCACTAGATTAAGATGTACTAGGTCTCTAGCATAATAAACTTAAAGTATCTCGTATAAAATAATGTATGGGATCCCATGAATTCTTTTGCGATTCCTTCCCATACAAAACATACTACTTAGCTTCGCGTTTTTATTTTTTGCACATTTCACGATTTTTTTTTTTATTTTGCCATATAAATAACTAGGAAATCGCCCTCGCTTCGCTTCGGAAAAAAAATATTAAAAAGAATATAATACAGCCCATGTCACCCGGGGGATAGTGTAGCTTCCCAACAGTGAAAGAATTTTTCAAATCGGTTGGTAGTTTTGGAGCCTATTCAATGCAAACAATCAAATCTTTCCTCTTTATAATATTAGTATAGATAATACTCATACACGAATTATCATGTAGAATTTAACATTAGCTGCAATTGTGTAACACACATAAAATAATGCAGTCGAATTACGTCACAATAAAATAAAAAACAATCCGATCCAATTTTTATGGCCATTCGACATGGCTGAATACTGTTTGTGTACACATGCTCAGTAAAACGTAACCAACTCGAATTTCTATTGAACGTGTGAAATTTTATTAAACTTGGAAAACCGTTACAGAATGCTTATAAGAGTGCTAGTATATGTAGATCGTGCCTACGACAATCGACTATTATAAAACTAAACTAAAACCATCTACGTATAACAAAAACAAGGTGTTTATCCATAAAAGGTTCTTGATTGTTTGTACAAAGGGGTCACAACTCCCCTAAATCTTTAGTGCAAATCACATTGCCTCCTGGTGAAGAATACAGTTATGAAGGCGATGGCAGTGTTGCCAATTTAGCCCTTTCGGGGCTAGATCTAGCCCTTTTTACGGGTTTTCAGCCCGTCAAATAATTTCTTAGCACCTAGCCCAATTTCTAGCCCAAAATCATTTTCCGCCATCTTGAAAAAAAAAGGGCTAAAATCAGGTTTTCCACGAACTTTTTGATGCAATCGATCTAAAAAACGATAAAACGTAGTGAAAGATGTCGGAAAAATTACCATTATAATATTTGTAAAGCGTCTGACGACCTTTTTTTTTCGCCCTCACCTCTGATAAATTAAGCAATAGCCCCTATTTTCAATGTATTGGACGAATCTAGCCCTTTTTTTAAACTGTGTTTAGCCCGAAAACCTGATACCGAGTTGGCAACACTGGGCGATGGTTGTCCGAAGCAAAGCGCCGGGACTCTTACGCCCCAACCTCAGAGTCACTAACGGTTTCTTTAATCGCTTCTTAGTAAATAATCTCCTATAGTATGGAGTATTGTTGAAAAGATCTTCCAAAAATATTATGGGTCTTCTAAGACTATTTTTGAAATTAGGGATCCGTTTGCGAAATATTTGACTTTAAAGTGCTAATTTTTGGTTAGAATCAAGTGTCTCCCCCCCTCCCGCTAAACGGCTGGAGTTAAAAAAATGAAAAAAAATTCTCAAAAATAGATTATAATATGTTGAATTTACAAGGAAAACTATCACGCACGGCTATGTTAGCATAAGTAGTAATTGAGTAATAGTCGATAAACTTACTACTTCGGAACCCGACATTGCACGTGGCCTGACTTTTTCAACAAGAAATAAGACTTCGTGTCTTCACTGTATTTAATTCTAGGTTTAGGTCTATTTGAACCTTTAAGTAATATTATCCCAAAACAAAGTTCAACTTATTCCTGGTACAATGTCCATTTGTCCGCGAAAACAATAAGTGCTCGATTTTTCTTAAAACGTTACAAAACAATGAGTCGTTAGTTGCGGAAGAAACAGTGTGCGGAAAATGTGGATTGTGCGGTTGTGTGCGGATACTGTCAGTAAGTTGTTTGCTTAAAATGTTTGTAAAAGTGTTGTAAACACAGCCTCGTCGGCGCACAGTGGCTTGCAACCGCGGTGTACACGCAGTTGCCGCCTTGGGCTCGGACCTAGCATGCGCTCCTATGGCTGAGGGTTCAATACTGCGTTGGAGCGATTTTTCTGCACGGCCAATGACCGAACAGCCGGCCGGCGAAACTAAACGCACCGAGGCAGTCACGTGTCCGGGGTGAGACGCGGCGGGCGGCATAACTCGCATCGCAGCCGAGCCTTCTCTATAAGATGCCCACTCGCTGCGGCATAGGTGTGCACCGTGCTGAACAGAGCGGCATGCTCCTGCGCACGCTGTCCGATCCTCTCCTACACTAAAATCGAATTTGTCATCTCACAATAGACTCCCAAGTGCCATGTAGGATGTCTCACAGCAGCCTCAGCTGTCATTACGACAGCTACTTACAGTCCGATTCATCCCTTGAGACAGATGCACTCAACAAACACTGGTGAGTCTTATATGCATTATTATTAGACAATGCGATATTTCAAACCATGAAACATTCATTAAAATTCGTGACAGGTATCGGCACTCGTAAATTCTGAATATGTCTGCTTAGATCAATCTAGAAGATAATAAAATAAGCACTAAATCAAGTGCAATGTAGAAACGATATAAATATGATTTTCTGAAGCTTATAATAATGAGGAGTTTATTTATAAGGCGTTAAATACCCCCTGTAATTCAACCCGTATAAGTTCGTATCCGTAGCCTTCAGGCTGTAGTTGTATATTCAAAATTTTCATGCTTAACCATTTTCCTACATCGATATAATTATTAGTATTAAAATACTTGCTTTATAGGGCAATACGTAAATGTAATGTAGGTAGTTAAGAAGATAAAAATTCGTACGTACACAATACGATGCATAATGTTATAATCAAATTTCAAAAGTAATTAAATCGTCCATCTGAGTGGTGTCGTGTGATGTGACGAATACCTCGTGTTAGCACGAATGGCTGTCGGTTATGTCTCGCAATAAAAAGTATATATGAGTAGGATTACGATCCACGCAACTGCATCAGTCATGGTATGACATTATAATACCCTGTCAAAGTCAGTCCATTCAAAACTCCTTAATCATTGACCTACTCTCTACGCGTATTTTTCCATCGATAAAGCCTTTGGCCACGCACTTACCCTTGCGTTACAAATTACTCAATATCACTCGCAAATTATAAATGAACTTGACATTGTACACAACTGTATTTATAATGCGTAGTTTTTCTATAAAATAAATAATTTCTAGAGGGGAAAGAATTTTACGATTATGATTTCGTATGTCGTAGATAAGAAAACACGCTCACAATTTACAATTGTTCATTGATTCTTCATGGTTATTGAAAATTCCGTTAATTAATGTAATGGGACTATCGGTAGTTACATAATTTTTTTTAATGTTGATCATTCCCTAAAATATATTATAACTATTATTATCATCCACATGATCTCCTAAAAATTATTGAAAATTTCAGCATTATACTGTGTCATCAAACTAAGAAAAGGAAAACTAAGACCATGAACTCGGAATTGTCGTTTAAAAATTACTTACTGCTTAAAGTCAAATCTAAATAAGCAGCTTTTATTTCTACATTTTTAATTAAAATTTTATGCTTAGTTACATACAAAGTTTTACATTTTGATTACGTTTTGGAAGTTTTACGTTTTGATTTGATTCATTTTGTACAGGTTTAGGTTTAAAAATAATGTTTACATTTTCATTTTTCGCAACATTTTGTCCATAAGCAAAAAACGCCATGGGATGCCATTTCGAGTGTTTTGTGTTGTTGTTCTGGTCTGCTGGTGATGAAGTGAGAGGACTTGGAGACATGGGTTCAAATAAATATTTTTAGATCTTTTTGTCCGTGCTACACTTTAGTGTCCCGGAATCGAGCCGTCGCTGTGGGTGCCAGGTGACAATGGGTGCTCATTGTGGCAATATAGGACGCCCAGGTCATGCCATGCGATATTGATGTCGCAGCTTATAAGAGGAGTGCAACTTTTGAAATTAAATTGACAGCATCACAGTGCCATTTGGGCTGAAAAACTACGTCCCCTAGATGATTTGTCTCGCTGAGCCTGTACCTGATTACCCAGTACTTCTACCTAGTAACTAGTAAATACTATTGCCTTGCTTAAATCAGCCACCAAACTCTTTATATTCCACCTGGGACCTCGAGAGCCAATACTTTATTTATTTCTTACTTTCTTGTCTCTTCTGTGCCTTTGATATTTACTGATGTCCTAAAATGACGCCGACCACTTACTTACTTGTTACTTATTACATATTACTTACTTACTTACTTACTTACCACTTACCACTTACCTAATAACGAGTTTACTGGTTTGTCTTCTATTTTATTTTATATATTTGGTTAAGGATGAAAGGATTTTCCAAGTTTAAGATAAATAACTTCATATTAAATAGAACACATCCGTACCAAAAATGAGGTATTCACCTTCGAGGTTCAACATAAATCCTTGGTGACTATGCTCAGTGAATAGTATTATACACAAAAACGAATTAAATGAAGCGGCAAAAGACGCTGTAATCCGCGTGCTGTTTCCTTCCGATGGTTTAATGACTTTCATTTTACCTTCTTGAAATGGCCGTAATCGATATCTTAAATATAAAAATAGAATTTTTAATCACAAATTATAACAACCAGTATTCACTGCATTAACTTTATCAAAGTCAGTAAGCTTCTTTGAAACCTCAATAATGAAAAAAGTCTAAAAGAAGAAAAAAGACCCCTGTGAAGTAAACTCAATAAGCTTGCTGAACATATACCGATGTATCTGTATCACTGCACTCCAGAAGTTTATATTTACTGATACATGGATGATGCAAGATTAAATATCCTAGTCAAATGCAGTTGGTGTTACCGTATTATTCATCTCTCAACGCCCCAAGTCAGAGTCACTAGTCACTCCTTAGTACAGAATTTGTATGGTTTTTTTTTACTAAGGAGCGATTGAAGTAACCGTTAGTGACTCTGAGTTGGGACTTAAGACCTCTATTACATGCACGTTACACGCAAGTAAAAGCTTACCTTATTATATGAGCCTTATCAAAACCGTTTAAAACATTCCACGCGTTTAATAGCCACATAAAGGTTATCTACAATATGTGGATCATATACTTATAGCTATTAACAAGCTCTTTAATAAACCTTCGAGATCACATGCTCCATGCATTTATGGTCAAGTCTATGTAACCTCGCTGAGCGCAGGAACCCAGCAAATAGAAAATATTTTATTACCCTTGAAAGTACAATCCATTCAATTTATGAATAAAAGCAATCACTTCAGCTTTTATACTACATAGATCACGATTCGAATAATTCCAATAACTTGTAGTTTTTACGTAAATCAATTCGTAGTCATTGTTAAGACAAACTTCCAAGTTGGATGACGAAATCGAACAACTCATCAAAAACATAAATGTGAAATGAGAGCCATGTTCAAAAAAGAGAATTGAGATCTAAATGGGTGGCAAGTTCTGTGTAGAAAAGCCTAAAATTTTAGTCACAACCTGGCATGTAATTCAAGCTCTACAATTGACTTGGTTAGTTTTCATTAGTTAGCAACCAACGAACCAAATTTTAGAAAAGTAACATTGGTAAGTACAAGTAACATCAACCTAACAAACTTAATGAAGATAAATATGTATAATTATAGCCTACATATGTACGTAGGTCTATCTTGATGCCAAATATACCTAGATAAGGTCATCTGGAACTAGGTTATGTTTTTATCCTATGTCAGTGAGTCAGTCAGCAAAAGTTTTTAAAAGTTAATAACTGTTTGAGCTACATTTATGAAATTTTGAATTCTAAATAATCTAAGGGGTTTTAATAAATATGACATAGGACTCGAGTTATGAAGGGATTAAAGTACCTTGAAATAGTTCGTGTAATATAATAAATAATAAAATGACATACATTATAATAAAATGATAATAATTGACTACTTTCTGATTTATTCACCTAACTACCTAGCTGGATGCCAAATTTTAACTTTCTAAGGCAGTTAGTGATGAAAATGACGATTTTGGACATTAATATCTAAATAACCGTTTAAGGTGTGTTAATGAAATTTGGAGCACATACCTATGATGTATTTCGCAAGTCTCAATAAATGAGCCAAGTTTGACAGGTTTATGTGGAATAGTTTTCGAGTTATGAGGAGGTCAAAATTGGCTCTAAATGGTTCGTGTAATATTACACACGGTGCTGCTCGCCAGCTCTGTTAGCTTGAACATAGCTTAGCACGCTACCGCGTGTCTAGATTATGATTTTGCAATACATGTCCGGTATATGTTGCTGTTATTAGAAATACACAAATACCTACATAATAAATTTTCTGAACTATATCAACAAATTAACTTTTTTATTTTATTAATTACTAAAACATTTTTCTTAATCTTTAAGATCGCTGAATTAGGCTACAAATCAACCATCATTCCAAAGTGAGTGATAATGTTTGTGATGATGAAGTTGATGGGACCGACCGACCTACCGTCCACGATCAAATAATTTATTATTTGATTTGGTTAGGTAGTTAGGTACTATTATGTATCCTGTAATTTGGTGAAGACGCTCAAGTCATTTCAGAATACCATTCTTGTGTGAATAAAGTAATCAGGAACGAGTTGATAAATGCTCGTGGTCGAATATTAAATTAATTCAAAACCAAAATCCATCCTTACAGAAACTAAGATAGCTAATGTCTGAAAATAAATTATACAATAATGAAATCATCAGATAAAAACGTTCGTTTGGAAAAAGGTTTTAATAGTCGATTTATTTGTTTTCAGGAATGGCAGAATATCAGCACAAGCAGAAGGGCCGTCGCGCCGTAAAAGCAATCTACATAATGCCATGGCGGCGGAAATGGACACATCATGGGGTATGTGAATGTTATTATATGTTTTAAATGGAATCATTGGACAAAAAACCAGTTGTAAGTTCGTAACTTGGTGCAATACCTTAAATGTCCCGTTTAGTGAAACTTTAAAAGCGTTGCAAAATAGTTTGTGTTCATTCTCTAACTACACCCTACGACGGATGGGTGTCGAAGAGGCGACTAAATTCGGCTTGCTGGTGGTAGGGCCTCTCCACTCAGAGGGATAATATTTTTGATATAGATTATCACTATTATTACCATTATTACTGTTATTATTCCTCCATGGGGTTCGCCTGGATAGCTATTACCCTCTTGCTTGAGTCAGAGCCAGTTCTTTCTTTATCTTTCTTCTCTCATGTTATGCCTTTGGTGTTGCTGATGTCCGTGAGCGACAATAGTCACTTATCTTCAGGTGGATTGTCAGCTCGTTTGCCAGGTATTTCCACAAAAAAACTAAGTTTTAACAGTACCTACCTCATAACTAATAATAAAATCGAAATTGGAGTAAATCTGTAGTACATAAAATTTCCGATAAGGTAAACACTGGCAATATCTTCCCGCGAAGCCTCTCTGCCTAACGATACCCTCTTGCTTTCATCAGGAGTCGAACCATCAGGTGACTCTTCTGCTCGTTTGTTGGCTATATTAAAAGAAATCTATATTATAGCCAACATTTTTTAACCTTAGGTATATCATAATTATGAGAAAACTGAGTAGTGATAGCCTAGCGGTTAGATCGTTCGTCTCCAGAACGCAGGAGCCCGAGTTCAAATCCTGGCACGCACCTCTAATTTTCAAATATTATGTGCGTATTACAAGTTAAATATCACTTACTTCGGTGAAGGAAACCATTATGAGCAAACCTGCGCACCGGAGGGTTCTCCATAAAGTTCTCAAAGGTGTGTGAAGTCTACCAATCCGCACTTGGCCAGCGTGGTAGACTATGGTCTGTACCCCTCACATTGTGAGAGGACACCCCGAGCCCAGCTGTGGATTGGACAATTATGGATTGTTGCTTTTCTTTGTTTTACTTTTATGAGAAAACGACAGATGTTTTAAGTAGCCTGATGGTAGGTATACTCGTTCTTGTCGGACAATTTTATCGATTGAAGCAAGCTAGCAATCTTATAGCAGTTAGTATGCTATATGATTTTGTAACTAGTGGCGTGTTTTTGCAGACCGACCAGCGCACATCGAAGGCAGATACAAGAAGTATTCCACCACCTCTTCAGTCTATTCCAAAAGAGCATTATCACATCACAGTGAACACATCGAAAGGTAAATTTCAGAAAATACTGAAAAGTACACAGAAATAAGTATAATAACTTTTAATTAAAAGCTTACCTTCGTAACGTTCACCTAATTACTCAATTTAATCAAGACAGTTATGAAACAATTCTAAGTTTATTTTAAGATATTTCATGCGCATCTTATATACATTTTCCGTTAATAATATTTCATGTTTGTATATGTTGATACATAAGGGACCGGCCAGACAGAAAAGACGTAAGACGAGGACGGGGCTCGGACCCGTCGCAGACAGGGCGCCCGCCGTCACGACTTTTTAAAACATATAGAAAATACAAGTAACGGGCGTGACGGCCGGCGCACACTAGGCTTTTCCCGGCATTCAATTCAAACCTCAGATTTTGATACTATGTGAGAAGAGAAACTGCTCTCCGCGACCTTTCCGCTCCCCCGCTGGCGCCTACGCAGGCCCGCGTCCTGTCCTTTCTGTATGTTTTCCAATAGGGCGCCGACGAGAAAGCGTCCTGTCGGCGTCCCGTCTTTTCTGTATGTTTTACGTCGCGACGGCTGTATACATTTTGTATGAAAGTAGATTAAACGGGCGCCGCGACTGCGACGGGTCCGGGTCTGTTCTGTGTGCCTGGTCCATAAGATGTTGGTTTAGCAGTTTTTGTAAAACAATCCAAAACATCTTTATATAGTAACTGACGTAGCTAATTAAATGGTTTAATTTTATGCTAATGTCTCTAATCAATTTTTAAAATATTTTTCATGATTCGTCAATCATTAATTGAAATCTGTTAATAATAATTAATTAACTACGTGTAATTTCATGCTTTATTAAAGGTGATTTTAAACGATATTTTTTCTGTTATGCTAATAGGTAACAACAGTAAAATGAAGAAATATAATATTTATAAGTTCGAGATTAACTCGTCAATCCATTTGCTACACGTGGACATATTCTTGGTTTTTGCTGTAGACAATATTTATGACAGATTTAAAATAACAACTATTATTCGCAGTATTTCAAAGTAATTTTTTTTGACAAGTATTTACTCAAATTAATTACGATACTAATTGGATTGCAAAAACTCATAGCGCTGTTATGAAAATGAAATGTAATAGTATAATTTTTTATACTTCCTGTAACTAAAATTTTCCTCATATATTTTTCCTTCATACTGAAAAAGTAAACTTTTCTCAATTACGATTCCGTAACTAAGATCATTAGTTTTTTTTCATGAAAAGATACTTATTTATTTATTTATTTATTTATTTATTTAACATACATGCCTCTTCATGCATACTTTTCAGGACAAATGGATTTTTTTCTTTAGTACTATAAGGTATTTAAATTCCTGCAACTTAAAAAACGGGATTCAGTTTCCTCCATAGTGATAGTGTTAATCCAAAGTTTAGTGGGCCAATATCAGAAATCTCCACCCTAAAAATTCCTGTATATTATTATCCATTCTGTTCTGCGCGTACGATCGCGTTTTTGGCACGTTTGTATCAATACAGACGCAACAATCTGCTTTTTCGTCACCTGCAGCGCTGTGAACACGTGTATTTGATACGCGCGTTGTCGACGCCGTAAAAATACGTCATGTGCAGGAAGGGCTCTAATCCATTTTTGTCCAACTAAACACAGCAATCTTATAACGTCATGGTGCCCGAAGGTGAACGAAAAAATTTATAACATATTCATAGAATGTTTTCTTCTGAACTCACTTTGCAGACAGATTTGTTTTTAATTGTAAATTAGTTTATAACTATAGATTATAGTTATAATCATAATTATAAAAATGAAAATTAAATTCCAATGTGCTTTTTATCTTCAGATCGTGGTGGTACGCGTGTTGTCAAAAGTGTCATACGACAGATTCCGAAATACCTACGTGGGAGCCTCCATACTGGCAGAAGATATGCCCCTACCCCCTATGCCCATCATATCGCCAATTTGCTCAAACCTTATGTATATTTTTAATTGGTAAGTCCCAAATAGACCCACTTTGTCTCATATAAGATATAACTAAAACAATTTTTAAAAGTTTTTACTTTTCTTAAAGCACCTATCTTATCTATACTAATATTATAAAGAGGAAAGATTTGATTGTTTGTTTGCATTGAATAGGCTCCGAAACTACCACACCGATTTGAAAAATTCTTTCACTGTTGGGAAGCTACACTATCCCCGGGTGACATATGCTATATTTTTTTTTTTACTACTTTTCCCGAAGCGAAGCGAGGGTGATCTCCTAGTCTACCTATAGAAATCTCTAACGCCTGAACATTAAAAAACTTATCGTATAAATATATAAAACTGATTGAACCAATCGATTGAGTAAATATTCAATAAAGATAACTATTCATCCTTAAACAGTGCTGAAACCTTATTTACAGGTTTGATGGTGTGGGTAATCGTATGGATCATAATGGGGGATACAGCGGCCCCTGGGGGTCAGCTCTTTACATTGGCCGTCCTTACCCTCGCCGCGAACTTCGGTGGTTGGCTCATTCTAAAGATCACAACGCTACCTCAACTCATAGGCATGCTTATAGTTGGCATCATTATGAAGAATATTGGTTTCGTCAACTTTGGCCCTGAGTATCAGCACGTTTGCTCTTATATAAGGTATGTATATTTAAAATTCTATTTTAAATATATTAATTTGTCATGCCATTTCAGTAAATCAATCAGTATTGGCATCTTCAAAAATGTTTACTACCTACTTGCTTTCCGGAATCTTTGAACAAGAGACATTTATCTTATAGTCAAGCTACTATATAGTGTATAGTTACTATGTCAAAGCACAAATGGAAAAATTTCAATGATAATATTTTATTTATTCTAAATATGTATGTACGTATAATGTTATTAAAATTTATATTTAAATTTTACTGCTTAGACTCAGGAATAGCGAAGACTTTATCAATGTCTTCAAAAATATGGAAAACCTCTGCACTAGCTTACCTACATCACCAGTCAAGAATAATGAGAAGAAAATAAAAGAAGATTATGATTAAAAATGTATACTCGTTTCCTTTCAGAAAAATAGCTCTCACTATAATTTTAACTCGGGCTGGCCTGGATCTTGACCCTGTAGCTATGAAGAAGATTTTCTTTACTGTAATAAAACTGGCGCTAGTGCCATGGTCCTTCGAATGCGTTTTATGTGCTGTCATGGTGAACCTGCTGCTTGGACTACCTTGGGATTGGGGTACGTTGAAATAATTCATGACACAAATAAATTTACCACACATCCGTTTGTACGCACAATGTAAAAGTTTAATTCAAATGAGACATATTTCATTATTTTCATATATATTATTCCATTTAAACCTTGTTTATCATTATAAATAAATCCGTATTTATAAATTCAAAAGAATGCGAGGAAGCTCACTATAAAAACTTCTTTGAATAAGCTTCAAAAAAAATTAACTCAACGATGACTTTTCTGAATACATAATGAATTTTGACACCCATCCGGGTAAAATCTATACAAATAAATATAATTGGATTGTCTGTTTGTAATATTAAAATAACCGCTTTTTACTAAGTGCATTTGGATGTATACACGGTACATATATACCAAAATATTTTTTTTACAATTTTTGTCTGTCTGTCTGTTTGTCTCGGCTAATCTCTGAAATGGCTGAACCGATTTTAACGGAACTTTCACTGGAAGATAGCTGATGTAACAAGGAGTAACTTAGGCTACTTTAATTTTAGGAAAAAAGTTTTAGAAAAAACGCGGTACGAAGTTTTCCGGGTCAGCTAGTATTATATATTCTGAATTTTCTTTACGCTAGAGCTATTGTGATACAACTTTAAATGTTTTACGAGTATGATTAATGTATGATTTCAGCGTTCCTCCTTGGTTCCCTGTTCGCGGCGGTTTCCCCCGCTGTGGTCGTACCGTGTCTGTTCCGACTCCGCGGCAAGGGTTATGGTGTGTCGAAGGGCATTCCTACACTAGTGCTTGCAGTCTCTGGTATCGACGATGCAGCTAGTGTCGCAGTCTTTGGCATAATCACCTCAATGATGTTCTCAACTGCCTCTGTTACTATGAATTTAATTCAGGTAAGTTTTAATGTTATTTCTTAATAATATATTATATTATTAATAATATTGTGGTTACGGTTACAAAATCAAGTTAGAATCAAATACGAAATGTAATTCAGACATCGCACAAAGCTATTGATTTTTTGAACTTTGCTCTTCAAACATTTCCGTTCAAAATTAGTGAATATGGCGTAAAAATCAAGGCTCTTAGCTTCACGTCCTGTCCGATATGGTACAAAAGGTTAGCATAAATGATGATAAGTAATCAAGGTCAAATACTGTAATAAGTGTTCCTTAGAGCTCGATCTTAGGTTAGGTTTCTTTCCCCGGTGTAAATTAATGATCTGCCACATTAACATTATGAAGTAAAAAAGGTGTATATACCACATTAAAATGTTTAGAGCCAAATAATGAACAGTGTTTTTTATAGATGAAACATCATTTCATATTTCTTTTTTTAAGTGATATTTATTTTATCAGGGTCCTCTAAGTGTAGTGGCTGGGATTGCATTCGGCGTAGTATGTGGGTACTTGGTAAAATATGTCCCTGAGCGCAACGACGCATTTTTAGTGCCACTGAGGGTACTACTTCTTCTTACTGGAGGCCTAGTATGCATCCTTGGGTCAGAAGAAATTGGATGGGGTGGTGGAGGTATGTAATAAGATACAATCACTTTTATAAAAATATATATATTTAAAAAAAATATATACATTTATTTGATATAATTCAAGTATTCTGTAACGGATAAAATACGAGAGCTCTGGGCCAAGTCCCTATCGTTGAAGGCCGGTGCGCTTTTTATTTACTTTTGGGGACATAATGCTTTGGGGACATAATTTCCTGCGTATCTTACTACTACTCTCCTTGTATTGGATTTTTGTCCTATATTGAGATAAAATATTTTTCATTTGTTCACCAGGTCCTTTAGCAGTAATATCATTTTCCTTCGTGGCTTGTAAAAACTGGTCCGAGCAAGGTTGGGAGATAGACGACAACCCAGTGGCAACAGCGTTCGAAATATTTTGGATGTTCTTTGAACCCATGTTGTTCGGAATTACGGGTGCCCAAGTCGTTGTAAGTAACCATGATTTAAAATCCCTATTCATGCTACGCCTTATTGTCTAATGTTTGATAACAATTGGCTCTGATTTCGGGTAGAATTTTAAACAGAACTTTATAAAGCGCAATTAAGAACTTTTTATGGACATAATTTTTCCTGGATTGTAATTAGGTATGCCAACCGAAGTTCCTGCCAAACCTGCGCCTTACGCGGTAATTGGCACGTTAAAAATTACATTACGCAGATGTGGAAAACATTTTGATGCCAGTATTTCAAATTAATCTATAACTTGGGTGACGGTTTCATTAGTACATCAAAGGAATTCATTATGTTATGTGAATTCCAGCGGAGCCTTTACGCAGATATAGCAGGGGCAATAATAAACAAGAAGCAATAATCAGATTTCAGAGTTACCACCGTACCTGATGCTGGTGAGTTGCGGCATTATCATGACGTGCATCATTCTGCGCGCCGCCGTCACGAGTGTGGCCGCCGTACGCAGCAACCTCAACATGAAGGAGAAGATATTTGTCGGGCTCGCTTGGATGGCTAAAGCTACTGTACAGGTATGGCTTCAACCCATTAATGACCATTACTGTGCACGTGTCTCTCCTCTTGAGGAGACTTAGAGCATACTTCACCAGGCTGCTCCAGTGCGGGTTGGTGGTGGGTTTGTAATGAACCTTAATGTCGTTTTCGAAAGCCTCTATCTGCGTAACGTCTATTTGCTTTAAATGATAACAACCGGGACAGACGCCTTTATGTGCCCTTACAAGCACGGAAACGCTCAAAACATTTTTTCCACTAGCGTCTAATCTAACTAGTTACCAACCGCGCCTGCTGTTGCTTTATTCGATCGATCACAGGATCACCACAAGCCTTAAGTTTATGAGCGTACAGTACTGATACTTAATTATATGTATATTAAAAATGTATATTGCAATGTAATGTATGTCATTAGTCCAACAAACGATTTGTTAGGTAGGTAGTATTAAAGAAGTTACGAGGTATTGTAATCGTATATTTAGTTATCGTTAATAATTTGCATTACTATATTATTATCAGTTTTACCAGTAATACTTATATTTTGTGTTTTAGGCTGCTTTAGCGCCAGTAGCGCTCGACGAAGTTCGTAAAATGATCACAAACGAAGATCCCAAGACTGAACTGATTCAATACGCTGAGGTAGTCATCACCATCTGCATCATGTCGATCGTCATCACCGCGCCGCTCGGAGCCATCGTCATCACCATCACCGGACCACGCCTCCTCTCCAAGACCACTAAACCACCTGTTCTTGAAGGTAAGCGCAAAAAGACCTTTATTTTTTATTTTAAAATTTAATAATTTAATCTTTCCTATAATAATTACAAAACAGTTGATTCCTATTGTATGTAGTACTATGTAGTGTTGCTTTTAAACAGCATAATCAACAACATATAATTGCATTCTGTAATAGATTATTTTGTACCCATTTAAATGACAAGCGTGAAATATTTATTATTATATTTCATACGACATGAAATGATTACGATTTTTTTTCTCATTTATTTTCTCAAAAGATTTTACAAAAAATCACTTAGGTACTGAGAAATTACAGTTATAATAATACAATAAGTTATAAAAGCCAATTCAACGAACAACGTTAGTTAGATATGGAGGGTAAGTGTAACAAATGTTTGCAAGTGATCAAGTTACAAAAATAAAAACTTACCGCTCATTCCACATTTTATTTGGTTGTCAGTCAAACCATAGCTTTCTTGTACATTGAATTGAATTGCACAGTCATGCTTTTTTAATCCATGTGTAATTCTGTACGTTTAAATAGGAAGGAGCTCCTATCAAATTCATTTCGATTTACGTCTCAGTCTTATAAAGGGGAATAATAAGTAGTTCATCTAGTTCTCAGGTCAATGTCATATAATACGTGCTTACGATAACAATGAAATAATAAAACTCTTGTCACAATATCATAACATTTTATTTCAACAAATTATGTACATAGCTACAAGTTTAAATCATGTATTTTTTACTATCAATGATTGTAAGAAAATTGATTTGGTGGGTTGTTACGTGGGTCATAACTGGGTAGGCTGTTGGGTGCCGGATAGAAAAAGTTATTTTGCTCGGATCCCCCATTATACTGATTGGGGGAGGAATTGGGTTTACCCGGATATGGATTTTGCGAGACGCTACCAAAATATTGAGAGTTCGGTGTCGGTGAATAACCATTTGTATGATTATAAGGTTTTGGTTGTGGATAATTCCAATTAAAATTATTCGGAGGACTGTGTTTTGTGGTATTATGTGGTTGAGGATTAACAGGATAACTTTGCCCATAACCTTGAGATCCATGAACCCCAGAGTTATAAGGGCCACTACCGTTATAAAAAGGTCGCTGTGATCCTGGTACTATTGTGCCCTGAGATGACCCATTTATATTATACATAGGGTATCCAGTTTGAGGGTTATACGGTGCAGAACCTGGCAAATTATTGGTAGGCAACCGACTATTATTATAAGCATTATTAAATGGAGGCATTGAATTGTGATTATTAACAGGACCAGGATATAATGGTCTATTAGTTTGTTGCGGATAATAACTAGGATTTGTTCCATTAAAGTATGATCCAGGATAAGATGGTCTACTGCCTGTCTGCGAAAAGCTAGGGTTCGTACCATTATTTGTGGCTCCGGGATAAAATGGTCTACTAGTCGGTGTGGGATATGATGGATACTTAGTATTATTTACCGCCCCTGGACGAAATGATGTTACGGTCGGTTTAGGATAACCAGGACCAGGGAAGGTATGGTTATTCATCGATGGCGAAAATTGTCTATTAGGTGATTGAGGATAGGTGGAATTAGTACCAAAATTTGTTGCCCCTGGGTAGAACGGCCTGCTAGTTGTCTGCTGGTATGCAAAGTTTGTACGATTATTGGTTGCTCCTGGGTAAAATGGTCTACTGGCAGGCTGAGGAAAATATGGATTGCCGGTATTATTATAATTCGAAGTAGGACGGTACGTACCATTGGTCGGGCCTGGATTAAACTTATTTGCGTGTTGTGGGTAACTAAAACTCGTTCCATTAAGCGTAGGATATGGAGTATTATACTGGTAAGGATTAGAGCCACCATTGCTAGGCAATTGTCTGTTTGTGTTAGTTACATTATTAAAGTTATATGAACCATAATTTCCGTATGGTCCTGTCGTTGGTAGTGTTGGATACAGAGGTGAATATCCAGTGTTGCTTTGGCGAGGTACTCTCTTTTCATTTGATGGCTGAGTGATTTGTCGAACTTCTCTGTTATTGTTCCAGCTTTCTACTATCCAGTTTTTAAAGACATCTCTTTCATTATCATTCTCCTCTTCGGTCTCGTCTAGTGTATTTTTTGCAACAAATTTAACTTGTTCTTCCCATATGTTTGACACATCAAAAGGATCTACACTATTTAGTATTTGCGTTTCAACCGTTCCATCACTGAACACATTGTTAATTTTTACATAACATTCTGTATAATATATTTGACAAAATATCACAAAAATATTTAAAACTCCGATACATTGTACCGTGTTAAACGAAAACATTGCGATGTCTAGCAACGTGTGATGTTTATCGTTTTAGGTTTGTATTAAAATAATGTTAATCAAATGCACTTTGACCTTTTATCAGCGTATGTTTGCCAAGAATTTAATCGATATGTTATAGGTATGAAGCTGCTAGTAGATGTTATAAAAATATTTGACATATTAAATATTTGACACTGTAACATAAATAATTTACTGTTGCCTGTAATTAGCATTTAAAAAAAATAACATGCGTTTGCAAAAATGGTAAATTCATAAAATTGTAATGCAACGACAACCTACACCTATTATTATATTATTAATATTATAACCTACAAATTAGGTTATAATTCAACTATAAACTGTTAACATCTACCTAATTACTCAGAAGCCGGCCGAAACCCGACAAGTATTTATCAATTTTGTACAGTTCTCTCTCATTGATTATGCGTAAAATGCGTGCGAAGAGCAATCAAATACACAGGCATACAATTTACAGGCTCGGCCTAGTTTAGATAATAGTGAACTTGCAACTAATATATTATGTTAAAGTTAAATCCCGCATTAATACAGAAATTGAAAAAGGTTAACATATATATTAATCACAATGTTACACATCACGCAGAACAAGTCCACAGTTTATATGGTCGCATGCAATAAGTAGATAGGTAAGCGTGTAAATAAATTGGTTCCGGTATGTCTCAAACAATACTCGCGGAGGATAGCGTTCCTTATTATTAAGATACTTAGAATATTCTCCACTTGCTGGAATTTATATCGTGTCCATATTTTTTAATGAGTCCTAGTTTACGGGGCTACCGTAAATAAAGTGGGGAATTGGCCAATTGTGGTGCAATTTAAAATAACTCCTTCTTGTAAACCTTCTAGTTCAACTAGTTCACATATCTTGTGGACTTGGCAATGATAACGAGATAACGTTCCTTGTTTCAGGCTGGCGGAGATCACACCGGCCCTCCATCCGTGATATCTCCATCATCGACGAGGAGGAGATTGCGGAGAAGGACGCAGAAGCCGAGCTGGCTGCCACCGACAGCACACAAGTCACTCCCGTCACTCCTATCACTCCCACCTCTCCTATCACACATTCTTCACCTGCTCCTATCACCGTACAACCAAATCAACGCTCTTGATGTATCTATGTTCATAGTTTTCTACCATCCATCGCAGAACCTTACGCGATTTTAATTTAATGATAATAAAGGGATTTAGATATTATAGGATAGATACCTGACACATGTCTGTAGGTATCTCATTGATGAATCAGAAATAAAACTGCAGTTTATCTGCTATTTGTCAAAGACTTATTGCTTAAGACAGTATATTTCGTTGGTGATAATTAATTTCGAAATCTTGGGTATCCCATTACACAAATCATAATTTTGTCAATACATATTTCGTTGGCGATAATGAAATTCAAAATCTTGGGAATCCCATAGATACGGCTCAAATCATAATTTAGTCACTTCAAAATAAATTTTTCCTACCATCATTGTCTGAATCCCTTATTATATCAGCTTTACATGAGCGTCGATTAATCTCCTAACACAAAATACCTGGAACAACTTGCTTCACGGCGGATTTGGAAGGAGTTTCCGTTTACTTGTTATAATACCCTACAGTTTATTAAGGAATTTCATATTGAACTTAAACGTAATTATTAACGACGAAAAGATGATAAATATTAATAGCAAATTGTTCACAATTTGAACAAATAGTGAATGGTGAGCTGCTTATGAGTCCATACATATTTTTAATATCATCACACATTTAACTCATAAATATTTTAGGTTAAGACTAGAAGTACTTAATCATATTATTACGTGTTTTAAATATATCTCTTTAAATATTATTTGTTGATAAAGAGATTATTTCACTATGTATATTTTATAAGATACTTAGTTACAAGTTATTGTGATAAAAGCGGATACTTTACTTGTTATAAATATTGAAATTTAATCGCCTCGCTTTTTATATAATTAATTCTTATAGTTTTCGTTGCCATTCTGGAAAATTAAAGTATTATTTGTAACGTATTTAATTGCATTGTCATATTGGTATTATTTAATTGTAGTATTAGATAAGTAGGTAGGTACGTGATACATTATAGTGCCTTAATTTTTATAGTTTTATTTGATAACTTAATATTTATAAATAGAATATAATAAGTAATAACAGTATCATATTTTCAATATTTCAGTTTTGACCATTTTCAAGATGAAAAGAAATTTAAATTGAAAACCAAATTGCAATACAAATGGATGGTTTTCGAACTCGGCAGTAGGATAGAAATCTGTTAATAGTTTTTATGTGATAAGTTATTAATATGTTGTTAATAATAGATCACAATTAGTTAAATTAAAATATTAATTGTAAAGTTGTTACGTAGATTTTAAGCCCACTGCAGTATTATGGCACAATCGTTGCAGATATCTAGGGACCATTTAGTTCTGTAAGAACTGTTAATTATAATGTACGTATGTTGTACTACGTTCGGTAAAATATGCATAAAAGCTAAAGGGTAAAAAAACAATCAAAATATATTTAATATTCTGTAATAGATAGCAATTGTTTTATTTTTTTTTAAGTTTACATTATCACCTGGCCACCATAGCGAATATTATATTATTTTGTCTATATTTCGTGAGCTCAAAGGAAAATTTTTAATGATCTCTTTAGGTGTATGGTATATGATTTAGATAGTAGCTTACAACTGCTGGATGCAATGGTATCTCCTGTGGGTCACTAAGATCTGTCCTGAGCCTTCTGAATCCAGCTATTTTTCCTGCCTTTCTTTTACATAACTTTCGAGTTACAGGTTAACAGTTACAGTTATATCTAACAAGCACATCATATTGTGAAATTAGAACTAAATGCATTAACAAATTTCTCCATAAGAAAGACCATTCGGCCAAGGTAGGTACTATCTTGTATTCTGTGATTCTGCTGTCATTGCTAGGATACGCACAACTTTTCTCAAGTATTTTTTTTGTCGAATAGACAATGGAAGTTGGCCCCATCGGGCTTTATAGTTTCACCCAAACAGAGCAGTAAATTAATTACAATAAAACTACTCATAATTCTTCTTGTTTATTCATGGTCCATTAAAGATTATTATTAACCAAAAACATTAAGTATGCACAAGCGTAATAATCACTTATTTCTACCGTAAGCTACTTTAATCTATTACGTACTTATTGAAGGTATTTACTAACTTATTCTATGACTAGACGGTACCTAAATTTGTTCCAAAGTTTATATAAATTGTTACACAAAACATATCTAATTCAAGTAATAAATTGAAGTATTTAAAAATATTATAATAGGGTAAAAATAGTGTCAAACTCACTTTATCATTCACATTTTATCATCTATACATTATCGTACATCTTTGAATGACCCGTAATGTGGTCGCAATACATTTTTGTATATTATGTTTTGCCGAAGTAAGGAAGTGTAAATACAATGTTTGATGAAAATGGACAAAATGCTGGAGCTTCTTCTGAAAGATTAATTATGAAATCATCAATGTCGTTCATGACCACACGCTTGGACCAATCCAGAGCGATGAAGCAACGTCAGGCATCTCAAGAATTCAAGAACACTTTCGTGTATTGAAAAGCTAAGCCATTTTGTTTTGTCGATCCATGTTGTAGTGCATGAATTTCTTTTTGTTAAAAGAAGTTTTTTTTCTTAAAAATTATAATTTTTTAAATCAATTATAATCAAGATTGATCATTTTGATAGAACCCTGGTGGCCTAATGTGTAGGTAGTGAATTATCATCAAATCACTTTTAGGCCATTCCGGTTCCATCAAAATAATGAATTTAATTATTTGAAAAATGTAATTAGGCTGTTAATAGCTCTCATGGCTTGAAATATTACCTACAAAAAATCCGAAGACATCATATTAGCTTTAGTGTAGGTCATAGCTTTTATATCTTATTTATATAGTTAATTGGTCACTAAACACCACAGACTGGTGTCTACACGGCATCCCAATTCATTATAATACAATTACTCACATAATCCCAGACAAACATTAATCAAATTACAAAGTGATTAGGTCATTTTTCAGTAGTAGATTTAATAATTTTACTATCGTCACAACTCACGACGATGTTTCACGCCCTTAGATAACATCTTTATACTATGAAACTAAACGAAGTCTAACCTCTTAGCTACTATTTTGTCATAAGCTCAAGCTAATACATTTTAAGGACATATCAGTTAATAATGTGCCGAAACGACATGAATTTTCAAGATATATACAGTACTTGAAGTAATTTTAAACTTGTTTTGGATTGTTGGAAGATATTTTCAGCTGAGTGCGTTCGTCCGTGCTGATGGTTCTTGAGAGGAATGTGGATGAGGTGCGCCCTGACGACGAGGTACCATTCTTCTGCGTGTCTGGTTTCTGCAGCCCTGTGTATTAGTAAGTTAATAATGTCAGTCAATCAATAATGGCGACAACGAGGTCAGTAACATGCAACAATGACATAATGCTCAAGTGCTGTAAATAAAAATTCTGCAAAATACTCTTCACTTTTAAATGCAGAGCAATGTTTATAAGCCATCGAGTTGCAATTAGATAACTCTTTTTAAAGTGAAAACTTCTATAGCCGGGAAAAAGTTATGGGTTCGTGTTACCGATGACCTTGTTTAATTTTGAAAATTTATTTTTGAAATTTTTTTTATATTGTTTTTTGAATTCTTTTTTTATGGTTTTATGAAATTGTTTTTTATGCCAAAGAAGTATAACTTCTCACGCGCGTACATAAGTACACGTTTATGTTTTTTTTGTCTGAAGAGTGACTTAATCGCCCTCGATTAATTTTTTACATAAGTTTAGTGTAAAGTTGTAAACTGCTGGGGGTTTTTTAAATTTTAATTTAAGATTATTGGATGAGTGAAATCTTGTGACTTCGTATCATCGACGCTGTGTTATGTCAAAAAAAGAACATATTTATACCATTATTTTGAGTTTTCTCTTCTGTCGGCAGTCCTTATGGCTGCCTGTTTTTATATCTTACCTATTTATGATCTAGGTATGTCATAGGAAGGATGTCAGCCTAATACCTTTTTCATGATTTCAATTAACCGCATTGCACTACATTCAATAAAGTGTAAGACTAACAATAAGTCAAAACAACACACAGATAGGTGACAAGCACGATAAAATTGTGTCGCAATTAATGTTATTGTGACGAAAAACTTATGACGTCATACTTCACGGGAATTAAAGTGGTGTGCGATTTTATGACTCATCAAATACTGTTTATTTAATGAATGTAATACTTTCAATTGTTAATGTGGCGAGTCACGGAACATAAATATAGCCTAAATCAAAAACAAAAAATATAAGCTTGCTAAAGAATTAAAAAGCTTTAAGAATAACGCGCAAGTTAAAAAGGGCGTGATTTAGAAAACATCAAATTTGAACACAAAGTAACGTTTAGAAATTTAGTATGTACTTGGGTCTATCGGCGTCGATGAAAAAACCTGAAAAAAGATTATTCTTTACGGCAACTGCATGTAGACATAATGACAGACATTGAGATAAGCAACGGTTCGTAATTTTTTCCGAAAAAAAAATATCTGTCATAATTTACTACAGATTGCAATATAAAGTACTTAATATTATGATAAAACATATAAAAAGTCATAAAATAAAATACTTTTAGCTAAATATTATGTTTTGCTTACATTGGTAAGATATTTTTTGAAAGACAAAGACAATTGCAGCTTATTTTGATAAACGTTTCTAGAATATTCAGTCTTATCGAACTTATTGTGACAAATCAAACACTTAACATTGTCACAATCATTAAATCATTGAACACAAAAGGATCAAATGATCTTATACAATATTTCATACACACATACATCTACGCATACTCAGGGAAATAATTGAAAGGACGTAAAAAACGTAAGCTACAAAATACTTCTTACCTAATCGTTTCTTGATGAGGAAATAGACCTTCGGCTTGACCACCAGTATCAGGAATATCAAGACGCCTTGCAACTCGTTGATGAGGTCTACGATACTCCACAGCCACATGGGTTGTTCGATGATGGTAGACAGCAGCTCCGACAACCCAACCGGCGCCCATCACTATCCACAGTTTGCCAGTCAGGATGTATCTGTAGCAATTAGAGCATCGAGCCCGGGTTTACCCGGACCGAAAAACCCGGGTTTTCCCGGTTCTGAGGATTACAAAAAAAACCCGGGTTTTAAAAATCAAATCCGGGTTTTTCGGGTTTTTTTAAATACTTTTGTTTTTGTTATTTATTAAGTTTAAGCCACAAGAGAGAAGAAAGTGGGTCCCTTGTGAATTGGACGACGGAACCACCGAGGACACTTGTTGGCTAACTTTTTGGAGAAGGAAGATCTCTTTATGATGAACTCCTTCTTCATAAAGAAGCCTAAACGCAGGTGGACTTGGATAAGTCCTGATGGTTCCACAAAAAGCGAGATAGACTTCATTCTGGCAGACAAACAGCACATATTTAATGATGTCTCTGTGATCAGCAGGTTCAAAACCGGAAGCGATCACCGTCTTGTGCCTCTTACACATTAAATATCGACGTGAAGCTGGAACGGTCATGCCTGATGAAGTCTATGCTTCGTCCAACACCTGTCCAAATCCAGGGATCCGAAAGCTTTCAACTTGAGCTGCAAAATAGTTTTGCGTACCTAGAATCATGCACGTCGGTGGAGGAGTTTAACACCAGGAATCAGGATGGTAGCGACTGTCCACGAGGTAAGGTCGAAGTATTTCAAGACCCACCCCAGTGGTAGATCTCAAGTTCTCTCAGAACAACGTCTCGGTCTTATGAGAGATCGACGAGAACTATGTGTGCAGTCTCCAACCTCTATGGCGGAATACCGACGGCTCAATGAACAGATCTCCAAGTGTAGGCGACGACGTTTGCGCAAACACAACGCAAATCCTGTAAAAAATACAATAGAGCGAAACCAGGGCTCCAAAGTGTTCGCCACAGACCTGTCTATTGGGCAAAGTCAGCTCACAAGGTTGAAGACCGAGTCCGGCACCATAGTTACGTCGAAACCTGAAGTTCTAAGAGAAACTGAAAGATACTACGGATGGTTGTATATCTCCTCTCAAGCTTCACCTCCCAGTGAGGAGAGCGACAAGAGAGCTAAATTAACCCGACACTACACAGAGGATATCCCGGACGTCAGCCTGTATGAGATTAGAAAGGCTCTCAAACAGTTTAAAAACAACAAGGCACCGGGAGATGACGCGGTATCACCGCCGAGCTGCTAAGAGGGGGAAACCCCTCCTAGTGGCGCTCCAAAAACTGTTTGTTACCGTCATCCATACTGGAACTACCGCGGGAGCGTGGAGCAGAAGTGTGGTGACTCTGTTTTTCAAAAAGGGCGATAAAGCCCTTTTGAAGAACTACAGGCCAATCGCACTTCTGAGCCACGTTTATAAGTTGTTTTCGAGGGTGCTCACAAATCGCATTGCACGCAGGCTTGACGAATTCCAGCCTCCCGAACAAGCAGGATTCCGGAAAGGCTACAGCACCATAGACCACATACACACACTGCGGCAGATTATACAGAAGACCGAGGAGTATAATCTGCCGTTATGTGTCGCCTATGTGGACTATGAGAAAGCCTTTGATTCTCTCGAGACCTGGGCAGTACTAAATTCTCTTCAGCGGTGCCGTATCGACTACCGGTATATCGCGGTGTTGAAGTATTTGTACTCATCAGCCACCATGTCCGTCAAAATACACGACATAGCCACGAACCCCATCCAATTGTAGAGAGGTGTCAGGCAAGGGGACGTTATATCCCCAAAGCTGTTCACCGCAGTGTTGGAAGATGTGTTCAAGCTGATGGAGTTGAAACGACGTGGCATTAACATCAATGGCGAATACATCACACACCTGCAATATGCCGATGATATAGTCATCCTGGCAGGATCCCTGGAGGAACTAGGTACAATGCTCGGGGACTTGAACAGCACCTCACAACGGGTGGGTCTTAAGATGAATGTCCATGTTACACCCGTACCGGTTTTTGTTGACGGCGCTGCTCTCGAAGTTGTAGACGAATACAATTACCTGGGACAAGTGATCCAGATGGGTAAGTCCAACTTCGAGAAAGAAGTCACTCGTAGAATCCAACTCGGATGGGCTGCGTTCGGGAAACTGCGTCATATCTTGTCGTCCAAAACACTACCTCAGTGCCTGAAGTCGAAGGTGTTCGAGCAGTGTGTGTTGCCAGTGATGACATACGGATCCGAGACGTGGTGCTTCACTATTGGCCTAATACAAGCTCAGAGTAGCGCAGCGGGCTATGGAGAGGGACGCCCCCCGACAAGATGGACCGACGACCTGAAGAAGACAGCGGGCATCCGCTGGATTCAGAAGGCTCAGGACCGGTCAGAGTGGCGCAAGTTAAGGGAGGCCTATGTCCAGCAGTGGACCTCCAAGGGCTGATTGATGGATGGATGGATGGATGGATGGAGATTACTTACTAAGTTTTAAGATATTCTGAAGAAAAAGTAAATCTTTATCACTTTTTTAAACATTTTAAACTGTTTTTGTAATTTGTAAAGTACTATTTCATTTATTTAAATTCTTCCTCATTCTTTATAATTTGTACTCATTGCAGGAAATCGATATATAAACGCAGATTAGTGTATTTAAAAAAAATACAATAAAAGGCTCGAAAAGCTCGAAAAAACCGGTCTACCCGGGTTTTGATATTCTTAAAACCCGAAAACCCGGGTTTTCAAAATTGAACCGAGCTTCGATGCTCTAGTAGCAATGCATTTTAGTCTAGTACAAAAAAGTCGCTATTTCCGTATCTATTTCTGAACTTGGTTGTAACCATCATTTACTTTGCGAAAGTTTATGTTTTACATAATATATCCATGTGTATTACATATATCCATCTTAATTTCAATGGAGTGGGCGCGTTATGGTTAGTCATTAAGAAGACACGAATTTGTTACAATTTAGAAAAAAAATATGCGTAAATTATTTTTTTAAATATTAACATAAATGTTAGTATGAAGAAAATGAACGAAGTCCTTGTGTATGAAGAAAATGAACGAAGTCCTTGTGTATGAAGAAAATGAACGAACTCCATGTGTAAAAAAGCAGAAAATAGTCTACGTATCACCAAAGGATCAATGAAGACGCGTTCTAAAGTTCTTTCTTTAAAGTTTTTGTCAGTTTTAAAGCCATGAAATTGTGTTCTAAGAATATGCCGCAGGTATATTCCCTGATTATTATTATTATTATTATAGTACCTGATTCCCACTGTAATCAAAACTTTACGTGTAAAAAAAAGACTATTGGTGATAAAAAGGTATTGATTATCTTGTGATTTGGATATCAGTTTTGCGCATAGAGAATTATCTTCTAAAATCACCGGACACCAACATCACAATGATTTATCAGATATGACACAACGTAGACGCAATGCGTGCGTCAATAGCCGAAATAAAGTTCACAGTTTACTTATTCAAAATTTATTATCACATGATTTGACAAGAAAAGAAATTAAAGGTGAAGAAAACCAACAGTTTTTCCAGAATATTATCAGAGTTATCTGCTAATCCATGCTTAGCCATAGCATTGTACTTTAATCCCTTTCAACAGTTAAAGCAGCCTCAAGCCAAGAGTAAGACAGGTATGGGAGCCATGGTAGGTGATGCTACTGAAGCATGGGAAACGGACACCGTTTTAATCTAATTCATGCATACAGAACACTCATTCATTATTAAGGACATATTCTATAAATCTATAGGTACATAAATTATATATCAATCACATTACATATTCATAAAATAAAACATTGCCGTCCCACGTACTAAGTGTAGATAACTCACCGGAATGTTTTTATAAATATTTTTGCCGGAATGAAGCTGTCTATGAGCATACGTAACATTAAACAGTGCTACAGAAAATTGAGAGTATCAACTAAAATTAGTACACTTACGCTTCCATTATATTAAAATAAAAAAAGGTTACATGAAAACCGATAAAAATTCCTTTTCCGCCTAACGTGTGCATCTAGAAATTTTATTATGATATTACAAATACCAATAGCCCATTATGCAAAAATAACTTCAAGGATTATGAGAGCCAAACTCCAATTAATTCGCTAGATACCTGTAAAAGCGCTGATTTGTCTAGGGTTATTTTTATGATGAAAATTGAAAAGTAAGTGGGGAGCTAGCGATATTATTATCATCCAGTTCCAGGGATGTGTTGTCCATCCATTTATCCTGCAATATCGGTAAGCCCGCTATCCTTTTTTATAATTATGCAGATCAACAAACTTCACACTCATTTGAGAACGCTATGGAGTCCGGCTTTGGAAGTTCGACACGATTAAAAATTAAAGGTGCATGCATGTTTGAGCGCAATTGTCTATAATATGTATAAACGCAATTGTTTACGTTTCAAAATTTGAGACTTCCTACAGAGGAACAAAGCTCGAACCATTATAAAATATGTATCAAGTGAAGAGCGGGACATCCTGGCACAGATAATTTTTTACTTAAAAGGATGTCTCAACACCGAAACAATGTAGGTATGTAGGTATTTGTTAAACTAATTTTTGCTAATAAATAATTTTAATTTTTTCATTAGGTTATCACTGCTTATGAAACTTATTTTATATTGTATAGGTCACTCAGCAGTCTTCATAATTCTTGACAAAAATACCCGACATCAAAATTAGGGATAACTCAAAAACCACTCATCAGATCCCGCTCAAATTTAAATGGCCCTACGTGACAAGGTGCTTGTCTTGTGATTTCGATTAAAAAAAGAATCATCAAAATCGGTTCACCTGGTCTAAATAAATGAGGTAACACAGTTGAATTGAATTTTTTGAAGTCGGTTAGTAAAAAATGGCATGTGTACGAACTTAGCTCTATCAATGCGGAATCTTCGTTTAACTCGATCACCAACCGAGCCGGCCTGCAGACGATGTACCTCCGACTTGACCTGGGCGCAGTGGCGAGCCGTGAGCAGCCACAGGACAAAATTCGTACAAGTGAATACCCCCATCGGCAACACAAACAGTACGTAGTGCGGCCAATCCGAAGCGGTATTTTGTTCTGAAATTTACAAGAATTTAGTAATATGACCAAACGTAATGTAACCAATATTACTTACGCAGTTAGAGTTGTACTATATTCATAATAGTTCGCAGTTATTTAGGCAGAAAATTTGATGGTTGATCAAAATCGTATTTAACGTCCCATTATACCGTACATTCGTAGAATTCGTCTACGCCTACGCAATGAAAGATTCATCGGAGTATGCGTAGATTGCGAAGGTAAATAGAATAATGATCACAAGGTAAATTGAATAATCAAAGAGTACGCGTATGATATCAATACACGTACGTGAAGAAACATAAAATAAACTGAATATTTTTTTAATTAAAATTTATATTTCAATCTTTGTTTCATTTTTATTAGAATTTTGGAAATTAATAAGAATTTTTAAAATTTCTAGATTTAATAAATGTAATAAATGTAAATATTCTAAATATATGTAAATAATAAATGTTCTTAACACTTTTTTATTGTGATCTACTTTCTCTCTCCTCTCCTTTTATAATTATTACCTCCTTTTACACACACAAATAATCCTTGAAACTTGGATATTAATTAGTTACAATTACTTACTGGCTCCGAACCAACAAGCCCCGTTGCCAATATTAGCGTCCAGATGAGAAGATACGGGATACTGGTCGAGAAGATACGTGGTGACAGTCAGTAATACCGCGATGCTCCACGCATACATCGAATACCAGATAAATCTTCGCCTGTCTGATGAAGACTTGCGCAGTGGTTGTACATTTCTAACGCTCCTAAACATAAAAAGAATATCAATGAAAATTTGAATGTTTTTATTTATAACGTCGCAAAGTAAATGTAGTTTAAAAATAAGCTGTCAGAATATTAAACCGATCGCAAAATTCAGTGCAGTTGCTCTAGAGTTGACATTGCCATTTAACTGCGAACAAACACCTTTACACGCGAATGCTCGTCAGTCAGGGAGGCAATACTGTAATATAATGCTCAATCGAATCTGAAACGTTACAAGGCAAATGTTCCATGAGGAATGCTCGTAAGTCAGGGAGGCAATACTGTAATATAATGCTCAAAATCGAATCTGAAACGTTACATTACTGGTGAATGCTCCAAGTGAGGGAGCACCTTAATATGTATTACTTCAGAGAGTGGTCTATTCGAGGACAGTCCTCTCCTGGTGCACTATTTAGGCACCTCTTCAGTTTCTCTACGTTATACCTACGTTATAACAATGCCAAACTGCCATACATCGTTTTATTTCAATTTCAACTTTAGCGTCTTAAAATTAAAAAAAATCTAAAAATCGCCGCTTTAATTTCTGAGCTTAGATATATAAGAATTTTCAGCAGACACATCCCAGAACCAAAATATTTTGAGATTGAATTCTTATAACCATACAGTCATAGATTAAGGGAGACTTACGGCTGCCTGTGATTTTTACCATACTAATTCTGACTTTTTTTGATTGACAACCGGAAATGGAAATTTGACATCATTACATTTGTCATACCAACATTTATGACGAAATTCTGTCTGTAATAATATTGGCCAGAAGTCTCCTAAGAAACAAGAAGATATCTTGCTTGATACAAGCTATGTATCGAAGTGAGTGTCCGATGAAAATGGACATTGTTGACATCATTGTTATTATAGTCAATTCATCACTTATTTTTAAAATACGCTGGGTAATACGGGTACAGGTATTAATTTTAAAATACGTAAAAAAAATTAATTGCTTTGGTATAACTGACTTTTTAAGACGCTCCTAAAAATAAAAAATAATTTTTTGGCATTGTTCTTTAGTTAATTAACTGAAATAACGCAGGCTATACAGGCTATGGTTCAATCTAAAAACTCCATGCATTAGGACCCTAGCAAAATTCCCCTGACTGTGTCATGTGTCATATTTTACATACCTACTTATTTACTCACACGCGAGTACGTCACAGTTGACAAATTTACATTTAGTCTAGGGATTTCCCGCGGACCGTAGTTAATTAAAATATGTATTGTCAAAAGTAACACATGGGCATCTACAATATTATTTTTTGTATTTTTGTTTGTGTGATTGGGTATTATATTACCCGTGGCATAGGTTATATTTTATACATCTATAACAAATCTATACTAATATTATAAAGAGGAAAGATTTGATTGTTTGTTTGCATTGAATAGGCTCCGAAACTACCGAACCGATTTGAAAAATTCTTTCACTATTGGGAAGCTACACTATCGCCGGGTGACATATGCTTTATTTTTTTATATTTTTCATTAAATTAATAATGTTAATATTTTAACATGAAATTTATTTCATTCTTAATTAGGCGACAATCGAACAGGCGCACCATCTTTTTTAAGGTTCCGAAGTAAAATAGTTTCGTCATGCCCGTCCGTCTGTCTGTCTGTCCATCTGTCCATCTATCCGAAGCAAAGAGCCGAGTGTGAGTGTGAGCTTAGTGCTAGAAAGCTGTTATTTGGCTTGAATATACATATTTATTAAAACTCTAAAATCGTAGAATAAAATATTGAAAAAAAAAATTTTCCGAGTACCTCCCCCACAAGCAACGTGAGGATGAAGTTTTTATTAATCGCGTATCCTATAGTGTGTGGTATCGTTGAAAAGGTCTTCCAAAAATATTATAGGTCTTGATATATGATGAATTTACAAGGAAAACTATCACAGCTATGTTAGCATAAGTAGTTAATGAGTAATAGTCGATAAACCTATTATTTCTGAACCCTACATTGCGCGTGACCTGACACGCACATGCCCAGTTATTTTAATTATAAATTAATACTTGACTAGAATCCCACCAGATGGTAAGTGGCCTTGTCTTGGGTGGTAAGACGCACGAACTTAGTAAGAGCCTATTCAATTTTGCCCCGTCTTCATGGGCTTAATAGAAACAACAACGGGTTTGTAGGCCAAAAAAGAAACAGTGTAAGTAAGTATCATTATTTTTCTGGCTCTCATACACTACGATCGAAGTACAAAAATTTTTTTTTGTACATTTCACGGTCAACACTCGTTGTATTTGTGATGTAGAATAAACTATTATTATTATGGTGTTTACGCATATTGGTTCTCCAGTTGTGTTAGTATATGGCTATCTTATCAATGAGGTTATAGCCATGTAAATATTAATGGAACGCCGTAATCTGTTTTCTCAATAATGATTGACGTAGATTTTGTATTTGTCGAGCTGTGAGGGATATTATTATGAAGTCTATTTCCTTTTCAAAATGACGAAACTAAACTATTGTTTTAATTTTATTTTTGCCCGACTGCCAAGGAAGGGTTAAGTTTTTCGCGCACATCTTGTATGTTTGTATGTAATATTCTTTATTACCTCGTATCATCCAAACCGCTGAACTGATTTATATAACTAAGATATCGTTAAATTCATCTTGATAACCCAAGTGTTCTTAGATAAAAGAAATTAAAAAAAAAAACAAATATGATGATTGTAAAATGCCACTATTTGAAGTATCAAAAAATAAAAATAAATCGAATAATGCAATATGGGTGTCAAATTAAAGAGCTCTCTTAAGGATTCCAAAAAGGTATCATACTATATCATGATAGGTTTTTTGACAGCAAGCGGGTTTTTTATTTTTTTTTATTTATACTAGTTAACTATATATGTAAACAGCAAAGAAGCTACAAATATAATGCAGATGTGCATCCTCAGCCTTGTTCAAACAGAAGTTCAAACGTTAAAACCATAATTATACCGCAGTACCGGAGCCCAACATATTGTGTTTATTTATGTTACTCATGTTAACTTTATGATAAATTTGCGAACATCGCGCATATGTTCAATTGTTTGGGCGGTAATTTAAAGGCGATTATGTGAGGTCATGTTACTAGGTAGATAATAATTAAATATCTGCACAATACATGCTTGAATTCATAGCAGGATGATTAATCTGATGTCCAGTAGACATATTACTTAGTAATTTTCACTTGTGATGTGACTATTTAGTATTTCTCCTTTGAATAAGACACTATATAATATAGCTACTCGTCTAGTCACATTAGTTGTATGATGTATCCCTTTATAAGTTATTAATAAAATAAAAAAATATGTAACATTTACCAATTTTACCATGTATATTAGACAGTTTTAAGTAAAGTAACTATCAATAATACCAGTTGCTTTCTGCTAGATAAACGATTATTATGTATAGGATGCATAATAGACAGGAACAATATTATAGTCTCCTGTCATCTAAGCCAAAAAGGCTGCACTCTGATTTGTAGAATGTTTGAGCAACATGTTACCATTACCAGATTCCCACTAATAACGTGACACGTGTGTGGCCAAAAGGCTTCCTTTGTGCAGTCTTCAGATTTCTATTTGAGTATTTCAATATGTAGCATTCTTAAACATTAAAGGATATATAATTTATTTTTTTGTAATTTAGGGTGTCCGGCCTTTTTACCCAAATGTCCGGCCAAACTGGCTGGTTTTGAACCTGGTAACCCTACCCGCTCGTAACTTTTTAATTTAATTAAAATTCAATATAATATGTCATCTCTAGATATAAAGCTACAACACTAATCTGTATCCCCCGGTTTCCTCGATTATCATCAGTTTTTTGAATTGATGGGGGCAATTGTGTGAAAAAAAAATTTAAAATATGTTTTTTAAAACGTTAAAATATTAAAGCACAAATCAATGCATTTTCCATATTGACAAATATTTCAACATACGAGTAATGTTTAAGTTACCAATAATACATATAATAATATTTGTTATTTGACTACGCCGAGTACCTAGGTCCTGTCCATATTTAATCAGCAAAACATTAGTGGATTTAAAATCTTTGCCTTTATCATGCTTTCACATTGATTACTACTGCTATGGCGCGTTGTTATGGGTTTTTATTGCAAATTAAACATAACATATTATATTACGAAATGAAATTAACTTGTGTATAGGAATATACAAGGACTGTCCGATAATAACGCAATAGTATCATAAACGCATTTAATATCTTCTATTTTATTCCACATCTATAGTGACCGATTTTATGTTGCTTCAGCGTGAGTAATAGGTGACAGTAATAAGTACCAATTACGACAACAGTGAGCTCTTGTGATTTTATAACTAAGTAGCTATTATGGAATCTACTCATGCACTGATTCGCCCACGATAACTCTTGACAAGTTTGCTGATACAAAAATGTATTAGCGATTAAATCAAAAGCAATATCTACTTACGATATGATTTCTGGCAACCAATGGGGTATACAGGTGTATGAGTATACTTACAACGTTTATTAATAGTACTTATACAAGCGATCATGCGTAAATAAACCAAACTGTTAACATTTAGCTACAGGCGGCTTATTAATTATTTATTTTACCCTATCTCGTATCCAACGTACCGTTGAACACCACTAAGATACCTAGATATAATATACGAATAGATAATACTGTACAATAAGTAATGAATTACTTATTTCTATTCATTAGTTTTTAGAAGCGTGTTTCAGGAAAATTCCCCACTGAGACGATGTCATGTTTTGTTTTAATAATGGACCTTGCCTCTTTACAGCTAATAGTAAACGTTCATACAATCTCGTCAGCTTTCATTTCATTAATTAAAATGTTTTATTTCTTTTTTAATACATGTCATAATTTAATTCACTAATTGTATCTAACCATAGAGTACAAGTTTAAATGAAGTTGGTAAAGGAATTCATATTTTATAATAGTTCAATGAAATGAGTAAGTTCGACTTAAAGTTCGAAAGTTTTACTTAGTTTCAATTAAATGTTCAACATACAAATGCTCGTGACAGTTTTCAATAATCGACCCATTTCGGAAAATAAGCCACGGTATGGTGTAAATTAACCAGTTCAAACTTCAAACTTATCTCAATCTCGTCAAAAAAATTTATCTTGCTAGAGAAAATATTTCTCTAATCTGAGTGACATCAATACAGACAAGATATACGCTAAATAGCAAACAATGTTATGGAACAGCCGATAATAATCAAACAAAGAGCATCAATTTGGGAATCAGTCGATCAAGTTGTAAGCACTTTTAGGCGCCGGTCGTTACAAAGCGGGGGGCGCGTGGACCAAATAGATTATCGTGAATCCTCCACACCCCAAACTTTTATCACCTACAATCGATGGCCATTTATATTGTATTTAATTGCTAACATACTAACCTTCACCACAGTATAGATATCATATTACCGTGCCTTCACTGTATAAAGTGACCTAAAAGTTAAAACCTTCCATGTAACTTAATCTTGTTTTACACTACGCTTAGGTACCCAATACTTCAACCTACTCCTTTGTTTTCTTCAGAATTTTGGGAAAAATCTTATCTTATCGATGAAGTCTTATCGACGAGATGGCTGTTTGCATAACCAAGCTTCGTCTAGAGTTTGTGTGACTTTTTTCATGCTGACACAAGTAATATTAAACTTACCTAATTGAAATATCATGGTTAACCTATTGAAATTGGTATATTTAATTAAATCAACCACCTATTGTAACATTTAGGTACCATTTAGGTACTCCTGACCGGTCCTGAGCCTTCTGAATCCAGCAGATGCCCGCTGTCTTCAATTAAAGCACAGAACATCTAATAATAGGCTAGTTTCCACTAAGAATAAATCGAATGGCTTAGAGTTTCTAATGATTAACCATGATAATTAGTAAACAAAAATGCAGCTTTTCTATTAAAATAATAAAAGATTAATAATATTTTTGGAAAATAAAAAAGACAAATTGAGGCGTTTAATCACGTGACATTAAACATCAATCAGTGAAGCGCATGGAAGCGTGACGTCACACCTCGCGAAACACTACGTTGTAGCTGTCATTTTCGTATAAAATGAACAGGTTATTTGGAGTTTTCAGCAATTCTCGTTAAATTAATACAGTTCGTTTTTAGTTTAATCTTGAAAGACAGATATAATTTGCTATGGAATCAGGATTTAACAAAGCAAACAGCAGTAATTTGCCCAAAATTGACGCCGTTATGCTTGGCAAATTTTTTGCAATAAACACCGACATTTTATAGGTTATGTGTGGTATATTATGGTAGATTTTGCAAAATTCATTTCTTTTACTATACATTTATAAATAGATACATCAAGTTGTCTTTATTACTTACATCAAAATGATCTTCACAGAAATAAATTGTGGAATCAGTTGATAAAGTAAGAGCATCTTGCCTCCTTGCCATATTTAACCACTTTCTACGTATTTGTTTATTGTTTGGAATGTATATGAATAATTTGTTTGGCGTTTTTATCGTTGTACTTTTACATTGGGGCACTATACAGTATTTATAATACGAGGAATTCATTATTTATTAAAAAACACAATTGACTGTCATACACAAACACGGCTGTTTCGCGAGGTGTGACGTCATTCAAAACGCCATGACAGTCTTGGCCTTTTTCGCGGTCAGTTTCAAGTTCATTTCTAAAAACTCAAAATACTAATGTAAAAGACTTATTTTTCTTAGAATAATATATTTTTGGGGTGAAATAGATGCTAAGCTATAGTTTTAAACTAATTTCCAAATTTTGTCAACTAGCCTATTAGTTAGAAAGGGCATAGCTAATTAGCTAATTAGATGTTCTGTGGGTACAAGCAGGGGCGGCTGTACTTTAAGTGCACTCGTGCGCCGAACTGCCAGATTTTAATACATACAAACGTTTATGAACGTTTAGAAAAATAAAACAAAAAATGTTTAGTAAATTATTTTCTATCCAATATTAACGAAATTATGATAAAACAATTTAAGCTCTTTGCTAAAGCATTTAGACTCAATTTCGCGGAACTCAATATTCCCGGTGCGCTAGCTCCGAGCGCACGGCGAGTGTTCATACAACTTCTATGAAATGCAACCGAAAACGCCTGGCGCGTGAGACAGAGCTAGTTCAATAGTAAATGTACGGCGAAATATGACCGCTTTCGAGCGCCGCACGAGCGCACCGAAGATTACCGAGAGCGGGACGAAGTTTTGACGAAATTCGCGCGCGCATCACCGGCAAGCTCGAAGGAGTTTTTGTGTTTGATAATCAATGATCTTCTATATTGTTAATTGTTTACATTCTGCAAGGATTTTTAATATTATATTATATAGTTACTGAGTTGTGGGACATTGTGCGTGAGTAAATAGATGTAAAAATGAGTACTAACTTTAACATTGACTTTATTAAGAGTAAAAACAAAACATTTGAACAAAAATTAGAAATAAAATCGGCAGGACCGCCCAGGCCATTTCTTAATTTGAAACAAGAGTGTAAATCGAAAAATAATTTTTTTCTCTCTTGGCAGTCGTTAAAAATACGCTTATACAGTGCACCACCACTTCTAGGATCCACCAGCCGCCACTGGGTACAAGTAACCCTAATTGTTAAAAAAAAACATGTTTAGCTCATTTTTAAGCTATAGTAGTTGAAACTGTAATGATATGTATAATATTTTTTTTTCTTTATGCGGCGAACTGTAATCACTCGTCCTAACTGCGACACAATAAAGGTCGTACTGAAAATCAGTAGCCGTGGTTCACCGCGGCAATTATGCTGAGTGCGTACCTTTTTTGTTGAGCAGTGCTGCAGCAGGTTATTTCGATTTCATAACTTATAATATTTTGTAAATGGTTCATTTAGTGTAAATTTTGTAACTTGTTGCAGTGCTTAGCAAAATAAATATTTTCTTTCTTTCTTTCTTTCTAATTGGCACGTCATGCGAATCCTACGATAATATTATAAATGTGAAAGTTAGTTTTGATGTTTGTTACTCATTTACGCAAAATCTGAATACTGAACGGTTTTTCGTAAAATTTATCACACAGAATATAGGAAACTCATTATCCCGGAAAACCCGAGTAAAGCCGCGCCAGAGCGCTAGTGAGTTATATAATCAAGATGTTATTTTATTTTTACCAGTATCAAGACGTTTTCTATGCTTGAACGTTGATTTACAACGCATTACTCGTGAATAGAGAAGTGATTGTTTATTCTATAAAAAATATAAGAAGATTTTAATTATAATTGATGGTTAGTACCTACTGGTAAGGCTAACATGAGTGTATTTTTAGCACATGTTCCATATACTACGCGTATTGGCTACACGTGAAACATGTTCGTTCTTCACAAAACATTGCATTAAAAAGAAGAAACAGGTGCTCCCACGCTCTAAGATGAAATAAATACAATGCTTCAAACATTAAACATTGAGTTGATGATTTGTAGGTGATGACATGCGAATAGAGCAGTAATATTTTCCACAAGTTTTGGAATTACTTTGTTTTGTCTACTTTTATTATATAAAAAAATATTCCAAGTTTTTATACCGGAGATTAAATCGTAAATTTTGGTGTCAACCATCTATGGTTGTATTTAAAATCATCCTTGTATAGGTAAGCAATCAAATAATTATCAATTTCATGAACTTAGATATAAAATTTCAGTAATTAACTACAAACTTCACTCTAAACATCCTGTCAGCAGCTAAGTATCGGTTTTGGACAAACCTACTTGAAGTTGGTCAGCCATTTATTCCACGAATGAGAACCATGAATTCATAAATTTACTCATAGACTATCCAGATGAGAGAGCTGAGAGACAGGAATACCGGTAGACAAGGTTCTAGAAACCGTCACCTTTCAAAATATCCTAACGTAATTTTATTTTTACGTAATTTTCTTGTGATACACAAATCTTCCGAGATTTTACAGAAGTGTAACGAATATACTAAGAAACTGGACCGACAATCTAAATGTAAACACTGAAACCGGCGTTAAGGCGAGCAACTTCTAAAAACTGATGATCAAACGTTTTGCCGCGTATAAGAGTATCACTACTCGCTAGCGATTAGTTTCCATTAAAAACATACTTTTTTCTGATGATTAGAGTATTATGATATAGGTACTAAATTATTGGTCAAACCGCTTCTAAATTCGCGACTTCGTGTTTTTACACAAAAAATATCAATTACTTTCAATAAAGTAAATAAAAATAACAGTGTTTATGATTCAAAAGTATCTAAATAAATATTTCTATACTATGCCATCCAGTTATAATTTTTTTTTATGGAAATAGCCGGCAAACGAGCTGACGATCTACCTGATGGTAAGTGGCTATCGTCGCCCATGGACATCAGCAACACCAAAGGCATCACTGATGCCTTTGATCTTGACCTTGAGAGTATTGGAAGATATTATGGATATATTACCTACAGCAGGTACTTAAACAACAAACACAATAAAGACATTAGTAGGTGCCTGTTTACATAGCGTACGCGGGGAATGTACCCGCGATCCCCCTGGTTATAAAAATACATGACAAACATGTTACATAAGTAGGACAAATGAAAGTCGTGAGTAAAATAAAGCTGGCCATACACGATCACGATCAAGTATAGATACTTGTCAAGTTTGCAGCGGACTTAACACGGTATCCAGTTTGCATGAGCGGTCTTCCATACATAGATAGCCATACACCGTCAAGTTTACTGGATGCCGCATCAAGTCCGCTGCAAACTTAACTCGTGTATGGACAGCTTAACGCTAAAAGCTTTAACGTTGTCATTTATGGATATTTCTTTCTTATAAATGATAAGTGTCTAAAATGTAAGAAATATTAGAATCACTAAGGTATAAAATGCATACATACAGCATATATTGTGTATTTATCTACTATTTATATGACACTTAATAATGTTAATTAATAAGAAAAGAAATATATCATAAAATATATTTTTGTTATGCAAAACGCATGAGTGATTAATTACACCTTCATATTGTATCACTAGCTGATCCAGCGAACTTCGTAACGCCTGACAATCAATGAATGTACTTTGTTGTTACTTTTAACATTTATAGTTTTGGTAGGTTTAACAAATCAGAGACCATTAAATTCCCTCTCCCTCTCGCCCTCCCCCTCCCCTCCCCTCCCCTCTCCCTCTCCCTCTCCGGAACAATTCCATCATACATGATTTTTGCGTAACTTAAACCGTTTACGCAGCGCACGCAACAAAAGCTCTATAATATTTAAGTTCTATAATTTTTCCCGTTTTTGCAACATTTTTCATCGATGCTTCGCTCCTATTGGTTGCGATATTATCCTCCTATTATATTCCTTATCCTTCCTATTATATTCCTTCTATTCTCCTATTATATTAGCTCCTATTGGATGTGATATTATAAAGCCTTCCTCGATAAATGAACTATCCAACATAGAAAGAATTTTTCATTTCAAACCAGTAGTTCCTGAGATTTGTTTGAACGCGCTAGTTCAACCAAACAAAAAAACTCTTTAGCTTTATAATATTAGTATAGATTAGTAAATAGTATCAACTAGGATTTGTATACGTTACTTACCCAAATGTCCACCATATGTCGAAGCACATGACGTTCAACCACGCAAAGGCAGCCATGAAGCCAAAGTAGACCGCGTATCCTGTGCAAACAATACATAATGAAAACATTAGTCAAATAAGAATTAAGACTACGTGTCACAAAATTCATGATTTAAACGGAAGCCCCGTTTAAATCCTGATAAATGTCTGTCATACATTCGGCTGGTAAAATTTTTGTCAGACTAGTTTTATTTTTAACCGACTTCTAAAAAAGGAGGAAGTTCTCAATTCGACTATTTTTTATGTGTGTTTACTGGGTGTACCGATTTTTATGATTCTTTTTATATTCGTGTAAGTATATGCTGGTGCTTGTCATGTTGTCATGTAGTTTTTAACTCAAAAACTACATTCCTATTCTTAATTTTGAAGACGGTTATTTTTGTCAAGACTTTTATGTCAGTTATCTTCGAAAATCCTGTTTTATTAAGAACCTGCGCCAACTATTAAATGATCGAATTCGATGATTTACTAATGATTATTCTAGGGTTCCATCAGTCACCATCAAGTGTTATCGTCAGCTCCTTGTCATCAGATGAAATTAAGAGCTGATCAAACCGAATGTATTGAATAGTTCCAACTTGACGGCTTGACGGTGTTTGTACCGTCAATACGCGAGTTCTGTAGTACAAACACTTAGAATAAAGAACTACAAACAGGTCAAACCAATAATATGGGGGAAGTACTCGCATATTACCAAACTAGTATTTCAACATTCAAATATATTTTTTTTTTGCAATCAGTTATGCCTCCTTTGTGCATTAATCTGCTCAGTAATCATGACAGAGGTGGTTGCGTCATTGTCACTACGGAGAGCAGGTTTGCCCTATTATTAAAGATACACATAACACTACGTGTTTTCTTATTATATTTGATCTAAAAGGTCACTATGAGTTATTTATTTTAGCAAATGTATTTTCCTGGCATAACTAAGCGTTATTTGCATATGCTTATACATATATGCACAATACACTGAGTATCCGGGCACTTTACTCAAAACTTCGCAATATTTTAAGGTTCTATTCTACATCAATTCATAGACTCGATAGTACGTTATAGTTACGTATATATCCATAACAGTCACAATATCTTTATTTCTTGGAATTTATCTAATTTTCTATGTAATATCGGGTCTGACATTCAAGATTAATGTTCTAGGTTCACCCATACCTAGAGTAATTTTTGTATAACTAGTTGATAACTGAAGGTCCATTTAATTTTAAGTGGCTACCGTAGCCTATGGAAATATGTAACATCAAAGGCATGTCCGATGCGTTGCTAACCGAAAAAGAGGCGAAGTGAAGAAGCTCGAAATTATTCAAAGTGCTTTACCACAATTGCCTCACTAATCTCGTTTACTAGTTAATCGAAGTTGGGTAACTTTGCGAGTGGTGGAGAAGCCGCATTAGCCTATTAAGTAAGATACATATATTGAAGATTGTTTTGCTCCTAAGTTACCCTAGTGAGTAATTTAAAGAGCGACTTTACCAGCACCGAGTCGGTAACGCCCCTGATGCAGCAAATATTATAGCACAAAATAAATAACTCACCATCATTAAGCTTTGCCCTGCTTTTTTCCCATCATTTACTTCTAAAAGTATGCAATTATCATAATAATACACATTATTCATATAGTTCGGATAATATGTCATGAATAAATTTTAGGATCGTAACATATTGCTTGCTGTACGCGTCAATGAATATCATATGGCTTTAATATACTACAGGATTTTATATTACTACACATATACTTTCGCACGTTTCACCGAAATAATGAAAATAAAACGTGAGCGGGAGACCGCAATTACTACTTATTGGATTACTAAATCTTCGCCGCGTCTGTTTGTCTGTTTGATGAATGCGACAAACTCAAAAATTATCTACCGTTTTTATACTGTTTTCATCAACAGACTGTAATATGGCGATGACTGTTGAAGATGTCGGAAAAATCATGCCGACTGGGGCTTTACTGGCGTGCAACCGTGAAAAATATATTCTGCCTGTACGGTATTATGGAGGCCATACACGATCATGTGTACTTGATCAAGCGTCAAGCGGACTTGACGCGGCATCCAGTATACTTGATTGTGTATGGCTAGTATGGCCACAGTAAGCTATTTGGCCATATATTTATCTCATGCATACTGGATGGCGCGTCAAGTCAAACTGCATTTGACAAATCAAAATGCAGACTTGACAAGTACACTTGATCGTGTTTGGCATCCATTTTACAGATATGAACTCAACCAACCATATCGCACAGAAGATACACTTCATTATACCATCGAGATCACCGACAGATATCAGATATTGCTTCTTACCAAGTAGGGTACACTTCAAGATGTCATCTACGTTGCTGTATTGTACTCTCGCCAGACAGCAGTAAGCCAACAGCATCATGCTGACATGGCAGATCAAATTGCGTCCGTGAAGATTGCGCAGCTCCGGCACCGACACGTAGACCACCAGAGTCAGTGCCAAGCACACACAGGATATGCTGATTAGCTGTTACACATAAATCATATTATTACAAGCTGCGTACTTTGTGTACTGCGTGCGTAATAATTATATTGGCGTTTTTTTCTTAATTGCAGCTATATTATTATCAGCTTGTTGTCTTTAAATAAAGAATTCTTACTATTAGATTCTTTTAAATCTAAGATAAGTTCTTGGTTTATGACAACCGCTGTCAAATCTTAAATATTTGAAGTATTTTTTAATGGAAATAGCCGACAAATGAGCAGAGGAGCCACCTGATGGCAAGTAGCACCTTTGCCAGAATGCGTTGCCAGAAAAAAAAGAAGAAAGAATGAAATTCCCCCGAAGGTGGTAGCAAAACAGGCAGGCTTTGCAGTATTTCGATCATACACAATTCATATGAATCAGTATCCTAAATCCATTTTGCGTTAACATCCAATCGGTGACTTATACGTGATGCGTTAATAGAATCAAAGTATGAGGTTATTTTAATGGGCAGATAAGCAAAAACATATTGTAGATATAGAAAAAAACTTACCACAAAAGATATTCGGAAGTTTTTTATCGTCTTTTCGTCAATAAAGCAAAGAACTCCACTTCGAATGACATCGTTAGAAGGGCAACTGCGGCGATCGAACACTTCAAGACAGTACGTATTGGTCGGACCAGTATGTAATTCCAAAAGGCCATCTGAATTCAGTACAAAATGATCTTGTGGTACTGATTTGTCGAGCACATATCTCCCGAACTCACATTGTATGCCAGAACGAAAGCCCATCGTTTCTGAAAATAATTATAAGCGGATTGGCTACTTGTAAATTAATTAAATAATTCTGTGACATAAATTACAGCAGGTTTCAATAAAATTAGCGGTTGTGAGAGTGTATTATATATTGGTCGTGTTAATTACAATGTGGTGGTCAGTGGCTGTGATGTCGATGATCAAAAACCAAAAAGCCCGTACTTGACCGGTTATACCCAAACACGAAGGTTTTCGAACTACCGTGCAAAATTTACGCCGAAAAATCATATTTCTTTTTAAGTAACTTTATTTTACAAAACAATACATAGATAATTATTTAGTACAAAAATTGTGTGAGTCAGCCCCGACGCATAACTGGAGTTTACTCCTTACAACCGATTATAAAATATATAGATTAGTAAATCAGTAAGAACGCCATCTAGATTATTGGATGGTAGTTGCGCGACTAACGTAACGTAACGTAACGGTTTGATTTTACTCCCCATAAATTTCCTACCTCGGGCTTATATGTATATGAAAATCGATTCTTAAGGAGCTAAACTCCTAAAACTGAGTTTGAATCAATTACAAGTGTATTACGGTATATGTGACTGACGAACGGATAATAGAGTCTTATGAATAGGGTTCCCTCTGAACCATTTGGGTCACGAAACCCTGAAAAATGTCTTCATATAAACTTATAATTTACTTTTGAGACATGCCAAAACTTTTTTAAATACGTATCTATAAATTTAATAAATTAACGCTAAACACTTACAGCCCCACAGTAGAATTTTCAGTATCGTGGGAGCCGTAGACAACACACAAAGACAAGAAGTCGCACATGTTGACTGAGAATAAAAATAAAATAAGTAATCAATGTATTTGCCTAGCTGGGAATCGAGCCCAGGACACTTCTAATGGCCGCGGCTTATAGGTCCAGCATGATAGCCATTGAGCCATATTGGTTTTCGACAACAAACAGTCTTCACAGACATAATGTTTCTTTTTTATACATTCCAATTGGTTTTATCTTAAAACTTGCCAAGGAAGGACTATGGACAAAACATGATTGGCAACTTACTATTTCATTGATAAGTTTTTCAGACACAATTCGTGGTATAAAATATTCAAATAAAATAGTCAAATTAAATCCTCTTAACATACAAGCTTTTAGCAAATTAGTGAAGCTAATTATGCAAGCCTCGCGCGATATCGTATCGCGGCTGCCAAACTAATCTTTACAATCTGTAACCTAAAATAGAAATAATTAAATTGGAATGTGCTAATATACAAAATGAACACAAATAAAAATTCAATTAAGATTATAGCTCCAGATTACATTATGTAATAAAATATAATATATTTTATTTTGTAAGACAGCAAATTGTTGATTAGTACCCTAAGAACTATTTAAGTGCCAAACTAATGGCTCGCTCACTATATTCAGAGCCGGCGTTAAGGCGGGCGCGGTGGGGCGGCGGCCTAGGGCGCCAAATTTAGAGGGGTGCCACATTTGGGGTGAGGATCAAAAAAAAAAAAATATTCGTAATAAACGTTCCCATTGGTTCAGCAAACAGTTCGCCCAGGGCGCCAGTGGCTCTAACGCCGCCGGCACTAATTATATTTATTCTTAGTTGAATCCTAAAATATTTAAAAAGGTTGAATCTGAATAATAAATTGATTTACGTATACGTGATAATGCAATTCAACTTTTATGTACTGAAAATGAAGCGGAGCCAAGATTTCGCTATCTTCTGTAGCTTCTGCATCATTGCTGAATGAATCTAATTTAAGAGTAACTTTCAGGTTTCAAGATTTCTTTCGTATCACAAGTATCGCTAATTACCTAAGTACGTACTATTTCAATATCTCGTGAAGTCTAAATTTAGTATGCGTTTCTTTCTATTCATGTTATCATTGATATCATGTGTGAACTTTGTGAAAATCACTTCTGCCTTTATCTGCTTAAAAATCAATTTGATTTAAAACTAATTGAAAACGTATTTGAGGTTGTTTATAATGCAGTTTGTTTACGTTGTTTACATGGCTTGACTTTAACCCATTTATGGCAAACTACTGAGCACGGGTCTCTTCTCTTGAGGAGGCCTAGAAAATATTTCATCATGCTCGGAGTTCCCTTCGTTAGTGGCTAATCGAAATGTCGAAAGTTTTCATGCTACCAGAGGGCCTCCAACATGGCTTAACGTGCCCTCCGAAGCACGGAAATGCTCAAGAAGTTTTTGCCACTAGCTGCCACCCATCCAACTATCGACCACGCCCGCTGTTGCTTAACTTTTTCGGTCATTGAGGATCAAATCGCTTCAAATCTTTAATTTGATAATTTCATTGTTTACATAGTAGGGTTAACTATAATATAATTTTAATTTTAGTTAAATTTACTCCACTTCTAATTTTTCACAGTAACTTAATTTCGCACCACTTCAGCCACTGATAAATTCACCGGTAATACAAACCGTAAAATAACTTTATATGCAAAGTGCAATAGTGTAAGGTAATGCAAAAAAAGATAAATTTGACTCACCAAAATCCTCATCTACCGGGCTGTAATCACCCATAAAATGTGAAGCGTTAAAAAAGTTTTCTTCATCAATGTAAGGTACACAGTCACTAGCTAAACCTTGACATCGACGAGGTCGAAAGTGTTGTCCTGGGGGACAGCATTTTCTTACACAAAATGCACCGTAGGTTTCACAGTTTCGGGAACAAACTTGAGCGATAATTTTATCATCATTGTAATCCATTTCTATACACCAATCCCCATGCGTCAAACGACTTTTCTGTTGGTCGTTTTTATTCACGATAGACAAAACACTTCCATCCAAAATAAACGAATAATCTCTTTCATGTAAATGTATCGCATATTCGTCAAATTTACATGAAAGACCCACCTCAACTTCGTATATGTAATTGTTCTCTATGTTTAATTGGTTTATTAAAGTCTTTTCATCGTATGTTTGATCAGAATTTCTGCACACATGGTTACGAATATCATAACTCTGCCCTTTTGGGCAACATTTGCGTAAATGATCTATATTCAATTTAGAACTATAACTATTTTCAGTCTCAGTTGCGTTACATATTAACGTAACAGTTCTAGGAATGTTTAGTTTTAAAGTGCCGTTGACAACTTCCGCTACCAATCTATCGTAGCACTTATCTTCCCGTACTAATAAGTTAAACTCTACATCAGAATGTTGTAGCATTTGTAAATTATCACAATTGTCCGGAAAACTATGTCGAACTTCCACATTTTCTGCTATAAGAAGAGGCGATTCGGATAAATTGTACTGATTTTCAGCTGGATCACTGTTTATGCACTCGTACATTTCACTGTACTCCGGATCAAACTTTGAAACTTTGACCAGCGCCTGGTCCCTCGGGCAGCACTTTCGGAAGAATATCACGGAACCGTCACTAGAATTATCATAGCTCGTAGTCGCCGCTGCACTAACGAATGCACAAATAAAAATAGCAAGTAACATTTTGTCGTTACTATTTTATGGCACCACAAATATTTTGGATTTATTCACAATGGATGGTGAACGTCAATCGTCGCGGTTGCATTGTTTACACGATGGACCAAGTGTGGGACGTGCGATGTAACGCGTCGACGGCGGCCGAGTAATGCCGGATCCGAAACTGTTCTGTCTGATCCACGCCGGAGGCTGCTGCGCCCTTGAAGCTGTTGACGGGACTTCCTGACCCGCCCTAAACACTTTCAATACGTTTGTTAAAAGATATATTTAATAGAACTTTGCGAATTTTTCCAAATTTTTTACGCTCCGTACCAACGCAATTACAACGCTTTGATAATATTACGTTTGAATCCTTACGGCTTGTAAATAACACTGAAAGGCAAATCTTTGTCATACTATCTAGACAGATAGCGCGACAAAGATGACGGTTAGACTACTTATCGATACTGATAATATAACATGAAACGACTGATTGATTTCTAGGAAGATAAAAATGTTTTTCATTTATGCATCATGCAAAACCTAATACCTAAATGTACATAAACAAAAATATTTTGGTATCTAATTGTTTAAAGGAAACACTAGAAAAAAAAGTATTTTAGAAAAGGAAATGACAATTTAGAGCGAAGGAATCTCTAATTCTCTATCTTGCCTTCTTTATTTTTGTTTAGTTTTTTTCTTTTTCTTCTCTCTTTCTTGACCGGCAATGCAACAGTAATGCCTTTGGTGTTGTTGATGTCCATAGGCGATAGGTGGATCGTCAGCTCGTGAGCCGACTATTTCCAGAAAAAAAAAACATTTTTGTGGTTACTCTACTAAAAACGGATGAGGCCACCCTTCCAGTTGGAGGTAATTAGCCTCTGTTCCAGTCACAGTAATACCGACGATACTGGTCCCTTTTAAAATCAAAAATAAAATGTAACATAGTTATGTATATCCCGCTTATAGTGTCGAAGAACTAGTTATGATTGTTATGAAGCTTCCTCCCACTTCATATTTACTAACCACCGTAACGTTGGATGTCCAGAAGCGGGAGAGACAATAATAATATAAAATACCTAATAATAATATTATAATACACTTTATAGTAGATACACAGTAATGGAGGTAATAATAGGTAAGTAGGTACTACGCTTTAATAAAACTTTACCATAGGATGAGGTATTACACAAATAAAGACAGGGAAACTTTTTTTTATTGATTTGAGCAATGAAGAGAAAACATCCAACATGCCAGGCTGTATGCCAGGGTGTACATTTGACAAATTAAATACAGTACCTGAATGATCGAGCTTTACTCGGTTTAGTGTTGCTTGACAACGCCATCTACTGAAATAGCTTTAGTGTTGCTACTCGCCAATAGGCGTCAGGAAAAGTCTATTGTAGCAGTTTTTCATTCAAAGCTTCTGGTCAGGGCCTGTCACGCTGGGCAACCAGTTTCGTCACGATGTTTTTCTTATTCAGCGCATGTGGTATTTAATTTATAATATGCACATACCTAATTCAGGACCGTAGCTACTGTCGTATCGGTAGTAGTTAATAATGACTTAGGCCCCCGGGCTCGACATAAATTCCAATTTGACGCATCGTTAGATACATCCCGCGCTCTCCGTAATTTCAAGGGATCAATTCAAGACATGATCTAATCCTTGGAAGGTTTCTCTATTTCGTCTTATGTGCCTAACCTATGACTTATGTAATCTTGGACGTCTACTTCGATCATTCGTATTGGCTCACTACAGAGCACGGGTTACTCATCTTGAGAAAACTCCCTCAAGTACCTACCTCTAGTGCAGATCGTCTTCTATCTCTACTATAACAAAACTCTGAGGGCAAATTTTCTGTACATTAAATATTTCGATTAGGGGGCACTTCAAGAACGTATTAGAGCACGAAAATATTTTTTTTAGAATTATTGTCTGTCTGTCTGTCTCTCTGTCTGTTTGTCTGTCCGGGCATCACATTAAAACCCTTGAACAGATTTCGATGAAAATTGGTGAAGTTGTTACTAATACTTCGGGTCATATTTAAGGAAACTTTATCCCGGAAAATTAAAAAGTTTCCCTGGGAAATGGGATAAAAGTTTGTATGTGGCCAGATCAGGTCGATCACATACATACTGACATGGAACAAGCCGCCGGCCGCCGGGCTATGTGCTCTTGTTCTTTTTATTATTCTCGATTATTCTTCTGCTTCAAATAAATTATTTATTCAATAAATTATTGTATTGCTGTCATTTCGATTTCGAAACGATATATACTGTTACAGCACTAGAGGGGATTAATTTTATACATTTATTTTAATTAATATTTCACTTTTTGTCTTCTACTTGCTTTTATTAATTCTTTGTTACACTATGTAGATAATATTTTTATTGTTATCAACTTCTTTAATCACCGTATCAAAATATATCTAAATATTTACCAGTTTTCTTTGTTATCTTCATAAAACTTTCCTCGTAACCCAATTAAACGTGATACTGTGTTAAGCAAAAAAGAAAGTCATTATTATGAATATGAAATAAAATAAGTAGAAAGAAAGTTATGAACGTCCCTGAATGTAAAAATTCTTTAAGTTATTTTTTTAAATTCGTAGGAACCACTCCGAAATATTTTCGAGCATGTGCGGCTATAAAAAAAAACACTCAAAAACAAGCCAGTGAAAAATACGTCATCCCACAAAGACTTATGAGCTAAAACTTAATTGAAATAATTGACAGATGAACTTAATTAAGACCATTGTGATTAAAATTGCCATCTCTACCACTAGGCGCTCCAACATTTTCTAATGATGAATTATAGTGGATAGCATTGTAAGGCTAAGCAAGTTGATAAGATCTCTCAACTTTACCACCAACACTTTTGATCTTTGTGTCGGTATTCTAACATTTTACTTTATTTTATTCAGAATTTTGTCCAGTGACCAGAAAATTTAAGGATGATTGTCTAAAATTAAAGATAATTGTACCTACTGTGTCATATTTCTTTTTTATGGAAATAGTCGGCAAACGAGCTGACGATCCACCTGATGGTAAGTGGCTATCGTCGCCCATAGACATCGGCAACACCAAAGGCATCACTGATGAGTTGCCGGCCATGAAAGAGAGAAAAAAGAAGATTTGCGGCCAACGTTAAGTACAGTGTGGTGTTAAAAACGTTAAGCTACGGTGTTCACGACGATTAAGTACTGTAAGTCGGTAAACAATAAAACAACCATATTGTAAAAATGTGGTTTAAAAATTACACGTTTAAATGAATTACAAAAACAAATTATGAAACTACATATCTAACTAGGTACATATTATTGACTGGTACATTGGCACGTATAATTCAACTTACTTAATAAACGTAATGTTAGAGCTACGGTAGGTAGTGTGTATTTGAAAGATGCTGATACCTAGGAATAACTCAACAGAAATGTCGTTAAACAATTCAAGTATCGGGGGGTACTTTTCTAGTAACCTAACTAGCGAGCCTTGCGAAGAGAGGAGAATGGCAATGCCCTCATAGTTTTATTTTTAAATCAAAGGATTAAAAAACGATTTCGTCACAAAATTTATAACGTTTATCGATTATATCATTCGTTTTATGAGTCAGGTAGGTACATTGAGCTTTACAATAATTGACAATACTAAAATGATTATTTTTATGATTTATGTTTCTATCGATCAATCAAATATTTATACATAAAACGTCTAGAAAATAAAGTAACGAAGAAAGCTTGCAATTGTGCAATGCAAAGGCAATAATAAATTATTATCAGCCCATTGCTTCAATGCTTCAAAGCATTGGAATGACGGTATTTTAACACTGAAACCTTCTCAAATTACTTAATACCGAATAAAACTGTGATGTCCATAAAAAGTAATTTATCGCTATAATTTGTACATTAACTATATCAGAATTTAAAACAATTACCTACAAAAATACATTAAACAATGTTTTGTTACTTAAACGTAGGTACATCTACTCGTAGCTATCACAATATAAATTTAATTATGGCTAGATGGCTAGGTACATCCTATAAAATACAAAAGGGCACATTTGTTAAAAAGTTTAAAAAAACATTTAGGTTATTCTCCAAATGTAAACGCTACACTTTAAAATATTATCTTAATTACACACTAATTAAAAACAAAATTTTGTGACTTATTTCTAACTTAAAACTATTAATATCAGTTCCATATCATTTGAACAGTCGGCACTCAGCCCAAATCTCAAAGACTAGTTTAAATTATAATTTGCAAACTAATGTGATATTTTTCATATAATTATATTGATGTTTAATGGCAGCCACAACTCTTGACGACCATGTTCTTATACTTGCGCAGTATTACATTGGAGTCGTCTGTGTAATACAACACCGATATCGGAGATAGCTTGATTGGAGCACAGGAAGGTTTTGGGACCTAAAAAAAAACGAGCAGGTATATTATATGTCTCGCTCAGCCAAGTATACCCAGTTACCACAACATATCGACGCTTGAAAGGAAACACTGAGACACTGAGTTAACTTTACAGGAGAGCAGTTTAAAGTTGGAATTTTTAGAAAAAAATCATATATTTTTTGTAATCCTCCTACCGACGTTATTCTTACTGTGGAATCCTTATTTTATCATCTATATTGTAAAGTTAACTCAATGTCGCTTAGTCAATGTTTCGTTTCAAGCGTCGATATTATTTAGGTACTAATTAAATTTTTATTTAGTTTTAAGGATAATAAAGTGTTTATTGAAATCAGCCCATTAGCACTCCCTATAAACCATTTATAACAATAAAGCTGGCCATACACGATCAAGTGTACTTGTCAAGTTTGCAGTTTAAATTTATGCGGCATTCAGTTTGCATGAGATATCTATATGGCCAGCGCTATACACCGTCAAGTTTACTGGATGCCGCATCAAGTCCGCTGCAAACTTGACAAGTATACTTGATCGTGTATGGCCGGCTTAATGTAACGTTTTATTTCATATCATCAAGCATAGTACCATAGAACAAGTAACTGAAAACTGAAAATCGAAAAATCGATTACCAGCTATAATTATGATTGTGAAAGATAAATATTTTGTTTTCGAGGCTTGATTTATTTGTATGCCGCTGCCACATTTTAGAAAGCACGTATTGTTATAGAATTTAGAAGATATGTATATTTCTTGTTGACTATTTTTCGCTCGCGACATCGCCCACGGAAAAGTGGTATCACAAAACGAAATCATCGACCACCGGGATAAAATCTATTCTATTTTCTTGGCCTGGACATGGAGAACTTAAAAAAAAATACGTTTATAATATTAGTAGGATTGCATCTTTATAATTTTATTGAATGAAAATATAAAAAAAATACCTGAGTAGGGTTTAAAAGGTGCACCAAAGTCTGTACAATGGCGTGGTTGGTGGCATTCTTGTGAGCGTTCAGAGGGAAGTTGCATTCTCCGCTACAATAGAACGCTCCATACCCGTCGGGCGCTATGATCCAATCCTGTTAGTAAAATAGTTAAGTAGTAGTAAAATCACGGAATACAGAGACAAGAGGAGTAAAATAGTCATAAATCTTAATATTTATAAATTACGTGTCACGTTGTTTGTCCGCGATGGACTCCTAAACTACTTAACCGATTTTAATCAAAGCACACCGTGTGCAGTTTGATCCAACTTGAAAGATAGGATAGCTTACATCTCAATTTATGGTCGCAATATTATTTTTTGAATGAAATGCTTTTGAATGTACCCAACATTCAATGAAATATAATAATGACATTCAATTAACTATGATAATGATGTTAAATTAAGGGAAGATATTGTTTTTTAAACAAACTTGCATAAAACATATAATATTACATATAGTTAAACATAAACTCTAGATATCTTTTTTTCATACCTGCCACTCAAGATCTTTGAAGCTGACATACAATGTTTGTATCTCACAGCTTCGCGTTGTCCAATGAGATGTATCTGTAAATATAGTTACAAGTTTTAAGTAAGAAGTAACATTAATTTATATTCATTCGACTATGACATCGAATTCAGTAATGAATGACTGAATAATAATTGTATAATTAAACTTACTGCTTTTAAAACTTTTTAGTACTAATTTTAGTTTTTTCATATCTTTATTAACCTAAATACAATCCGATCAGTATAAAAATAAATATAAACCAGCCTTTAAAACACTTCTTTTTTTTCTTCTCATAGATGTGTGTTAACAATAAATTGTAATTAGCGGGATGAAGAGCATTTTTTACCTGTCAAAGGATTTCTTAAATAATTCTCAGAATAACCATGGCTTCGCCACCTCCTAGCTTCACGTTTTCGGCGCGCGCCAGAATCACCGCTGCCAAGCTTCGGACCATTCTTGAAAAATGCCACCAAGAAGGGTTGCTTGCCTTCAGCTGACAAGCCACGGGCTTCTTCCAAGCCAATCTCTTCCGGTTTCACGTGTCTCTCTACGAAAACACAAGAAAGCAAAGAATTGTTTAGTATTCTAAGCGGATATACCACCACATGTGGCACTTTTAAACTCAAAATAACTCCGAAATGTTTTCAGAAATGGCGCATATTTCACGTTTGGTCATAATTCCTGCTTCTACAGTCCCTTAAAAATACCTGGTTGTGAATGAGGATGCATGGTGATAAAGAAGCCCTGGTTGTCGGCCGGCGTGCTCAGCCACGTGGCTAGCGCGCCAGTCACATTGAGCTCCAGCCAGCCCTCAGCACCCGCGCTCGTGTTTACCGCCGCCACGCGTTCCATTTGCAAACCACTGTAATGATTAAAAATAATATAAATACTATAAATAATTCACTGTTTGAACGATATTAAGAATTTTAGAATGACGCTCTTGTAGCATAGTTGGTACTTGGTAGTCGTATTGCTTGAAAGCGAGGGTCTCCAGGTTCGATTCCAGACTTGGGCAGATATTATGAAAATGAAAAAAAAATTATGTCCTATTTATGTTGTCCATGCCATGACACAGGTCATCCTGCCGCTGGTCGGTTTCCAGTGCTAATATAACACCCATCCATTTTGAATACAACTCTAACAGCCTCCCCTGCCTTTGATACTTCTTTGCTGAACAACAGACGAGTCTGAGCGGCAATTTCTACCAGTTTTAGATAGCTGGGCCTCTCAACAGTATCCACGCATGGTGATATCATATTCGTATCGTTCCACTCTCCCTCGAAAATCGACCGTCAAACCAATCATGCAGTCATCAATACCGTTTCTCAAACGATTCAAAAAAGTATACATAATCTAAAAAAGACTCGCGCATTCAAAATTAAAATGTTTTTTAATTTTTAAATTTTATACTAGTTTGTATTGTCTCAATAGGGATTGAGCCTATAGTACTTTCGAGACTGTCATAGTTCCCACGCTAGAAATTTATGCCATGTCTTGGCACCAAGTCCTTATTTAATTTAAAGTTGGCAACTACAACGCATAGGTATTGCTGCTTACTATAATCAGACGATTTTCCAATGTACAGCACGGATTTAGCATTAGAACCAGTTCACTATTGATAAAATTTAGGTACCTAGATATGAATATTCTAATTTCTTGTTGCATATTTTAATTTGCAGTAACAAAGTACCTATTCCATTGCAAAACATGGTCATTAGTCTGGACTCTGGAATATGTCATCGTTATTATATTAAGATCTATATACTAAGCATCACATGACATGCTTGTAGATTTTTCAAGATTCCATAAGGTCAGCCATAAGGCCATAAGGTCAGAAAGACGATCGTAAGAATCGTCTTCGTCATATCGTCCTTCTCACGATTATAAAATATTTGATACAAATTTAAAATTCTAAGAATCAGATCGGGCTAGAAACTTCGACAGATTACGCACCCTAAATTGTCGACGCTAAGGACACGATGGGCAACCACGGTGTAGAGGCTGGTGGGGTCTTCTGTGTGCGTGGCCGCTTGGTGCAAACGCAGCTCGGCGCCCAGGAGTGCAGAGGCGTCTCCTGGCGCGCCCGCCACTTCGAACCACACATGCCTACCGTGTCCATGACGTAACGCTCCAAGATGATGCTCTGGAAAATTACCAACATCAACAAAGTTAATTTTGACGGGCACCGATTATCTGGGATTTTGATAGGTTACCTACCGTTAGGAAAACAACGTATTGTGTTCCTTTTGCAAGCCAGGCAAATTAACCAAAGTGATATTTTAGAGGATCTCCAGACAATGAAGCTACTACGACAAACAGCTCCAGTGAAAATTGGTGAAAATGATCAACCTGAATATCGGTTGTTCTTTGACTAACATTATATGCGATACCCATGCTGATTGCCAATCATACTCCTTTCTCTCACTTCCACGGTTCCACCACTTCAACTTACTGTGTTTCTCTTATGTTTCATACTCGATCAAGTATACTTACTTGTCAAGTTAGCAGCGGACTTGACGCGGCATCCAGTAAACTGGACGGTGTATGGCCATGGTATGGCTGTCTGGCTATATAGCTATCTCATGCAAACTGGATACCGCATCAAGTCAAACTGCAAACTTGACAAGTAGATACACTTGATTGTGTATGGCCAGCTTTACAATAATCGACTTTAAAAATAACCCTTCTTTAACAGTCGGAAAAAAAAACCTTGCATCATCTTCCTTCAAAACATAAACCAGTCCACTCTCCAATTATTTATTTGTCATTTTTGCGTTTCTCTTTAAGCAACATGATTAACAATTATTTCGATTCACACAAAATATCACAAAAAAATTAGGGCCTCACAAAAAGCTCGCGAAGGCAAAGCCACCCCTGCCCAGGCGTATTGAAAAATCTATTCTAACTCTTCAGTCATTGCTCTTCATATCTGCTTTTTATTAGTAGTGTCTGGTGTGAGTCAAGTTAACCCATAATTCGATAAAAAAATTCAGCCATCGCTGTTTGGGGTAAGATTTATAACCGGGGCATTTCACAAGTTAACCACAACGATACCCGAGATACCACAAGAGGTAGCGTGAGAATTTACTAGTTTCCTTATTTTTTATTGCATCATGCATACCGTCGGATATGTGACACTCGCTCTAGGATACCCTTCATCGAAAATCCTAGGGAGGAACGAGGATAGCAAAGCACCGTATATATTAAGGGTCTTATCCAGCCGCGTTTCCGGTTCATTTTCTAAAAGAAATATAGGTTCAAACCACGGAATATAGAGACAATCTATTCCGTGGTTCAAACCGAAGATTTAAAAATCGGATACTATCTATGGTAGGTGAGACTTTTAGACTTTGTATTTACAGTACCTAGACTAAATTTACATGAGAGTTTAACACATTCTTAGCTGTTTTTACATTCAATTATTCAATTAAATAATTTGTTTACTCTAAAATTTACATTACGATATTGTTCACAGGATCAGGAAAATATGAACATTCTCAAGTTGTTACACCTCAATTTTATTTATACATATATAAATTACGTCATAGATTAACATATATATAGAAGTTTCCAACATATAAATAACAGCATTATACACGTGCAAGTGGAGTTAAGTTACAGCCTGTTTGTCTAACGACTTTAATGTGATGGACACCTGCTGTTGACATAAGAACAGAATAATAATCTCAGACGCATGTATCTATTACCAACTATATTGAAATTTATTAATTAAATGATTAAGTTATCGTCTTTTAAGTATATTCTGTGTCTTTAGATTAAATCTTTGATGAATCTCAAGATTCTCAAGAAAAGAAAATGAAATGTAAGTTCTGGCTTGTGATGCACAAGTTGTCTGCAATGTAATTAGGGTTCGAACGATACTTTCGATACTGAGTAGGTATCGATACTTTTGATCGCGATACTCGATACTGAGTACTCGATACTCGTACCTGGCAATTACTCGCAAGTACTCATGTGAAACGTCGGTATCGAGTACTTTTAAAATACTGAGTACTTTTCAGTATTTTCATATGGAAAAAGATCAACTGTGGGCCGTTTTAGCGCTCGGACTAAACAGAAAGTGTCATGGGGACATATCGACGACCTTTTTTTTTTAGCTCTGATCTGACTGTGATCCTCGATAGTACTCGATACTGAGTAGTATCGATACTTCAGGACCGATACTTTTTTGGTATCGATACCTTACCCGTCGATACCACACGAGTACTCGGTATCGATACCAGAGGCCGATACTTCGAACCCTAAATGTAATCATTGTCATGTTAATTGCTTATTTCCTTCTTAAGTTCAAAGTGTTTATTACTGCAGCTGAAATATCATACATTACAGTTGTTCGGCGAAATCGTCTAGAACTCTAGACAAGGCAATCAAGCGGATTGTGCCGTGTGCGTGGTGAAACCGGGGTACAGACGTACAGTACAGCGGTACCAAGTACCAAGCTGCATAGCCGCCACCACGCCTACCACAAAGTACCTACTAATTAATGTTTTGAGCTTAGAACAAAGAATAAACGTTATGAGCATGTAAACGCTACGCACTACGAGATGTCGCACCTTCAGTGGAAAAAAGGCATAAGATGAAAATTGCAATTTTACAGGAGAGCAAAAAACTTAAAATATCAGTAGTCAAAGGAAATAACATTACGATTTCTTGCACAAAACCGTCAAGATTAATGATAAAAATTTGAAAAAAAATTGAGCAAATGCAGCTTTTGTCCCTCTTTCCAATCATATTAATAACTAAAATTCAACGTAAGACGACTTATGCTTTTTTCCACTGAGGGTGCGATGTGATGTGCGATGTGTGTGTGATAATTTTCGAAAAAGTCGTCTTTAGCAAGAAGTTCCGTCCGTAATAAGTAAATTTCAATTAAATGATTTAAGTAAATTTTAAATCTAAACTTTCGGTAATTTTCATATGTAGGAGCTTCAAATAGAATTTTAGATACAAAATTATGGGTGGAACTGGAAGCACAGTGTCCCGATGAAATTCTAAGAATCTTATGATAGCTCTAATGGAAGCGGTCAGTGGCATGGCCCTGGCATGCGGTTGGTATTTAATAATTTGTTTAAAACGTAATGACTCACGTCTACCTGAGGTTTTTGTAGCCTGATGCGAAGCGCCATAGCATTGTTTTAATATCTTCCTCCTAACTCCTTTGTATTTGAAAATATCCCATTAGGCATTTATAATATTTACCCACCTCGTAGGTGCCTACTTACAAATTATTAGCTATTTCCAATGCTATTTCAATCAACTTTAAGAAGTTTTAAGTTCACAGGAAATTTTATCTGACTCTCACGCATGGAGTAGTTAGATACCTGTTATTTATTAATAGTATTTAGGTACCTACCTATTCATCATCATTAATATACCTATATTGGTATATCGATATATTTAACTCGAATATATTATCTAGTCAGATTTTGTTCATAAAAATTACTGAACATATTTAGGTAGAAATTTATTTGAATATTTGTACATATTTATATATACTTATTTATTACAAATCGTGCCGAACACAACAATATAAAGAACATGTAATAAACTATTTAACTCCCACAAGCTGATAACTTGTAAATAACATTATTCCGAGAACATAAAGATTATGTACCAGAAATAGAATTTGCATTTATAAACACTCACATTTATAAACATGCACGTTCGGAAAATAAGGTAGCTGTAGGTACCTAACGCTAAATACTGAGGCCGGCGGATGTCGAGGATGATAATTTGGAAAATTTTCGTAAGCTCACAAAGACTAAAGCGATTTAAGAAACTAGAAAAATATGAAAACCACATTTACTTACTTTTGCTCTGGAAAGTCATGATGAGATCGCTTTCGTCTATAGCTTGTTGTTCTTCTCCACTGAGAGCCATCTCTGAGCTCCGAGTCGGACGAGCCTGTTCATGTTCTTCCGCTAGCTGCTTGTAAACATCCAGCAAAAAACTCGGTGCGGACCGATCTAAGGGTGGCGCCCGAGATCTCCGGGGCCTTTCGCCGAGTCCTAACAGTTCTAATATTTCGTGTTCGACCACTTGTCGTTCGTGTCGCGTCATAGAATGATGTATCACAGTTTGATCCACTCCATTGTCGATGTACAATCCGGATAGTGCTGCCTCTGATATTATAGTAAACAACAGCATAAAACTCGCGCATTGCCACGCCGTCTCCGGGCCAGCCATGTTCGCTGTCCCCTAACGCTACCTGTGTACGCTGTCAAAGCGCCCACTCAACTAACGAGTTAAAGTATTATGAGTCGACCAGCTACAGAACACGCGACGGGGCTAGCCGCAAGCCGCAGCCACTGAACCTGCCCACTCAAGGTGGCCCACCGGCCGCACCGCACTCGCCACGGCTCCCCGCTCCTCCTCTGCCCTCTCTCGTCGTTTCGTATTAAGTGCTCTTCGTTTTAATTTAATTGTAAACATAGCGCCACCATCTCAGTAAGCGCATACACATTACACATACTCACATACGCTAGTAACGCTAGCAACGCTAGCGTCAAGCTATCTGTCAGGATCGAAATGGAAACGTGCGATTACGAACATACGATGTCCCCATATCTTCACATTTTTTATCGATATTGCTTTCTAAAGGTTGAGTAATATTTTTGTATGCACGTTTTATTTGTCATGTTTGTCATAATATGCCAACAACTACAAATAAAACTAATAGACAGACCATGTAGGAACCTGTAGTTTAACTCAAAGTGCATCAATTTAAAAGCGGTGAAGGTAAAGAAGCTCTATTTACTTGGTGAACTACAATCGAACATTATAAAGATATAAGGAAAAACAAGAAAATAATCGCTGGTATTACTGCTTCCTGCTGGTATTGCTGCGAAAACATCGTGAGGAAACCTGCACACCGGAGAGTTCTCCATAATGTTCTCAAAGGTGTGTGAAGTCTACCAATCCGCACTTGGCCAGCGTGGTAGACTATGGCCTGTACCCCTCACATTGTGAGAGGAGACCCCGAGCCCAGCAGTGGGACAATTATGGGTTGTTGCTTTGCTTTGCTTTGCTTTACTGCTTCCAATTCCGGACAAATTTAACAGAGATAAAGTTAAACTTATTAGATAGGATGTACGACTATCAAAGCATGAATATACAGGGTGTCCCAGCGCGAAGTGACCGCCCGGCGTCTATTGATTATGTGGACAAAACTATCGACAAAAACCATTAAAGTAAAGGTCTTATCGGTTTGGTTTATTTTTTATTAGCTTTTTAATTTTTTTGTAGAAAAACCTGACTTGTTGCACTATTTTCAAAATATTTTTTTTGTTTTTACATTTATTTTCATTATGTTTTTTTTATTTACTAGCTGTTTTCATAGTTTATCTATTCGAGGTATAAAATCTACTTAAAATTGAATAGGACATTTTTGTAAAAGAAATTAAGTGAAAGTTTTTTGAAAAAAATTACCCTTTTTTATTGAATTTCGCTAAAAAGTTGGAAAAATGCCCTATGAATATTATTATTTTATCATTTATTATTAAATAACATGATATTACCTACAAAATCTCATAAAAATGTTTGTAGTTATCTCAGTCATTTACCGAACTACAAACTCTTGATGTATGCACCCCATCTTCGATAATAAGAAGAGTAGATTTTAAAACCAGGCTAGTGGATCATTTAAGTGTCTTAATATCAAAAATACCTTTCGCTCTTTGATAGAATAATTTTAAAGGTAAGGAAACAATAAAAACAAATGAAAATTTAAATCATTTTTATTAAAAAAGAAACAGTAATTCATTCATAACGTTTTCGAAATGACCGCCATTGGCATTAATACAGGCTAAGGCTCAAAATGATATCCTTTGAGTGGTTCTTTGCACTTCCAAAAGGTTCGCTCCCATTTTTATAGCAGCAGCATCAATCCTCTGTTTCAATTGTTCTCTAGTAACTATTAGCACAGCATATACTTTTTGTTTAATGTAGCCCCAAAAATAATAATTAAGAGGCGATAAATCAGGAGACCAAGAGAAAGAGGTGGTCCAGTAGCATGGTCCTCCAAGGTCTCAATTGAAACAAAGTATTGATGCTGATTCTACAAAAATAGGAGCGAACCTCTTGGAAGTGCAAAAAACCACTCAAAGGATGTCATTTTGAGCCTTAGCCTGTATTAATGCCAATGGCGGTCATTTCGAAAACGTTATGAATGAATTACTGTTTTTTTTTAAATAAAAATGATTTAAATTTTCATTTTTTTTATTGTTTCCTTACCTTTAAAATTATTCTATCATAGAGCGAAAGGTATTTTTGATATTAAGACACTTAAATGATCCACTAGCCTGGTTTTAAAATCTACTCTTCTTATTATCGAAGATGGGGTGCATACATCAAGAGTTTGTAGTTCGGTAAATGACTGAGATAACTACAAACATTTTTATGAGATTTTGTAGGTAATATCATGTTATTTAATAATAAATGATAAAATAATAATATTCATAGGGCATTTTTCCAACTTTTTAGCGAAATTCAATAAAAAAGGGTAATTTTTTTCAAAAAACTTTCACTTAATTTCTTTTACAAAAATGTCCTATTCAATTTTAAGTAGATTTTATACCTCGAATAGATAAACTATGAAAACAGCTAGTAAATAAAAAAAACATAATGAAAATAAATGTAAAAACAAAAAAAATATTTTGAAAATAGTGCAACAAGTCAGGTTTTTCTACAAAAAAATTAAAAAGCTAATAAAAAATAAACCAAACCGATAGGACCTTTACTTTAATGGTTTTTGTCGATAGTTTTGTCCACATAATCAATAGACGCCGGGCGGTCACTTCGCGCTGGGACACCCTGTATATAACATGATGAATAGAAAACAAAGTATCACAGCAATAATAGAGTAAAGGGGAAGAATTATCCATTGGAGTACTCAAAGACATGTTGAGTTGAGGATCGATGGGGGTAGCCTTTGTGTGAATGCAAATAAAAAGGAATCGCTTTTTTAAGTAGCAGTGACTTATTAGGACGAGAAAAGAGAATAAAATATACTGTGATTTCTGTGTATGTTTCGACGAAGCAATATTGGGAACATTAACGAAAGCCATAATATGTGAATCCCTTAAACATACATTTTGAACTTAAAAGTTTAAAAACACGGTTTTATGGCGCCAATCTAGGCACTATTTATATACAAAATTTTTACTGTGCTGTTAACTTTTAAGGAGTTCCCTCATCTGAAGAAAAACCTTTGCGTAGTATCAAGTCATGTTTATTACAAAAATTAATTGTCATCAGAACGGAAGCAATGTGTAAAATTTCAACTCCTTAGTTAAAGTAGAAGTAGGTCTAACCTTGCAAGATTTGACGCAAACCAATATGCAGAGAATACCTACATATTTTTGTAATAAATATAATATAAGTTTTATTTTTAAAAGATGTGCTGAGGAGTTTCTTTACGGCTTTTCTTCTCCTCCATGACAAAGCACCTTGCCGAAAAGCTGGTAGATTAAAAAATTACGTGCATAAGAGTATCAGTGATACTTATTACCTACATGAATAAAAGATTATTTCATTTCATTTCATTTATGATTGAGATAGTCATTTGGTTCGAAAAAATGGAGGTACCTCATTGAAGTATTATTACTAGCGTATAGAACCGATACCGCGAACACCATTTACCTATGTCCCAAGCACTGGCGCCACGTGGCTTCAATCTTCAATAGAGTCATTCTATTTTGAAAGGAGAACCGGGGCTCACTTTTGAAATTCGAACTTCCCGGGCGGGACACATTTTGTTCGAGATGTCTGTTCTATGATTTAGACTTCAATGGGGTACCTGGAACGTTTTCCGGGAGTTTTGAAAATTGGTATCTACTATTTAAATAGATTTTGATGTGCTATTTCAGAATTTAAACTTTGCCACCTCGTATCTTTGCCGCTCTCACCACCCTATTGGAAAAATATCGCCTAATAGCAGATTTCGAAAATACCTCCTTTCCTATTCATTTTACAATAAAAACATCTAGGTATGTAGGTACAAATTAATTTTGAGACCTACAATTTATGTCTAACAATATTTTTGTAAGTTTAATAGTTTTCGCGTACGAGCGCCGCAAAATGTACCTAGTTGAACATGCGTTTCGGCTATTAGTCGTACTAATTTCCACATCACCTTGAGGTACATAGAGTAAGCGGAGCGTTTAAATTTTATATTTGGTTTCCCCAGTAGGCCTAATCCACATAAACGATACAGTTATTAAAATTAGCGCAGTTTTCTTTGTTTCGATGTTATTGATGTACCGTTTGTTGAAAATTCATCGTTGAGTCACCAAGACGTCACTGAACAAAATTTCTTCTGCAACATCTGTGTGATGGAATCTCATGATGTCAACAATCTAATGATTTTTTTATTTTTATTTATTTATTTATTTATTTAACAGTTTATGCACACGTATAACAGTGGTTACAAAAGGTCATAAAAGTAATTTTGTACATAGGCAATGCTTATTTCTAAAAGAAATCTCTTCCAGCACACCTAGGAATGGAAAAGTGGTATAAAATTAATTTAGCGTGCACTTGTTTATAAATAATATATAGGTAAGATACATATTAAAAATACCATGAATACATACATACATAATATATACATACATACATACATACATACATACATACATACATACATACATACATACATACATACATACATACATACATACATACATACAAACTATGCATACACTAATACATACACATTTTATTAATATATACATTATTAAATATATGGACAAACTATACATAGATTTATAGAAGAAAGAATAGTAACCATGACAGGATTTACGAGTATTAGCAGAGAGAAAAATAGTGTTCTTTTACTCTTTTTTAAAATGAATAAATTGATTGACATTGACGAATACTTGGCGGCAGTGAATTCCACAACCTAACCGCATGTACCGAAAATGAATGGGAGTAGGATGAGGTAGTATGACGAGGAAAATGTAAGAGCGACCTAATGTGCGTCCTACAAGGTGCAATAGATGGTCGGGCATAGGAAAAACGATTGCGGAGGTACGAGGGAGAAGAAGGGTTTTTGAGGATATTAAATAGGAGACAAAGGATACGAGTATTCCTGCGAAAGCGGATTGGGAGCCACTTGAGATCCTTGCGAAGTTGCGATACACGATCAAATTTTCGTAAACCAAAGACAAACCTTATACACAAGTTTTGCAAGCGCTCAAGTTTATTTAATAGCTCCTCTGTGGCATCTAAGTAGCAAACATCGGCGTAGTCTATGATCGGAAGGACGAGAGAGTGACACAGGGAGATTTTAGTCTTAAGAGGCAGAAAACCCTGAAAGCGTCGAAGTGAGTGCATCGTATAAAAAACTTTACGGCTCACCTCCCCAATGTGTGCCCTCCAAGACAGGTTGGCATCTAGCGTTAAACCGAGGTTCTTAACCGTATCACTAAGTAGTATCGGCGTGTTATCCAGAAGCAGAGTTGGAACTTTAGAATAATCCAAGGCATTACGACTATGTCTGGAACCAATGATGATTGCTTGCGATTTCTTCGGATTAATCACAAGTCCAAATGATTTAGCCCATTTACTAATTTCACCAAGATCGTAATTCATCTGTTTTATTGCCTCGTCAATATCAGTCACAGCAAAATGGCGATATAGTTGCAAATCGTCTGCATAGAGATGGAAATTGGAACCAATAAATTTAGTAACAGAGTTAATAAAAATAGAGAAAAGTAACGGAGAGAGAACGCCACCCTGAGGCACACCAGCAGAAAGATCACACCACTCAGAGATTACTCCGTTATGGTGAATCCGCTGCGAGCGACCCCGAAGATAGGAATTGAGCCAAGTAATAGCAGAAGGTGAGACGTTAAGGGACTTTATTTTTTTTTATACCTTGAGCAGGCAGACGAGCAGACGGGTCACCTGATGGTAAGTGATCACCGGCGCCTATGAATAGTTTGTGAATAGGGATTGTTCAAGCAGTTCGGAATTCGTCATAACTTCCTTTCTCGCATTCTCTTGATTGTTAGGTTTTCGTAATCAACACGGAATATTAATAGTTTTGTCATTTTCGTCCATTCCCGACCAAACTCAAAGGCCGTTAGTAGGTACCTAGTACCTACTAAAAACCGGGCAAGTGCGTGTCAGGCCACGCGCAATGTAGGGTTCCAAAGCAGTAAGTTTATCGACTATTACTCATTAACTACTTATGCTAACCGTGATAGTTTTCTGTCTAAATTCATCATATAACCTAATTTTGAGAATTTTCACTTGTCAAACACCAACCGTTTAGCTGGCAGGAAGAAGGAACACTTGAACTCTTTTGACTTTAACCAAAATTAGCACTTTAAAACCAAATATTTCGCAAAGGAACCCTTAAATCCAAGAATGGTCTTAGGAGACCCATAATATTTTTGAAAGACCTTTTCAACGATACTCCAGTCCCCACACTATGAACACTATGAACACTATGAACGAAACAACGAAAAATAATTCATCCTTACGTTACCTGAAGGGGAGGTACCCTGAAATAAAATATTTTCCAATATTTTATTCTGCGATTTTGGAGTTTTAATAAATATGCACATAATAATATATCCATGCCAAATTACAGCTTTCTAGCACTAAGGGTCTCGGCGCTATGCCTCGGACAGACGGACGGACGGATGAACCACAGAGTACTTAATCACTACGTATGGACGGTCGGACGGACGAACATGACGAAATTATAAGGGTTCCGATTTTTCTTCGGAACCTTAAAAAGCTATCATCTAATGTTATAAAAATCTCGTGTCACAGTATAGTGGTCGAACTCCTCCGAAAAACGGTTCGACCGATTTTTATGAAATTTTTTGAGTATAATTTAGATGTGAGAACGTCGTATAGTAGGTATATTTCATAGTTCATACCGCTAGGTGATTAAGGTGTTCCCTATACCTATAGGTCCCTATAGGTAGTCCTTAAAGGTGAAAATGTTTAGCAGAACAACGTTTGCCGAGTCAGCTAGTATAAGTACAATTATGTATAACACGTTCAAACTATCTGTGGACCTCGCTGGAATTCGATGCCGCTCCCGCTTCCTCGGTTCCTTCCTCGCTCACCCTGTTTTCGCCTATCCTTGCCAAAGGAAGCGCTGACGCACGATTATTCTTGCTTCGTAATCGCATTATTGTTTATTGTTCCTTGTTGTTTATTATTATTTAGTGTTGTAAGATGGGTAGGACGATAAATAGTGCAGAGCGGAATTTTATGCTCAAAGTAATCAAATTCTTTGAAAATAAAAAAACAGTTCTTTTTTATTTTATTTTCGTTATTTCTTGTTACTTACAGCGGCAAATAACATAATTTTTGGACACAAAAGAAATTAAACATAAATAAAATTAGGTAGGTATAGTTTAATGAAACTTCATTTAGTTTGAGGGTGATAAGGCTGAAAATTTTATTTTAACATAAACTTAAGGACTTAATAAAATTAAATTACAATTAAATTACTTTACATATTTCTCCATAAATTTCTTATGAAATTCTGATCTTAGTGAATCATTAATGAATGTGTTGGGCTTCTTTTCTGGTTCGGAACGTGCACAGTTTTTGAAGACAACATCATCATCCCATCTCCTTTTGACCTGTAAAATTTATAAATATTTTATGCATAATGGCTTAATGATTTTACAAACAAATAAAAGTAATCTTCTAGATCTGGTTATAACGGATTTTGACTGTAGTTGAAATCAAGCACGTACCCAGGATTTTTTTTCGGGGGGGGTCCGTTTGGGTAAATGATTAAAGTACTTAAATGACACGTACAAGCTTCTCGGAAATAAATAGCAAATAAATTTTCACACGATAATTATTTAATAGATATTTTGAAAAATGACTCAATGTTACAGCATTAAAGAACAATGCCCAACTGCCATACATCGTTTTATTTCATTTTCAACTTTAGCGTCTTAAAATAAAAAAAAAATCTAGAAATCGCGGCTTTAATTTCTGAGCTTAGATATATAAGAATTTTCAGCAGACACACCCCAGAACCAAAGTATTTTGAGATTGAATTCCTATAACCATTGAGTCATAGAGTAGGGGAGACTTATGGCCGCCTGTAATTTTTACCATTATTTTATTCTGACTTTTTTTTGATTGACAACCGGAAATGGAAATTTGACATCATTACATTTGTCATACCAACATTTATAACGAAATTCTGTCTGTAATATTGGCCATAAGTCTCCCTTTATGTTGCTTGATACAAGCTATGTATCGAAGTGAGTGCCCGAATGAAAATTGACATTGTTGACATCATTGTTATTATAGTCAATTCATCACTTATTAATAAAATTATTTTACGCTGGGTAATACGGGTATAGGTATTAATTTTAAAATACGTAAAAAAATTATTGAATTGCTTCGGTATAACTGACGTTTTAAGACGCTAACAAAAATAAAAAATAATTTTTGGGCATTGTTCTTTCTATCTGTAAAATGGGACACTTTTCAAGGGGGGATGGGGGAGGGAGGGGACAACTTATATCAGTTTCAGAAAATTTTAATGCCGTTTCTCCCATACATTAAAATCTACACTAAAATCTTGAATGAATGGACTAGTGCTAGAGCGTTAAGAAACAAATAATTACATACACATTTGTCTTTAAGTTCTTATAATAATTATTAGAAGAAATCAGTTAATTTTCACTTATCTATTAGGTTCGACTGTAGTAGGGTTTGCTAATTCCCGACAATTTCAAAGTCCCGGGACACGAGACAGCCTACAATCGAAGTCCTGGGAATTCCCGGGACTAAAAATGATTACATAACAATTTCGACAATCTTGTCTCGTCTCGAGTCTCGACCGGAAATTAAAATTACGAAAAGTCCCGGGACTTCGAGACACGAGATGTCCCGGGAACCAAACCCTAGACTGTAGGTATAACACTTTCGGGGGGGGTCTGGACCCCTCGGACCCCCCCCCTGGGTACGTCCTTGGTTGAAATTACCTTTAGGTCATTCTTCTGCCCGGCTGCAGAATAGTTCAACAATGGATTTCCAGACAAAATGTTCTCCATTCTGATCCTTTCCTCCTCCTGTTTTCTCTCAGCATCCTAGAAAAATATATGAATAAAGGTTTAAATATTTGTGTTTTAGTATTTTTATATTTGTGGTATTTAAATATTTGTGTTATAGTATTTTGATGAATTTTATTGAACATCCTTTAGTGCACGTCTTGTAAATTTATGTATTTGTAGAGTAAAATGTTTTAAATACATGGGTTTAAAATAAGGATACCTTTTTTGCTTGATCAATTGCTCGCTCCTTCTTTATTTTATTCAACTCTGCAAGCAAAGCAGCAGTATCATCATCGGAGTCGCCTGAATCTGATGAATCTCCCTCCAGTGGGTCGTCTGCATCCAAGCTTGCAGCTGGGACCTGGTCTATTTTAAGTCTTTTAGCAGGTGGTTCATTCTGTCTTCTAGCACTAGGGCCTTTGGTCTCTTTTTCTTTCTCGTCAAGTTCTTTACGGAAATCTCTGGACCGTAATTCTTCTGTGGTACCCTGGCCTTGTTCTCTGTCAAGTAAAAATTGTAATCATTAAAGTTAAGTTAAATTCCAGGGAAGCACTTTAGAACAGGGAATGACGCCAATTTCGATGAATTTTTTTTTGGGGGGAGGAGGGGGGGTGTACAACACGTTTTTGAATACCGCAATCTACGGAAACTTTTAGTTTCCGAGAAAAAAATTTTTGAAAAAAAAATATCAAGATAATTTATCAAGCTATTTCTTGGCTATTTCATTGTTTATTAATCATACGTTTATAAAGGATTCGCTCCTGATTACAACGATACCACTCGCAACTCTCAGCGATGCACCATTTCCGAGAAAATGGAAAATAACTTTTCTAACCTCAGTACTAAAATATTGATAATTAAACGCCAGAAATGACAAAAAGGTACATTAAACTGTTTGTATCGGTCAGAAATATGTGACTTATCCTTCTTTCGATTTCAGTTATTTTTTCATGGCGAGGGACTTCGCCTTAGATGTCGACGGAACCCCGCTTCGCGGGGTTCCTATTTTTCTTTTAAATAAAATCAGACAACCATAACCTAACCTATCCTTCTTTTGGTTTGAGTTCAGTTGTTTTTCATGGCGAGGGGCCTCGCCATATATGTCGACGGAACCCCGCTTCGCGGGGTTCCTTTTTCTACTGAATAAAATCAGACAACCATAACCTAACCTATCCTTCTTTCGATTTGAGTTCAGTTTTTCCATGGTGAGGGGCTTCGCCATAGATGTCGACGGAACCCCGCTTCGCGGGGTTCCTATTTTTCTCCTAAATAAAATCAGACAACCATAACCTAACCTATCCTTCTTTCGATTTGAGTTCAGTTGTTTTTCCTGAGGCAAGCTTTAGTGACCTCGCTTTAGTAACCTGATGTCTGGGAATCAAAATAATTTGACTTTAATGATAGTTGTTGTATTCAACGAAAATTCTCAAGCGCGATCTTAATGATGGTCTCAAACGCGAGTATAGACAATGAATGAATGATGAAATTATTTGACATATTTGACGACTGTCATGGCCGATTTATGACAGCTACTGTCAGAAATTGAAGCTTAATTGACAGATAACCCCTTGAATTGACATGACATTCAAGATGGCTGTTGCATTTTGACGTATTAAGTCATAAATGTAAGCAAATAATTTGGAATAATTTGATATTTTAAAAATTCATATCTCTTAAACTATTAATTTCCGTAAAGTGAAACTTTGGTAATCGACATTTAATAATATAATCTACCGAAAAAAAAATATTTGAACCAATTTTTCAACATTCCCTGTTCTAAAGCTGAGCCAATTCCAGAACAATGAATTTAATTATTAACCTTGGAGGAATTGTTACAACAAATATAATACAAAAAAGCTGTTAACCCACCGATATTTAAGTTTTGTATGTCCTGGCAAATCTCTACTGGAATATTGACGAGATATTGCACTTAGATCTTTCTCTCCTCGTCCCTGCCCGCCTCTAGCAGGATCAAACGTAGGTCTTGCTGCTGTAGTCATGGTTTGACAGTATTCAAGACTGTGTCAGTATTTTAACCAGATTTATCTGTTGTCTGGGAATATAATGAATGAAAAAATCTTGCAAAATTACTATTAAACTATAAAAGAATCAAAGAAATTGCCATGATAATTGCCACACAAAACAACATTCCACTATTTCCACTCCACAACATTCAACATAACATAGAGTCACCAACTCACCACAGATTCACATCACTGCACAGAGTACTTTACTTAAACACCACAGCACACTTCACACTCACATCACAGCAACTACAACTTTCCCATTAGTCATCACCATAACAAAATAGGACATAATTTTTTTAAGTAGGTGTAGACACCCACAAAATATGAAGGACAACCTCAATCCGGACTGTGATTGGTCAAATAGTCCTTAAGATATGACGTCATCGAACTTCAGGTACCTCTACAAGGTCAGCAATCCAGATAGTGTAATATATCCATGATCCGAAACAAATCTCAACCACTCTACAATCAACATAGTATTTATTTATCATATCAGTTATCTGTGGTGCTTAAGTACTCTGTGTCCGAATGAAATCAAATCAATTCAATTCCAATTTTCTTTCGTTCGCTGTTCAATTATAACAATTTTACTTGTATTTTGATAGGTGCCGATAAGTTAGTGATTAAAAATAATATCAGGTAATAAAGTGTTCATTTATTTAAGAAATAAAACTACAACTAGAACAATCATTGATGAAATTGTAACTCATACCCAGAGAGTTAGCGACATTACGCCATTTTGTTTCAATAAATTTGCTGGGCATCTGTGGTGTGCGTGCCTCGCAGTTTCAATAAACTTAGATTTCATTTTTCATTCGCCAAATAGCTAACTCTCTGTGTTTAGGTACACTTAATTTCAAGAATTTCATATTTAGTGACTTCAAGCTTTGGTCTGTTCTAATTGCAGGATGGCTGAAGATTTCGATGTAGAGGCTATGCTGGAAGCACCTTACAACAAATCTGTAAGTACTTTTCGTATACTGTGTCATCTATCTTTAGTTACTTAAGGTAGGACTGTTAAGTAGTCAGAATAGTTATATTCTTGTTCAGTGTTTTCAAAACAAATATAATTTGCGTAAATTATTTTACTAAATATGTAGAAATTGGCACATAAAGTACTATCCATTTACATTTCAAACATTATTGAAACTTCAAGTATCAAGAAATTAAACAAAACGAATAAATGATACTAACTCTTCGCTTTTGTACTACTTACATGATTTTTAGTATCATCAAAAACTAGGTACTCGAAACTAGCCGGCGACTTTTTTCCATATCTGTATCAACACTGATGAAATTTTAAGTCCTTTTTACCTATTAAAAAATGTAATGCCATCTTTTGTATGTAATTTAAAAGTATACTATTATATTTCATCCTATCTTGTGATACATAACAATGGTGGAAAACCATTATCCATGTCTAATTGTTACATTCCAAGTCCAAAGGTGATTACACTCCGAATAGCCTGTATGTTTACCATACCTGGTGTTGGAACTATACCATTATTCTACATTTAATTCAATACAAACATAGGATACAGCCTATTTCAAATATGTCGTCATTTATGTTACAATTGATCCCTAGTAAAAACTTGTTAAATTATAGAATTAAAGAAATGCATTGCTTACCATTATTCTCAATCAATGAATACCATCATCATCTTAACTTATAGGTATTCCATAGCTTGGTTTGGATCTTCCCACAGTAATTGGTGAATACCTGAACCCACCATTCTATCCCATTGGGTAAAAATATAACATAATACCTTTTCTGTTGCTGCAGAGAGTTATGTGGGTTTACTCACTATGTTTTCCTTGACTGAAACATGTGATAAGCAAATGATTGAATGTAAATAGTACAACTCCCAGAATTTTGCAATATGTTGTAATTCAACCTGCATAACTATGCTAACTAGGTTATTATGCTCCAATTATATTAATTGAAATTATGAACATTGAATTACCTAGGATATGTGGTATTTGCCAGGCTTGATCAAGTTTAGCCACCTTTATCAAATGTTTTATTTTATTTACTACATATTTTTATCACACATTTATAACATACTTGCCATATTTACTTGGATATGGGTTTTCCACTGTGTTCTTATGAATCATTACTTCAGTCATTGAATAGGAAACAGCAATACAAATACTTAAATATTATATATTTTTATTTGTAGGAAAACTATTCACAGATGTATAAATTAATAATATTGTTGACGGTATGCAAAGTTACATTTTGCATTATCTACATCTTTGAATAGTTTTATGGTTGAAATTTTAGAACAAAATTACATTTGAGAATCATTTCTTGTATTTATAGAACTTTGTGGTAATAGTCCAGCATACTTCACCGACCTGAACAACAAGAGGTATCCACCAATATACTTAATATTTTTAATTTTCTAAATTTTAATTCTTTATGAAAACTAAAATGATTACTAAAATCAAAAATGAAATATGATAGTCAGTGTTTGTAAAGGATGATGCGCTGATGGGTGGTAATCTTTTGCAGAAGTATCCCTGTGTGATGTTAGTGCTGTGTACATCCTTAGTCAGTGATTTAATGAAGGGTAAGTGTAGTCCAGGGAAACGAGATCAGCAACGGCAAGTCGGATGAACCACAATCGACAGTAACTTAATATCAGCAGTAGTCTAGGAAAAGTAATAATCCTACATTTGTGTAATCTCATCAATAAAGATTTCTCTTTATCTTGATATTGGTGAGATGACCCAAATGCTTGCCATACAGTTAATACAATTAAACTAATGCATTTTTATTTATTCACTCGGCGTGTTGCTGTGGCGCTGCTTCTACCTTGTGCTTTGTGTGACAGGATAACACGTCCTCTTCAAAGCATCGTTCGGACAAGTATCCTGATAAGCACAGGGACAAGGATAGAGAAAGCAGTCGAAGGTATACTATATTTTTTTATATTTTAATATAATAAATTAGTAACTGATATTGGTAATTTCTGTTGGATTTAAATTAATTCGTAATTATAACTTACAGAAGAAGCAGGTCAAGGGATAAAAGAAGATCACGTGAAAGGGATAGCCGTCGATCGAAAGATAGAGATGATAAAAGAGGGAGGGATCGTGACAGGGAAAGGGGGGATCGCCGGGACAGAGACAAAGATCGCAGTCACAGAGATAAAGATCGTGAACCAGAACGAGACCGGGATAGAGAAAAGAGGCGTAGTAAAGATAAAGATAAAGAGAAGGAACGTAGTCGGGAGAGAGATCGAAGTCGCGACAGACATGCTTCCATTAAAAAGGAGAAAAGCGCAGAAAAGGAAAAAGAACCTAGAAAAGAGTACAGGTCTAAATCAAGAGGAATTGAGCCAAAATTAGAAGATTTACCTCCTGAGGAACGAGACTTGCGCACAGTTTTTTGTATGCAACTTTCACAAAGAATTAGGGCTAAAGATTTAGAAGAATTTTTCTCTTCTGTGGGTAAAGTTAGAGATGTCCGACTTATTACTTGTAATAAAACTAGACGTTTTAAGGGAATAGCTTATATAGAATTTAAAGATGCCGAGTCGGTACCCTTAGTAAGTATTTAACTTAAGCATCATTTTTAGAGTATTTTAAAGTATACAATGTTAATTAATTTTCTCTTGCATTATAGGCCTTAGGATTGACTGGACAAAAGCTACTTGGTGTACCTATAATAGTTCAGCATACACAAGCAGAGAAAAATAGGGTTGGGAACACATTACCTAATCTTGCACCAAAGACCAGTAATGGTCCAACTAGACTATATGTTGGTTCATTACATTTTAATATCACTGAGGACATGTTACGAGGAATCTTTGAGCCGTTTGGAAAAATTGATCATATTCAACTTATGACAGACCCAGAGTCAGGAAAGAGTAAAGGTTATGGTTTCCTTACAGTAAGTAATATTGTTGTTATTGAAAATTTATATGTAGTGAAAAATAGGATTTAACAAAGTTGTTTTTTTTTATAGTTTCATCATGCAGCTGATGCTAAAAAAGCGATGGAACAATTAAATGGTTTTGAATTAGCTGGAAGACCAATGAAAGTTGGCAATGTAACTGAACGCACGGACGGGGGAGCCAGCACTCGGTTCGATGCAGATGAACTGGACAGGGCTGGAGTAGACCTGGGAGCTACAGGTCGCTTGCAACTCATGTTTAAACTTGCTGAGGGCACTGGGTTACAAGTAAGTAATAATCGCATGTCATATATTTGAATTTGCTTAACTAAGTTTAGTAACACAAACAGTGATACAATACATATTTTTGGATTAATTAAAGACACATTTAACCTTATTGAGTTCAATAACATATGATGCTCCAATGAAGAGCTCATCCGGTCTATCATACGTCGTTTAAAGCTCGAGAAATGAATTGCCTGGAACATGAATGGTTTTATAAAAGTTCATAATAGGCCCCGCTGGTCTTAAGAATTTTGACAGACTCTTGTTATCTTGATTAACGTTTTATTTCAGATTCCTCCCGCTGCTGCTTCAGTATTAATGGGCTCAGGTTCAACATTAATCACACCTCAACCGCAAGTCGCACCACCAATAGCTACACAATGTTTTATGTTAAATAACATGTTCGATCCTGCTACGTAAGTATTTAAAATAACATTAATTACTACATATTTTTAGATCTTTCTTGGGATTTTAATATTTAAGCACTACATTGATAGAAGCATCTATTTTTTTGTTAAAAAAAACTCCGCTCTATTATCTCTCTGCTGAATGTTTTTCGTCAAAGCTAGCTAGGAGGAAAGATGTGGAAATAACAATATCTGATTCGAAATTCACAAAAGGTCTCAGCTCCATTCTGCTCCACTCCACTCGTGCAAACTGGTCTTAAAATAGGCATTTTTTGAGATTCGAAATAAATGTATAATAGCCAACTGCCGCATATCGCCATTTGCTGTTTTGTCTCCATCAAAAGTAACACAAGTCTTTTTTGTTACAGTGAAACCAATCCAAGCTGGGACATAGAAATTAGAGACGATGTTATAAGTGAATGTAATAAACATGGTGGTGTGCTACATGTGTATGTGGATAAGGCGTCACCACAAGGAAATGTGTATTGCAAGTGTCCAACGATAGCCACTGCTGTGGCCTCGGTGAACTCATTACACGGACGGTGGTTCGCCGGGCGAGTTATCACTGCGGCATACGTCCCTCTGGTCAACTACCATTCCTTGTTCCCTGATGCGATGACCGCCCTTACATTGCTACTACCAACGCGGCAGAGATGAAAAATATAGCATTTACTGACAATGGATATGCTCTATGCACTTTAGTGTTAAGTTTGGGTGAACTGTTAATCTAGAATGTCTAGTGATTTTCTTATTAAGGCAATAAAGTAATGCTAATTAATTAATTAATCTATCTTTGTTTTCGTTACCAATAACGAGAATCAGAATCTGAATTCCAAAAGTAGGTAAATGTATATGTATATTCCAAAAGTAAGAAAATGTATGGACAATTTGTTATAATAATCAAAATGTTAAGGTATTTTCCAAATCCATTTCGTTCTGAACATTTTATTCTCACAATGAAACTAATTAAACAGCGGATGTGATTGAGATCACGGAGACCTTAAGAAACAATGATTAGTTTTCATCCAAAAGTAAGTCATTAATTAGTCAATTAAAACCAAATGCATTTAATACTTATTTTAATATCCGAAAGTAAAGATACATTGACTTCGAACTTAGATTGCTCTTATCCAATTAATTTCTAGAGTTGCTGGGCCTTTTTGTTTTATAGGTAGATAAACTCCTCCATACATTTGAATACCTATACTAGTAACTTGAGATATGTCGAGAGTTTCGTTGTTATTTATACGTTTTCCTCTATAGTATGCTTTAAACTCATCAAATGGCAGTGTTCGAACAGCGAATTCATCTTTGGGTGCCTGAAAAATGGTAATCATAGATTATTTACTTCTGTAGTTATATAATTATTTTTAATTAGTAAATGAGTAAAATAAGCTTACCAAAAAATATTGTTCGAATGAAAAGTTTGGTTCGTCATTTAATCCTTTGTGTCTCAAAACGATTTTATAGCCGTTATATTGACCTTGCCCTCTGCAGCAAATTTGGAGGCTTGTATAGCCTGTTAAGTCATAGGAGCGGATTGCGCGTATTCCAGCAAATCCTGCACCGTTGAGCTGAGGATTCAACAGCACGAAAAATATAGCTCTTCTATATTCCGTATTTTTATGCAAAACAATGGTTGCCTTAGACATTCCAACGCTGCGCACTGTATCGGACTGCTCTTGCCAATCTTGGACATCGTCATTTTTTGTAAAATCAAACAAATACCGTCCTTCCGACGAAGATACGTTACTGTTGGAATTGAAATGGAAATTATTAGGATAGTTTCTAGGATGCTAGCTACTCGTACCTATATGGCTAATTTGTTATTAGATATTGATATTTTTAAATTGGTAGATGCTTAATTATAGACCCAGCCGGGAATCGAACTTAAGCTCTCACGATCAGCTGGTTGGCTCATAGGAAATCTACGATTACGTATAAATGTACGAGTTATAGGTACTTCGGGGCTGAATATCAATTATTCCATTTTTATAAATTTCTTACATTAAATAATGTTACTTTTTCTATTAAGTACTTTGAATTCTGCCTACTAAGAACAGTAGGAAATAAGTATACCTACCTACCTAAATAATTTTCACAGATTTATTTCAGTAATTTTAAATAGTAGACTCAGAGAGAAAGACTTATCCCCTAAAACGAGATAATAATAATTATGATGAAATACAAATTCCTTGAATAATAAAATTAACACTATGTAAAATGGACCAAAATGTCCTGCTACTAAGATGATTAACGGCACCGGATGTCATAAGTCATAACGTCTGTGGTCATAACAGAAAGAATAACAAGATATTAACTGTATCGATTAGTGATGGGCGATTGTTGCAAAAAAAACAATGACTGAATTGAAAATTGCTCCATTGCGCATTCGATTGTCGATTTAGGTAATTCCTCGCGATGATTATTCGAATAACAATCGACAAACTACTAATATAACTGCTTAGATTGCGGTTCAGCGCTCGGACGAAAAAAAGGTCATCGGCAGTCAGAGATTTAGTAGTTCCTCGCGATGATTATTCGAATAACAATCGACAAACTACTAATATAACTGCTAAGATTGCGGTTCAGCGCTCGGACGAAAAAAAGGTTATCGGCAGTCAGAGTTGCCAATGCCGTCTAATTTGCATTGACAACTCTTGACTACCGATGACCTTTTTTTTCGTCTGACTGGACGCGGCCCACAGTTTTCCTTAATCACACTTCACACGCCACGCGTGGTAACCGTGTCGGTTATCATTGTCGCCGACGCGCCGCGCGCCAGCCAGTCGATGCCAATCGAATAACATCAATTGTTAATTATTGTTATCGACTAAACTGAACAATCGACTAATTCAATTAATGTTGGTAATAATCGCCCATCGCTAGTATCGATTTCTTTTTAATACTCTATGTTATTTTATGATGAAAATTTTATTATAAAATTTGTTTATATATTTTTTGTTTTTTTGTCAACCCTTCAAGCAAAAAAATATTTAAATACCTAGGAGGTATCTACCTACTTACCAATTTTGACAAATAACACTTGATAAAACTAATTGAGTAATAATAAAACTGATGACCACACTTTGAAGAGCCATTTAGCAAATTTTTATTACTTGAATAAATTGGTTTAATACAAAGACGTGGCCAAGCCTCAGAATATCAGTAACTACTATCTATAAGTAAACAAAGAAACTTGGTGGGGGGCTCACTCACGTAATTAATGAAACATTTGACACTCTTATCATTATTATTATGTTATTGACTTCAACTACTGGAATCAGTGCCACGCGAACTCACGCGTATTTTAAACTAGTATCAACCAGAACCGATGTACCTACTTAATACTATGCAGATCACCATTTCATGAATGTTGCTACGTAATCAGAATCATTTACGAAGTAATTATAGTTACATAGTAGCCTCTATGCTAATACTGTCATAGAACAAGAATCCTGCTCTTTAATTACCTACCTACCTATCTATGTACCTACCTACTTGGTATTAAATCTTTGGTGAACCGTGAATGATGATAGTACCTTTTAAGTGGTCTGTGGTATCAATAATTTCTCAGTAAGAATGACTTTGTAATTAGGTACCTACATAGAGTTCCAGATTTAATTCAACGGTGGCCCTAGGGTTGCCAGAGTTAACGCCCCTTGCCACCTGACGCCTAGAGCGAGAGCATCTCTCGCTCTACCTTTGGGCCGACGCGACCCTGTGCAAGCAGATTTCAATCGTAACGTCTCTCCAAAATCTAAAAAGCGTACGCCAATGTCGACGCATCGCCTTTGAACCTCTCGCCACCCACTTTCTCTCTTTTTCTTCTCTCTTGGCCGGCAACGCATCAATGATGCCTTTGGTGTTGCTGATTTCCATGGGCGACGATAGCCATTTACCATCAGGCGGATCATCAGCTCGTTTGCCGGCTATTTCTATAAAAAAAAAAACCAGCACTTGGAGCGACAGCTCCTCTCGCTCTGCCCCAGAGCCCAGAGCTGGCACTGTGAGGGGCCTCAGCCCTGATGGGTTAGTATAATGTTCCGTTAAGTTGACACGCTGATACGAGTGTTCAAAGTGGACGCGTATTGAAAGTTACTGGACTGTTGTGAGTAAATTCGCATTACTCTCGTTCTCACAGAGTAAAAAACTCTTAATTATATACATTGTCAAAATAAGGCAAAATGAAATAATGAAACAATAAAATATGCATACAAAATATTTATTTTTCAAAAAGCTTTAAAAGACCATGATGCTTAGACTGCTTTAATCCAGTTAATTTCTAAAGTTGCTGGGCCTTTCTGTTTTATGGGTAGATAAACTCCTCCATACATTTGAATGCCTACACTAGTAACTTGAGATATATCGAGAGTTTCGTTGGTGTCGACTTCTTTTCCTCTGTAATATGGTTTGAATTCTGAAAATGGTAGGGTTCGAACGTCGAATTCGTCTTTAGGTGCCTGAAAAGACAATAGATATAAATTGTCAATATATTTCGTAATTAACATGTAAAGTTATTCATATACAAATATACTTGAATACTTGCCACAAAAAACTGTTCAAAAGTAAAGTTAGGTTCATCGTTCAATCCTTTATGCCTCAAAACGATTTTATATCCATTGTATTGACCTTGTCCTCTGCAGCAAATTTGTAATCCTGTATAGCCCGTTAAGTCATAAGAGCTGATTACACGTACTCCAGCAAAACCAGCACCATTAGGCTGAGGATTTAAGAGCACAAAAAACACGACTCTTCTATATTCCGTATTTTGATGCAAAACAATGGTTGCCTTAGACATTCCAACGCTGCGCTTTGTATCGGACTGCTCTTGCCAATCTTGGACATCGTCATTTTTTGTAAAATCAAATAGATAGCGTTCTTCCGCAGTGGACACGTTACTGTTGGAATTAAAATAAAAGTTATGTAGGTTTTAATAACAGGTATAAACAGATGAGCCACCTGATGGCAAGCACGTGGTCACCGTCTCTCATGGACATCAGTATCACCATAGGTATCTTGTATTAAGATCCCGAAAAAGTACGACTCATCCACTGAACAAACGCAATTTGCATGTCATTTTCCGGGTAAAAGTAATAAGGGGTTGTTACAAATAAAAGTACCTACCTATGAACTAACTAAAATATCAAAACTAGTCAACTGATTTGATGTTCATTAAAGTATATACTAGACTACTTACCAATTATCACAAAAAATACTTGAAATAATTAACGGAGTGATAATCAAACTTAAAACCACAGCATGAAGAGCCATAATTAGCAATTTTTTATTACTTCAGCAGAATAGAAACAGGTAGATAGGTATATTGGAATAGTAAGAAAATAGAAGTTTTATGCTTCACTCGAGCTACACCGCGGCACCGGTAAACCACGTATGTATCTGTAAAGAAACTTGGTGGGGGCTGACATTATATTAAAATAAACATTTCACACTCTTCATTTGTCTCGATCTGATTTATGGTATTATGTGACGTGTCCATGACTGAGAATTACAAACGGGGTTGCATTCTATGCGTATCTACCAGGGGCGTAGCTACCGCCGTATTAGTGTGTATCGATTATACGGGGCCCGGAACCTACAGGGGCCTCGACTACCAACTTAATGGCCCCAAAGTTGGAGCGGGTCCCCTCAACAAATATTGATTCAGGGCATGCTAGCTACGCCAATGGTATCTACTGTACGTATGCGTAATTGTGTATGTTACGCAAATAATCTACACATCTTATCTATGGCACTTAATAGGGTATTATAAAAGAAAACCTGACGGAAGTTTTAGCTAGCTATAAATTTCTCTAAAACATCGGTTTAGTTGTAACACTCGTAAATGTAATTTTAGAGTTTCTCTGATTTTTGTGAAGAATTTAGTATAAGCCACGCCATTAAAGAAACTATCTAAAATGGCGGAAATTATCATTCCCCTCACTCGCACGTTATTCCTGCTTTTAGCGTGCGAGTGAAGGGGAATGATAATTTCCGCCATTTTAGATTCGTTTCTTTAATGGCGCGGCTTATAAAGTAATTCGGTTAATTTTTGACAACAGCAAAAAATCTACCGTGAAGTTTTGACATGTTAAGTTTTAAAAACTTACCAGTTCACAATCTTTGAAATAATGGAATCTTCAAGTTCTTCTTTAACATATCCATTTACTGTATCCATTTTGTCAGGAGGTATAACTACAGAAATAATTTGGAATTACGAATTTTTGTATTACAATTTGGAACTTCGATGTACTGATTATAAATTTCTCCCAAGCAGTGCTAAAAATTTGACCCAAAAGGGCCAAAAGCTGGGTACACTCATGATAATGGTACCTAGTGGTTTATAATGAAAATAAGTTTTTTTATGTAACAACGAAACGTGGATGAATTCAAAGAATCTTTACCAAATAAACTAAAATAAGACTCATCTTAAAAGAACGGACCATTAAATCGTTAAGGGTAAATTCACACTGGGACGTTAAGGCTAATAATGGTAAATTGGTACGTGTTGAATGATTCAGTGTTTGTTTTTTATTAGTTAGCAAATATAAAGTATTTTTCGAGTTCAGTAGTATCTTTATGCAGGGCCGGATTTAGGAGAAGACACTGCCACACGGGGCTTCCACAAGAGGGGCTTCTAAAGTAGATATAAAAAATATCCAAATTACGACGGTTTTTTTTCGCCTTTTTACCGACATTTAACTAGCACAAAACAATAACATTGTTATTTAATATTAAAAACAATAATAATAAAAAATAAGAACGCTAAACACTCATAGCCCCACACTAGGATTCCCTGTATCGTGAGTGCCATTGCAAGTTTCCACTTAGGTAGCTAGTACCAATTTTATGTGTTGGAAGTAATTTTTCGAAAGAGTTAACTAAAGACAATTTGTTCCTTTTAATCGATAAATAATTAGGGCCCTCCGCTCCTTCGTTGCCCCAGGGCCTCCACATCGCCAAATCCGACCCTGTCTTTGTGTTTGTGTCACTTGTCTTGCCATAACGGAAACTTAACATTTTTTTTACTTTGTTCGAGTAACGCTCAGATAAAATTACACAAAAAATAGACCGTGGCTTAAATGCGTTACACTCTCACTCAACAACACCTTTGTCATCATAAAACAGTTATACTTAATAGATTCTAGCTGAAATAAAAGTAGGTAATTTAAAATAAACTTATTTAACTTACATATTATTAAATTATTACTACAATAATTATAACATGAAATTACCAAATGATTAATGAAAACACGGTTATCTGAAGGTAACTGTCTCTGGAATAAATTGTTTAGATAAGTGTGGTATGTCACGTTTTCGACGCAGATAAATGAGGAGGGATCAGAGTGTTGTGAGGACGTACCAATGTAATGTTACCGTGTAGAAATTATTGATCTTAAGTCTAAACTAGGGGGGATGCACGATATACATCGATGTATTAAAAACACTCGATGTAAAGTATGGAAACAGCGATTCAATCCGATGTTTTTTTAGTACATCAACATCGAGTAAGCATCGATGTTTTTTATTCGATGCATCGAAGAGGCAAACCTAATAGGATAACCCTACAACAGTGCCATTACGCTATTGAAAAGCGTTTCCTTAGTTTTTGGACATCAAATTCACTGCCGATGACCTTTTTTTAGTCCCAACGCTAGTAGAAATAAAAACAATCGATGTATGGAAAACATCGATGTATTTTGTGAAACATCGATATAACATCGATGCCACTATGCGATGCATTGCATCGAAAAAAACATCGATGTTTTTTTCAATGTCCTTCCCTAGTCTAAACTGGATGAAAATAGAATCTACTTCTGCCATAATATTATATACAAGCATGGGTTGCCAACCCATGTGAAAAAAATTCAATGACATAAAAGAACCATGTATACATACCAGTGTTGCCAATGCAAATTTTTAGACGACCGTATAATGTACCTATTACATAAAAAAGCCGTGTTTATATGGAAAAAGATCAACTGTAGGCCGTGTCCAGGTTCTGCCGATATATTATACCGACCGTTAATAAAACTATCGGTTCAGAACTCGGACTAAAAAAAGGTCATCGGCAAAATGTTGCATTCGCAGTCGAACCATATACAGGGTGTCCCGTAAGTAGTGGACCAACGAAGATGGCAGATAGCTTGAGGGTTGACCTATCACATAATATTATGAAAAAATTACCTTAGTAAAGTGTCACCGTTTTCGAGATATTGACCATTTTTTTAAGGACCCCCGCAAAATCTCTATGGGAATTGGCTCTCGGCTAAATTAGCTGAAATTTTGCACAGAGCTAGCTTTCATCATGCTGATCAAAAGTCTCAATGGGTGCAACCCCCCAAAATTAAACCCAGACCCACCACTCCCTCCCAAATCTCAAAATACTCCCCAAAGTACATTGGATGAAAATCAATGCAAAAAGGATATATTCATATGAAACTTCGCACAGAGGTAGCTTTCATCATGTTGATCAAAAGTCTCAATGGGTGCAACCCCCCAAAATCAAACCCAGACCCACCACTCCCCCCAAACTCCACCTGGCGTAAACAGGTCGGGTATCACCCAACACCTTGCCTTCATATGCATATATTAGCCGTATTGGGGCGGCTTAGAATACTAACCCCAATCCCATGTCGGAAGGGTGTCGTAAGAGGCGACTAAATCCGGCCCGCTGGTGGTAGGGCCCTCGGAGGGATTATATTGGTAGTATTGATTTTAATTGTTAATTAATACCATTACTACAATTATTATTTCTCCAGGGGTTCGCCTGGATAGCTACCACCCTCGAGCATGAGTCAGACGACTCGTCGTGTTCCGGCTGGGGGCTTGAGAGCCAGTTCATTCCTTCTTTTTCTTCTTCTTTCTTGGCCGGCAACGCATCAGTGATGCCTTTGGTGTTGCTGATGTTCATGGGCGGCGACAGCCACTTACCATCAGGTGGATCGCCAGCTCGTTTGCCGGCTATTTCCATAAAAAAAATAAAAAATGTCCCTTATGCATTCCATCGTAATGTGCTTTGGGGAGTATTTTGAGATTGGGGGGGGGACCACCAGGGCCTGGGTTTGATTTTGGGGGGTTGCGCCCATTGAGACTTTTGATCAGCATGATGAAAGCTACCTCTGTGCGAAGTTTCATATGAATATATCCCATATGCATTGATTTTCATCCAATGTGCTTTGGGGAGTATTTAGAGATTTGGAGGGGAGTGGTGGGTCTGGGTTTGATTTTGGGAGGTTGCGCCCATTGAGACTTTTGATCAACATGATGAAAGCTACCTATGTGCAAAATTTCAGCTAATTTAGCCGAGAGCCAATTCCAATAGAGATTTTGCGGGGTCCTTTAGAAAATTCGGCACCTTTACCCTACTTTTTCCTGTTGAGTCCACAAATGAGCAAATATTTTGATTTTTTTTCTAGTAACTCTCAGATAGTTGCTTTACAATTGTTAGTATGCAATTTAGTTGACATTATCAGGAAACCCAGAGAAAATAGTGTCTACTTTGGATATTTTTGTTTTGGATTTTCTTCTACACGCGAGGTGGTTGAAAAAAATTGTACTGGACAAGTATGGCCCATATCTTTAAAAACTTGTCTGTTAAATATAGATTCTAAAAAGGTAAAATTGATGCTACCTTAATACGGGATTGTAAAGAAGATATAGCCATTTTATTGTCAAAGGGATGAATTTGGAGTGAAAGTTATTGTTCGCTTACTGCGTTGGGCTCATCTTTTTAAATGTTTTTTCGCTTAAAATTGGGTAATTAGATTAATTTAGAATTTTTAATGAATTAATTAAATTTAAATAGATTTTAAAAGATGACATTTTAAATAAAATATCAAAAAAGCTCTAATTAATGACTGATAATTTCAACTAAATTGCAAGCTGACTAATTGTAAAGCAACTATCTGAGAGTTCCTAGAAAAAAAATTAAAATATCTGCTCATTTGTGGACTCAACAGGAAAAAGTAGGGTAAAGGAGCCGAATTTTTTAAATTAAACAAAATAGTCAATATCTTGAAAACGGTGACACTTTTACTACGGTAATTTTTTGACATACGATACTGATCAACCCTCAAGCTATGTGCCATCTTCGGTTGATCCACTATTTACGGGACACAATGTATATAAAACAGTCGAATATTCTAAAAGTTAATTTGATATAAATTAATTACCATAAAATTTGTAACAAGCCGTAGAATTTGCTTGAACTTACTTGAACAAAACCAATGATTATTTTATTTAATCATTGAACAAAACGTACTGCAATTTGCTTTGACAAATAGTATTGCCATTGAAAACAAATTGTGAATGTAAAGGTTTTGATATTGATAAAAACAGAAAGTGGCATCATTTCAAGTAAGTACCTATGTTGAGATGTCCTAATATTTATACTAGCTGACCTGGCCTAACAACTACCTCCACTCCCCCTTCCATATCAATCCATTTATTCATTCAGTTAATCATGTGCTTACCTTTGATTCAAAGAGGTAAGAGGAAAAGAGGCCCACTGTTGCGAACGGCATCGATATCAAATCAATTTGAATTATACAAAGTGTAGGTAATAAATTTGAAATCATATTAGAACAAATTTTGAATATCAGAGCGTAATTTTGTATATATTCATTCTGTGAAAACCAACTCCTCCCTGAAGCCTAATAACTTCATAGGAAAACCTGGAATAAAAAGTGTGGAATAAGACCCCTGCTTTTAATTCATACAGTACATATGCTAGCGGAAACGCTGCACGTGCGAATCCTGCTAGATCATAGCACTGCCTTTTGGTGGTGCTAGCACTGGTCGGACTGCCCTTGCATCGCCACATTGATCAGTGCGCGCTGTAACCGTAGGCTTGGCTGCCTACACCCCACGTTTACGGTAATCAACCCAAAAAGAGACCAAAAGTGAAAGATTAAGTATATTCACCAAAACCATTTTTATTTAATACCAAAAATATTCACAAACTTAAGTTCTAATTTCACTTTAATTATCTAATAGATTCATTCTTTAATAAATGTGTTCTTGTTAATATACAAGTTATATAATATAACTAAAATAAAATTATATTACTTCATCACGTTACAAATAAGTAATACAAATTGATAGTGATGATAATGATGGTGGAACAATAGCAAAATGAAGTAAATACCTCTTAAAATGCTAAGAGATTTAGTAGGTATTTCACAAAAATTCAAAACAAAATTAATCAAATTACTGTACCTGTGAAGGAATCTGGTAATATTAACCCTTTTTACCATCTAACCAAATACAGTTTTCGAGATTTCATACCAGAACAATGGCCAATTACCCAAAAAAATATTTGATGAAACATATTTTGTTATTATGTCGTAGGGAAATGATGCTAATTGAGATTAAAAGATCTTAGATCAAATCCTGCAGTGCATAAGTGAAATGATGATATCTTGTTTTTCAACTGGCAAATCGGTTCACAGGGTCTGATCTATCTACACTAGTAATATAACTTCACTACATCATGGATGTTGATGGAATCCCGCTTCACATCCACATATCTGCTTCGCCCTCCGCGTCCCCTCATCCCCAAACCAAGATTTCATCATGTTACTAAAAGCTGTGGGACTTTTAAATCTCAGTTTTCATAATTTCCCTGCTACATCAACTCAACTAGTGTGCACAATTAAATAGTGACAATTTACAATAAATGTAAATAAGACTTTAACAACAAAACACTATAGATTAGCTTGAAGAGCCTAATATTAGATTTCATAATAATTACTTTCTAGTACTTAAGTTACCCTTTAAAAATCCAATATTTCTTAGATACCTTACTATAAATGGTGTAGCTGTTAATGTTATGGCTATCCGAAGTGGAGCAAAGACTTTATGTACTCCATATGCTATAACAAATGTTCCAGCATTAGATGTAGCTATTTTGGATAATGTTCCTTCACCAACGTTGAAATATTTTAGGAGTGCCACCAAATCTACTCCGCTGAAAAAAAAAACTTGTATAAGTAAGGTATTCTTTTAAGGGTGTGTAATAAATACTCAATTTATTCAAAAGCATTAATGCGAAAAATATTGTTTCAAAGAAGTAACCGTATTCAAGTTTCAACTAGAAGATGATGAGAGCATGCAAAGAAGGTAATATATAAAATTGCCTACATACACTTCTGTTATTTTACTAATGACAGTATATTTGCAATATCTAATTTGACTGATTTTAAAGTTATTGGGTACCAGTACTAATACTGGCTTCCTCAAGAGTACTGGTACTAATAGTGGGCCATGGGTTGAAGCCAGCCATACTGCCTATTCAAAAACCCATAAATAGATGGATGAATAAGGGTTTACACAAATAATAGGTTGCAGACAAGAGAAGAGACTGTGCATAAACTGATAATTAGTTAATGTTATATGGCTGTTAAATACAAAGTTTTTGATCTAACATTGACAGTATTTGGTTTTGGAGGTCAGCATGCAGTTCCGAATATCATAAATTATAGTACCATATAGTGTTGGTCTCTTTACTAGGTAATCTAGGTAATATTGCTTGAAATAGGTAGGTAAGGTACCCACTCTCTACTACTTCATAAAATTGCTTATAGTGCATTAAATTAAGATAAAGAAGTTAAGTGGCGAAGCAGGAGCTAATGTTGTTATAAATTATAATGAATGCAACCTTGATCTAACAATGTTGTTACACTTGAAGTGGTTACTTGTTCAACAAGCCATGGCTCATATTAATAAACCAATCTTAAGATAACTGTGATCTCAAGATTCGGTTTGAGATAGGAAATATCTCCCCGTAGAGCGAAAAGTCATTAAGTGCAAAAAACCTGTTTTGAGATAATGAGGGTTAAAGTTTTGAAATATATAAATCGCCATAACTTTAATATGTCATAACATGTCTCTATGTTTTTAGTTTTATTTTGAAGGAACTTAAATCAAATTAATATTATGCTACCTGTAACAAGTGAAAATCAAGTAGTTAATGAGAAAATATAAAATACCCTAAAAAACGCAAATTAATTATTTGTTCTCAATAGAATGTCTGAGTTAGTTAGGAATTAGTTAATTTTCGCCCTTAGTTAGTGATCTTTCACTCCGTTTCGCTTTCGGGTATTTTAGCAAAGTGCTGAATTTAATAACTCACTAAATCATTTTAGTGATTATAGTTTACCTAAAAGCCTACGTATGCATTGAAAATTTAATAGAAAAAGTAATTAAATCGTTTTAGTTCCGACCTACGTAAAGTTTCAATAAATATAAAATAATTAAGAAAATTTAGTTATTTCTCTCATTTCGCTGTGGGTGTGCTTTGCATACATTTACTTAATTTTCACATTTCGTAAATCGGAAACGAACGCACATATAACATAGATGGTTAGACAGATATTTAGAGAAAAAAAATGTGGTTTTAGTGACATTGATAACTCATTTAGGCCATTTTTCGACTTAGTGACTTTTCGATCTACGGGGACGATATGGCAGATCATACGTAAAAGTGACATATTATGTAAGATCTGTGATTGTGCTCTTTAACTGAGACCAGTTTATTAATATGGGCCAATGTGTGCAATAATATGATATGAATGAAAAACAAATGTATCACATTAGTATTAGACTGAATGAAAGTATAAACATACCTAGACACAAGAACATAACATCCTCCAAGAGATAGCAGGGATATAGTGACATGAAATACTATTACTGTTGAACCATATTCTTTGACAGCATTTTTGAGTTTATCTTTGGCGCTCAATGGAGGGCTAGCATCAGTGCTCATGTTTCTTGATCCAATAGTTACTGCTATGCTTTGAAAAATTTAAACCAACAACATTAGAAAAGGTCCTTTTAATAAAAAGAGTTAAATGTTATTTGTACAAAAAAAATATAAACATATAGGAGAATTTAATATTACTTATCAAAACAATGTTAAACAAGGCATAGCATTGCATCAGTGAATAAAACTTTAGAAACCCTAAAAATTTGGGTGAAGTTGAGGTTTGTGGACAATATTGAAAAAAAAACAGTAACATATAAATTAGCATAGGAAATTGAAGGTTTCATGGTTATGAACAAAGTGTTAACAAGAAATTGTTCTTATCATAGAAGAATGAATATATACAGGGTGTCCCAGCGCGAAGTGACCGCCCGGCGTCTATTGATTATGTGGACAAAACTATCGACAAAAACCATTAAAGTAAAGGTCTTATCAGTTCGGTTTATTTTTTATGAGCTTTTTAATTTTTTTGTAGAAAAACCTGACTTGTTGCACTATTTTCAAAATATTTTTTTTGTTTCTACATTTATTTTCATTCTGTTTTTTGTATTTAGTAGCTGTTTTCATAATTTATCTATTCGAGGTATAAAATCTACCTTAAATTGAATACGACATTTTTTAAAAACAAATTAAGTAAATTTTTTTTGAAAAAATTAGCCTTTTTCATTGAATTTCGCTAAAAAGTTAGAAAAATGCCCTATGAATATTATTTTATTATTATTTACTATTAAATAACATGATATTACCTACAAAATCTCATTAAAATGTTTGTAGTTATCTCAGTCATTTACCGAACTACAAACTCTTGAAGTATGCACCCTATTTTCGATAATAACAAGAGTAGACTTTTAAAACCAGGCTAGTGGATCATTTAAGTGTCTTACTATCAAAAATACCTTTTGCCTTTTGATATAATAATTTTAAAGGTAAGGAAACAATAAAAACAAATGGAAATTTAAATCATTTATTTTAAAAAAACAGTAATTCATTCATAAGGTTTTCTAAACGACCGCTATTGGTATTAATACAGGCTAAGGCTCAAAATGACATCCTTTGAGTGGTTCTTTGCACTTTCAAAATGTTCGCTCCTATTTTTATGGTAGCAGCATCAATCCTCTGTTTCAATTGTTCTCTCGTAGCTATTGGCACAGCATACACTTTTTGTTTAATGTGACCCCAAAAATAATAATTAAGAGGCGTTAAATCAGGAGACCAAGAGAGACAGGTGGTCCAGTAGCATGGTCCTCCAAGGTCTCAATTGAAACAAAGTATTGATGCTGATGCTACAAAAATAGGAGCGAACCTCTTGGAAGTGCAAAGAACCACTCAAAGGATGTCATTTTGAGCCTTAGCTTGTGTTAATGCCAATGGCGGTCGTTTCGAAAACGTTTTGAATGAATTACTGATTTTTTTTAAATAAATGATTTAAATTTCCATTTGTTTTTATTGTTTCCTTACCTTTAAAATTATTATATCAAAAGGCAAAAGGTATTTTTGATAGTAAGACACTTAAATGATCCACTAGCCTGGTTTTAAAAGTCTACTCTTGTTATTATCGAAAATAGGGTGCATACTTCAAGAGTTTGTAGTTCGGTAAATGACTGAGATAACTACAAACATTTTAATGAGATTTTGTAGGTAATATCATGTTATTTAATAATAAATAATAATAAAATAATATTCATAGGGCATTTTTCTAACTTTTTAGCGAAATTCAATGAAAAAGGCTAATTTTTTCAAAAAAAAATTACTTAATTTGTTTTTAAAAAATGTCGTATTCAATTTAAGGTAGATTTTATACCTCTAATAGATAAACTATGAAAACAGCTACTAAACACAACAAACAGAATGAAAATAAATGTAAAAACAAAAAAATTATTTTGAAAATAGTGCAACAAGTCAGGTTTTTCTAAAAAAAAATTAAAAAGCTCATAAAAAATAAACCGATCCGATAAGAGCTTTACTTTAATGGTTTTTGTCGATAGTTTTGTCCACATAATCAATAGACGCCGGGCGGTCACTTCGCGCTGGGACACCCTGTATAAAGTGAATAAATGGGTATGAAGGAGTGCCCCTGACAGCTTCTGAGACAACATAAAATCCCCAACAGATAGCAGCTATAAAATCTAAGATGATGTTTACTACAAGAATAATACGGCCATACTGAAGATTTGAATGAAAAATTTCATGAATGTAAAAAAATCTATAACAAATAAACTTCTGAATAGTAAGAAGTCTACTTCTTTATTTTTATTATAATCAAGACAAAGTACCAGATGTCAGATTCATTAGCATTCAAGATTAAATGATGAATAAACTGTATGCCTCTGTAGCTCAAACATATTGTATGTAATGAACTATCTACATGATAAAAATATGTTCCATGACAATTCCCAACATCAGAACCATTAGGGCCATAATTATGATTTTGATATTGAAAATTTATTGCTGGTCAACCCCAATCATTAGTTAAATCTAGTTATGATTATGTTAAAACACAGTTTTTTTATTGAAACAAGAACAATTCTCTAAAAAAATGAACTATAATCTAACAAGGTGATGACCTTGTTTAAAAAAACAATCAATTATAGTATGTTATTTTAAATTGTATAAATTTATTGTAACTTCAATATGGCCAATAGCAGAATGTAGATGTTGATAATGTATAATTAATAATAATGTTGTGAGAAATGAAATACAGAAACAATAAAATTACATTACATAATGAATTTGTTTTAAAAGCTATTATTGTACAATTATATTGTTAGGTTAGTCTATGCATAATTAATCATACATACCATTATTGAAATGTTTTGCCCTATACTCATTCCTCAATGTTAAATAATGTGCACCATGCAAATGATCTGAAAGGTACTTATAGCCTTGGCCCCATTGTGATCCAGGCATGCCGAGATGTGTGTGGTTTCCAGAGAAGGGACTGGGCACATTGCTCTGCATGGAGGAAGACAAGCTGAGTGCTCCACGGCAGTCATATTTGTTAACATGGGGATCTGGTTGTATTGTTATATCAATTTTAGGAAACTCTTGTTTTGCAGAGTAACTATTAATTACAGGTCCCAATATATCTCTTTCTCGAAGTGGCGAGAATCTGCCCATTTCTGAAGAATTTATATCCTCTACATTGGTAGGTAGCTTGAGAGCAGAAACTAATGGATACTTGTAAGCTGATGTGTTGTGAATAACTTTTGATAATCCATTGCATTCACCTAAAACATTTAAGATTTGATCAAGTCTTGTTGTAAATTAGTCGATTAGTATTCCTAACGGAACTGTATACCGCTATTTGCATTATACATATAGGTATTACATATACCATACCCAATCAAACTGGCACATAGGTATATAGCATACATGCCACAACAAAGGAAAATTCCGTAAAACTAATACTAATACAACAGTTTAACTTACCTAAATATGCGTTAGCCAAATACTTTTTCAAATATACACCATAGTTATTATTGACATTCGCCTTTAGTTTAAACATTGTTTTGATAATATGCAGATTTACAACATATAATTTACACCTACACTACGTAAACACTTGTCCTATTTAAAAAAACTTTTCAATTCAAACGTCGTCGTACCACTTTGTTACAATCAACACAATGACATGATGCCTGACGTATGCATGTTAGGGATGCACGATCACAGAGGTGCACGATATACATCAAAGTTCGATGTAAAGACTGGAAACATCGATATTACATCGATGCCACTATGCGATGCATTGAATCGAAAAAACATCGATGTTTTTTTTTCAATGAAAGAGTATCGATATATTGAATTCAATATATCGATAGTTTTAAGCGATATATCTATACAAAATATTCATTATTATAAATTGTATCAAAATCGATATATGTATAATATTTTTTTTTTATAGCCTGAAGGGCAGACGAAAAAGCATACGGGCCACCTGATGGTAAGTGGTTACCGTCGCCTATGGACATGAGCAACACCAGAGGAATTGCCAATGCAACGCCGGCCCTGAAGGAGAACTCTTTTCACACCTTTTTTGAAGAACCCCATGTCATAGCGCTCCGGGAATACCTCGGAAGGAAGCCCATTCCACAGTTTGCACGTGCGTGGCAAAAAAGTTCGTGAAAATCGGACTGTAGAAGTACTCCACGAGTCCAATCAGTGTGGATGGAACTTCAATCCTCGGCGAGTGGTGCGATGATGAAAAAGAGACGTAGGCATCAAGTCGAACAATTCCTCGGAGCACTCACCGTTGTAAAGTCGGTAGAACACGCAGAGAGAACTGATGTCTCTTCTGAGACTCAGGTGCTCTAACCTGTGAGTGACTCGTGGGTCGTTGACAACTCGGACCGCTCGCTTCTGTATGGCGTCAAATGGGTTAAGCTGGTATTGTGGAGCCCCTGCCCAGAGGTGTGAGCAGTACTCCATGTGAGGCCTGACTTGAGCTTTATAAAGCATAAGCAGGTGCCTCGCAGTGAAGTACTGCTTAGCCCGGTTCAGGACACCGAGCTTCTTGGAGGCCAGCTTAGCCTTGGCTTCTAAATGACGCCGATACTGTACGTCACTCGAGATGTCAACTCCCAGAATCCCAACACTATTACTCACGGTGAGCGCGGTACCCTGGAATTGAGGCGCTATGACAAATGGGGTTTTCTTAGCGGTAAACGCGCAAACTTGTGTCTTCGCGGGGTTGAACTCGACCAGATTGAGTCGACCCCATTCCGAGACTTGCTCCAGAGAGTTCTCGACTTCAGACACAAGTTTGATTCTGCTATCCGCCATTTGCAACTGAGAGGCATTAGCGGGGGATGTATATATATATATATGTATACATCTATGAATATATTGGTGGTACCTCGGCTCCACGATCAGGAACACTGGGGGATGTGAGGACGAGATTCGAAGGAGGTGTGTCATAACGAGATCTGCCGTGACTGCCGTTGAGAAGCTGAAGAGTCTGGAGCAACCTTGACATCACGAAAGTTCACCTGAAGAGAAGCTTAGTCTTCCCCATATTGCTGTATGGCGCAGAAACGTGGACGGTTCGCCTGAAAGACCGACGCAAAATTGATGAACTTGAAATGTGGTGCTGGCGACGACTGCTGCGGATCCCTTGGATAGCGTTTCAGACCAATGTCTCAATCCTGGAAGAACTGAAAATTTAAGAGAGATTATCATCGAACGTACAAAAAAAAGTCCTCAAATACTTCGGACACATTATCCGGAACCAACACTCCATGGAGAGACTCGTTGTCCAAGGGCAAATGGAAAGCAAGCGGTCCCGCGGCCGATCGCCAACGCGTTGGACAGACTTGATAAAAGCTGCTACGCTATCATCCATAGTCCAATGTTCCCGCTACGCTGAAGACCGCAGTGAATGGAGACGCATCGCGATAGCTGTATTATCCAAAAAAAAAAAATTCATCGCTCTGTCAAGAGCGACCGACTAAGGAGGAGGAGGATATTGGTGGTATTGATTTATTTAGTTAAATAAATTTCAATCAAAGCTGTAAAAGATAGGAATGAACGAAAAAAAGCACTTTCGCTATCTGACAAATACTGGTTTGCGTGAATAGTTCCAAGGTAGCTATTTATTTTTGTAATTTTGTCCAATAAAAAAAAACTGATATAAATACCTTGCTTTTATTAAGAATTTCTAGATTAAAATAATATAAAATTTATATAAAAGTTACTATTGACATTATTAAGCTAAGCTGAACTAAAAACATTATTATTTTAAAACCGCATATTAAAAAAATTGGATATATCGATATTTTTTTCACTTCCGACATCCCTAGTTACTTAAATATTACTTTACTCTTTGACACTTGACATAATATGTCTGGAACGTGTTCATAGACAATGCGATTTAGGCTTCCCGCCCACGTCCGATAATCGGTGACCGATTTTTGTACCGACTGTCGGTGAGTCAGTTTTATTTCTGACCGACTTTTTGTAGGACGTGTGCGTTGCACCATTGCTATCAGTACGTTCTATTTTTCTCCTACAAAAAATCGGTCCCCGATTATCGGACGTGGGCGGGAAGCCCTATGGACAATCAGCTATTAATAAAATAATAAAGGTGGCTATTCACAACCAGACTGAAAACGTTGCAAGTCGTCCGGTAAACGAACGATAACGAATAAAATAACTTCAGACATCCATAAACTAACCAACAGGAGACACTTGGTGCCACTGTCTTAAGTTCGTAGTTCGGCAGTCATATCATAGGGTGCACTATATGCAAGAGACGTTGGATCCAGACCTGTGGGAGGTGGCTATCAGCATGTCTCATTATTTATTATAACAACAGCATTATGAGCCTTTTTTGAGTGTATTCAAACAATAATTTTATAACAACCCACGCTCCACACAGAGTCGTTTACTTTGTGCGCCTCTATGGTTTATATGGTAGATGATAGGTACCATGGAATTGGATTATATTGGTGTGGTAACCGACACATACATTAGTTAGACGCAATGGACTGTCTATCTGGGTCTCTGGGAGTAGATTAAAATAATTACGATATATAAGATTAACAATATATTTTATTTCAATTATATACAAATATTTCGGCGATTTTTATTTATATATTTATTTATAAATAAACATTTTGACGATTTACACGATACCTACCACCCCTAAGACCTGTCCTACAGTGCCTACAACTGGACACCCAGAACACCATTATGTCAAGAGTGATATTTAATAATATGTATTAAATTTAATTTTCGTTATTATTTTATTCTATAAAATATAGACTGTATCGGATGTTGTTATTGAACCTCTGATCTTGTCTGCTTAATGAGTTAATGAAAGAATCAACCACATGTAGAACAGCATACCAAGGCATTTTTACTCGACGAAAGGAATTATACTTGTACTATACAACTTATACAATGTATGTATGTAAGTATATCATACATGTAGGTATACATTGTATGACATAAAATTAAGGTATATATTTTTTTAATGTGTGAAGTATTATCATATTCAAACTTAATGTTCTGTGTGTTTGTTTTTTGTGCAGGTTCGGTCTAACATTAAGTAAGACTCCAGTTGATACATATAAGTCGGAATAAAATAAAAATTTTAGTAGGTCGGTACTAGGTAGGAAGTAGGTACCTGTGTCTATTATTGCGATCTGAATTGTAAATCAGCAACGATTGCTATATGATCTGACGGAAATACAACACTAGGTAATGCTGTGTTTGCTTGTAACTCTTCAACACTCGGTAAAGGAATAACCTGAAAAGCAAGAAAAAAATGCTGTGATTTACTTTTATTACTTCATGACGGCCGGATCTGGGGGGGGGGGGAACATTTGAGGTTCCCTGCTCAAATGTTATATTTTTTAATATAACTTAGAGGGTGACTTATGTAGGTCGCTATTCATTTTAACATTTTTAAGTTTAATACATCGTATCCTGTCGCTTACGTGTTATTTAATGCCATAATTCCTTTTCGTCTATGAGAGTTTAAAAAATAGTTTTTTCTTTATTTGCTAACGGATTTCTGTATACCTACGATAAATGTTGGAACTGTTATGAAAATTATTTCCTATATTTATAAAGAATTCATTAAGATTCACATATTTCTGACGGTTCTTTGAGTTATTATCAATAATAATTTCGACGATGTCATGGCTAGCATTGTTCACTTCAACTTCATCTTTAATTATGTTTCACGCTGCTTTTGCGGTGTTTCTAGAGCTTTTAAAATACTTTTATTTTCAAAGTCTTTCAATAGCTTCAATAACGCATTTTTAAGTGTCTTAGAATACTTTAAGTAAGTATTGCTTTTTCTTTATTTTTACTACACTTGAAAAGATTTTTTTTTAAGTTTTCGATATCCATTTTGTTTTAGTTCGTTTATTGACTATTTTCACATATTTAAGATAATCATGAAAGCAATTAAAAGACGCATTTGCATTCTTCTTTTCAAATACCTCTTTAAAAGATAGAGCTTCAATTGCAAATTTGAATTCCATTATATTTTCAGCACTATAGTCTATTTTTTTCGAACCAGAAAGTCTTTTTTAATGTATTTTTTTTATTAATTTGTGTGGTAAGAAACATTTACCAATAATTTGTATTATTTAATGTTTTAAGTATGTTAATGTTCAAGCTTATTCTTACCTGTTCAACTGTAAGATTTTTAGTATCGTAAAATATATAATCCAAACAATCTGCAAATCCTGCTGTGAAATTTGTATATTCAGGAACTCCACAGGCACTTGCAAGTGGTATCTTTTGTTGTAACGTTAAATTATTGATGGCCTCATTTTGATCTGAAAAATATTAGGTATCCCTCAAATAAAAAATAAAACTTCTTTTTAGATATCAAAACAATACTTAAAAGGCATAAGAGTTTTTATAGATAGGATGTAGAAAATTCTAATTATAAATGCATGCTATAATTGCTATAATAGGCTACTTCATCCATGGTATTATTAGTTATTATACAATGTACTTACTTGAACACCAATCTGGCAATGAGCTGGGAGCAAGACCTTGAGTATACAGTTGATAAATGCCGCAAGATGGTACACTATTAAAATCACCACATAATATCAATGATATCCTCTTTTTTTGCAGTTGTTTCTGAAACGTTAAAAATATTTATGTTTAATTTTTCTATAATTTACTAATCAAGGAGCAAGATATTTGATGCCACTATACAGTAAATTTTCTAAAATATATTTATACAATAAGTGTACTTTATACATCTGTTAGTAATAATAATTTTTAAGATCACAGTTCATAGCTATGCTAGGATCAAATAAGTGTTATTGTTCTCAAGTTGTTGTTACTTAAATCACAAAATACATAATAGTACTTAATGGTACAGAAGAGTCACTCCGCAAAATCATTCAAATAAATAGCGACTCTTGGTCCAACACAATAAAGTGTAATTCAGGTCGCACAGCGCTAATCGTCAACAGTTATATGCATCTAGACATTGCTTCTGTCTAATCATAACTCTTATCCTCTCTGACAACTTCAGGGTTGTGTTTTTTTTGTGATGACATGTTGTGTAATAGATTACGAATGTATTACACGGCGTGGCAGCCCTTCTGATATTGGCCCGACACGTCGAACGCGGCACGTACTTATAACATCATACCAAAAGTACAGAGTGCGCCAGGCCTGGCTAAATTAAAATTTTATATCAATTACCGTTAATTTATTGCATAGATCTTGAAGCCAATAAATGATTATTCCTCCTTGGATTAATCTTATATGATCAGCATCTGGATGAAAGTAAAGATGAGTGTTACCAACAACAAGCACATCATTTTTATTTTCAATAGATTCCAAAATCGTGGCGCTTGCTACTGTTGATCGGTCTAACAATCTTTCCTTTAAAGCCGCATTAGCCGAGACTGCATTCCAAATTGGTTCTAAATATGATTCAGATTGTATAGCCTCTGACAAAAGTATATCATTTTCACTTAAAAACCTGCATAGAAAATGTTTGACACTTAATTATTATTGCTAAATTATTATATCATTGAAAAATTAATACCCCCAGTAAATATCTAAGTCTGTAATTAGAAATACTTATTTCTATTTATTTAATAAAATATTGAAGCGAAAATGTTTATGTACATTTAGTTAATATTGATAATTTAGCATCATATTACAAATATTACAATTCACAAAATAAGAGATTTTAATTTTTACAAATAGCATGCGCAATGAATGGGTAGAAGGAGATACAAAGATGGGAAAATCCTTAGTACCAATAGTACTCTGTTACTATGCGTACAAAAATAAGGGGTAGATAAACAAAGGAAAACATGAGTGGAGTAACCTGCATCTATCACGTCTATAAAAACAAGCTAATCCTTCTGATACTTGCTTCCCTTTTTTATAAAAATTGCCTTGGATATTTTCAGAGTGTAATAATGGCGTTAAATAATGATGAAAAATTTTTGAGTCCACTTCTTGAAGGCAAATTATATCTGCATTGTAACCTGTAAAGTGCAATAAAATTTTTAAACTAGTTATATTAAAGGCATCTAGTTCTTTTCGTGCATTTAAATCTTAACAGTACTTATGACATTATGATAGGGTTTTATATCTGCTGCTCTTTTAATTAAAGATTTTATGTTTTAGAATAAATGATACTATGTATTTTGGTGGTAAGTGCATGAGAGAGCCAGTATAAGAATAAGCAAGCTCCCTGATATCTACTGTATTGTTGCCTTTAGTTTTATGTGAAGGATATGCCACTTTTGTAAAATTTAGCTCAAGTATTTTGTGTAGTTTTTTTGGTGATATAAAAATGATTAGCAAATAAAAACCTCTTAACTCCTTCATGACCAGTTGTTTCCTATAGTCAATATGTAATGCATATGGTGGACAGTAAGGATGCAGTTCTGTCCTAGTAAAGTCTGAGTCACAGTATAAATCGGCCAATATGTTGTATGAGACACACCGGAAACTAAAACAGAAGAATATCAAATTATTTTGGCTTATTCTTGTTTTAAAATGTTATCCTTATAAAACTAGCACATGCATGGGCATTCCAAGCTTCTACATCAGGTGGGGAGAGGGGCAAATTAATATTTCAAATGATAACTTAAATGATTAAGCGCTTTTATAAACAACAGTAAAAAGTACTGTTATGCTTATGAACACCCGCTTTCAGAATCAACTGTAACATGTAATAGACATGTAATAGACATCATGCAGCATTGGCAAGACGGCAAACCTTATCTTCTTCAAGCTAGTAATATAACGAACAGTGTTCAGTTGTGGGCTCAACTTAATCAGCTATTCATAAAAATAAAACAGATTTGCTATAATATGCAAATAAACCATACTCTCTGTCACAGTCTCTAATGGTGAAATGGTCACAGTCTCAGTAGTGTTATATTACAATTGGAAATACTATGTATATAACGATTTTTTAAATGTAAAAGGCCCAACACTCACCTAGAGCCACTTAGTTTGTTGGATGTGAATAAATGTCGACTCTCAAAGGGACATGGACCTGGACCAGCTTCAATAGCATTTTTAGAAATCACCTCAACTGCAGGGCCAGTCATTCTGTCATTTGCTAAAAAATTTAAAAAAATAAATTTAAAAATAAAAAAAAAACATTTTACCTAAATTTGGGTCACCCAAAATAGTGACTCCAAAATACCAACACAAGGTGTAATGACACGTGAAAGAAGCCAGTCCACCTGATAAGTTTGAGGTGTTTGTGTAAAGACTATACTTTCAATATTATTATTGATTAGTTTAATATATATAAGTAATTGGTTTTTTTAGTCAGTCGCTAAACAACTTGTTGTATTTTGGCTGTTGTGGGTGACCCCTAACCTTGGGACTTGTCTACTAGTTCTTTGGCTGTTTATAGAAAATAATAAATAAAAATAATTACAATACAAATGCATGTATAGTTTCCTACCTGGTATGCATTCTAGCTTCAATTTCATTCCAATATCATCAGCTGAAGGTGTGTATGCCGGTCCAGAAAAAACAAACGTCCACTTGATATGTATCTCAGATATTTCTCTGCCTTTATCATTAAGTACAGAACCTTTATACCAGTTGAAAGTACACTTATTCCTTTCAGTGTAATGGGCAACAAAATTCTCGGGATAAACAGGAAAGCCTGCTAACATACTTTTCGGTAGTTGGATGCTAACCAAACTTGGAGCATTAAAAACTATGTTGAATGTTTGGTCCTCGATTGTCAACTTAATCGGTTCGGTCATACAAAATAGTTGCGAGCAAGATATTTCATCTGAAATGGTGTTATTTTGTGCATCCAATGCCTTTATTTTTATTGCAGTTTCTTCACATACTTCTTTCTTGCCTTTTATTTTTTTTGCATATTTAAGTATATTATTTTCCATACGAGTAAAAATCGTTTTTAAAGTATCTGAAGGGTTTCTGGATAAATTGAACTGCCGCACTGAATTATTTATTTTATAAAGAAAAGTTACATCAACCTTGTCCTCATTTTGAATGTGTCTAAAGTAACACTTATCTGTATTCATATTGTTCGTTTTTGAAATTGTAACTAAAGATGAATATGGGCGCGCTATCCTGTAAAATCTAAAAAGCATGCTAAAAATATTTCACAGATGGGTAGCCAACTTATTATTTTCTAACTATACTTATTAACTTTTCACGCAATTCTTTTAATACATTTACTTTTCCTTCAGAGCGTGAACTGTGAAGCAAAGCGATACATACATCGGAACTTTCCTAACTTTATTTATTTTATTGCAAAGATTTTTGTAAACATTTAGACTTATGTAAAACCTACTTCATATTTCGACTAGCGATGCGCGATGACGAGATGTTTTTTTCGATTGTCTCGATTGTCCAAACATCTCGAGACCTCTCGAGATGTTCTTCTCGGTGTCGATGCGAGATGACCGAGATGTTTCTGTCGATCGGAGCGATGCGAGATAACGAAATGTTTCTGTCGATTGGAGCGATGCGAGATGATCGAAACCATCGAAATGTTTATCTCGATCGGAGCGATGCGAGATGACGAAATGTTTCTGTCGATTGGAACGATGCGAGATGACCGAAATCATCGAAATGTTTCTGTCGATCGGAGCGATACGAGATGACGAATTGTTTTTTTATAGTGCTTTTTAACTAAATCTACAGTTGGGCATAATATTCGTAGGAAATAGGAGTATAAAAATTAAAATATTAAATATAATGTCATAATATAATGTTTTATAAATTATCTCGTAATATATATCGTTATTATAACACGTCGGAAATATCTGTGGACCTCGCTGGAATTCGATGCCACTCCCGTTTCCTCGGACCTCGTCCTGTTTTCGCCAATCCATCACCGTTGCCAACGCAAGCGCCGACGCACGTGTATTATTCTTGCTTCGTAATCGTATTATTGTTTATTGTTTCTTGTTGTTTATTCTTTATTATTCTTTAGTGTTGTAAGATGGGTAGGACGATACATAGTGCAGAGCGGAATTTAGTGTTCAAAGTAATCCAATTCTTTGAAAATGAAAAAAAAACACGGCTCTTTCACTGTACCGATTGTTATTTTATTTTCGTTATTTGTTGTTACAGCGGCAATATAAATATTTACTCTGTGAAAATTTCAACTGTTTACCTATTACGGTTCATAAGACACAGCTTGCAGACAGGCGGTTGGACGGACAGCCGGGGCTTAGCTATAGGGTCCCGTTGACACCGTTTGGTTACGGAACCCTATAAAGTACAGATTGATCTAAAAGTTGTATAAAAGTGTTAAAAATACACGCAAATCGAAATAATATTTTTAATCTTTACATCTCGATTTTTTTTGCTATCCCTCCAGTTTGCATGACGTCATTGAGCCAGGTATATGGCGCAGTGGGAACAGTGCGGCAACATATCGCTATCTCGCTCTTACATGGAATGCGAAGTATTTCCGTAATATTATATGCTTTCTATCTCGGTCTATGTTTAACTAACATTCTTTACAATTTAATATAGACTAGCTGACTTGGCGAACTTCGTTTTTTTCAAAACTATTATTTTTCTAAAATAAAAGTAGCCTATGTTACTCCTTGTTACATCAGCTATCTGCCAGTGAAAGTTTCGTCAAAATCGGTTTAGCCATTTCAGAGATTAGCCGAAACAAACAGACAGACAAACATTGTAAAAAATGTTGTTTTGGTATATGAACCGTGTATACGTCCAAATGCACTTAGTAAAAAGCGGTTATTTTAATAATACTAACAGACACACCAATTTTATTTATTTGTAGATGTATTGGTTCAATTCGAGATAGTATTTATAAATTACGTATGTTGGTCGAAGAGATCGAGCGAGTGTAAGCGAGCGAGCGAGAGGCGAGAGCTTGATGACTTCAGCCGTCGAGCGGGTGGGAACAATCGACAATCGACAATCGAAAAACATCTCGATTGTTTTTTCGGTAAGCGAGTAATCGGTCATCTCGATTGTAAATTTCGGATAATCGCGATTGTCTCGATTGTTGAAACATCTCGCAATCGCGCATCGTTAATTTCGACGGATCACTTTGACAATTAGTGTGTTGCTATCTATTGCAGAAAAATAATAGCGAGCGGTAAAGTCCAATTTACACGTATTAAGTAGTTAAGTCGATAACTAAATTTTAACTAAAAAGTTACTAAATTGTCTGTTTACACGTATTAATTTACTTAAAATTTAGTTAAAATTTAGGTATCTACTTAACTACTTAAAACGTGTAAATCGGACTTAAGTGTCGATAATTTAGTATCGACGACACACAGACAACGACATTTTGATCCATCGAAAAAGTGAGTGGCGAAAAAATGTTTTCTCTGGGCATGCAATATAAAACCATTAGTTACATTGTGCAAATAGTTTTTGATAATTGTGTTTGTACTCCTTATCTTACCAAAATACCTTCTATAAAATGATTCGATGCTAAGTATAATAAAATAAATAATAAAGATAAGTAAGTTGTATTAAATTTAAAGAAAATAAATTTACATTTTATTAATAAAAATGCATTTATAAAGTTAATTTGATTTTAAAACTCACGTTAAAATACATAAGATACTTTTCATAATGTCGATAAGAACAGCATTAACATTTCTAACACAATTAACATTTCTAAATCTAACTATAATTTTTTTTCCGCTAAAAACAAAAAAATTGGTGATCACAAAGACCTATCAATTGATGGTGTTGTTATAAATAGAGTTAACTCAGAAAAATATCTCGGCCTAATTATTGATAATCAATTAACATAGAAAACTCATATTGACAAAATTAGAAAAAAACTTAAATCACTGTTGGGTGCATTGCGAGGCATAATACGATGCGTACCAAGATATGTACGGTATATTATATATAACACAATGGTAAAGCCCCATATCGATTATTTAATTGAAATTTGGAGCACAGCGGCAAAAAGTAATCTTCAAAAGCTACAAACAACACAAAATAAACTCATTAAAAGATTATTCAAATATGATTATCTAACACCCATCACCAAAATTTATACAGAAACAAAAAAATAATGAATCTTCATCAAACACATAAATATAACACTTGCATACTTGTTCGAAAGATTCTAACAAAAGACATACATTCCCAGGTAACTTTTTCAAAAAAGATAGATCACTATAAGCGTATGACTAGAAATGCAAACAATATTTGCCTTACTACTCCGAGAACTGGCTATGGGAAAAAGTTTTTTTTATGCTTAGAGCAGGCAAACAAGCAGACGGGTCATCTGATGGTAAGTGATCACCGCCGCACATGGACATTAGCAACACCAGGGGCATCACCAACGCGTTACCGGCCAAGAAAATGACGATAGACCCGCTTCTTGAAGGACCCCATGTCATAGCTTAGAGGAAACACCGATGCAGGTAGTTTGTTCCACAGCTTACACGTGCAAGGTAGGAAATGACGTGAGAACCGAACTGTGGACGAATGCCATGTATCCAGGTAGTGTTGGTGGAACCTGGTACGTGATGGGCGGTGACGAAAATTAACTGCAGGTATTAAGCCAAACAGTTCTTCAGAACATTCCCCATTATACAGACGGTAGAATATGCAGAGAAAGCCTACATCTCTCCTCAACTGAAGCGATTCTAATCCGTCTGTAAACTTGGGATCGTCGACAAGACGAATAGCTCGCCGTTGAATTCGGTTGAACGGATCCACTTGGCCAGCTGGGGCTCCGGCCCAAAGGTGGGAGCAGTACTCCATGTGTGGTCGAATTTCCGCCTTATAGAGCATCAACCTGTGCTTAGGCGTGAAGTACTGCTTAGCTCTATTGAGCACTCCCAATTTCTTTGCGGCTAGTTTGGCCTTACTAACCAAGTGGTTCCGAAACTGAACTTCACTCGAAATGTCAACACCAAGGATCCCAATGCTTTTAGAGATGTTAAGAGGAATGTTCTGGTACTGTGGGGCTATGGCAAATGGGATTTTTTAGCGGTTAACGCGCAAACTTGTGTCTTCTCGGGGTTGAACTGGATTAAATTTAGTCTGCCCCATTTCGAGACCCGCTCCAGAGATGTCTCGACTTCAGACAGAAGTTTTATACTCTTGTCCTCAATCTGCACCCAAGAAAGATTTGCTCGGCCTGTATAACGGGTGTCACCGGTACTTTCATCAGCATAGCAATGGATATCCCCGATGTCCAGCATATCATTGATATGCATGATGAACAGTGTCGGTGAAAGTACAGAGCCTTGTGGGACGCCATCATTTATGGGCTTCGTATCCAAGAATGTTCCGACAACACGACCTTGATGCTCCGCTCCGATAAAAAACTGGCAATCCATTTGCACAATTTCTCAGGTACTCCGTAGGAAGGCAGCTTATATAGACAGTAATGCCTTATGCCACACCCTACCGAAGGCCTTTGCAACATCCAAACTTACAGCCAACGCTTCTCCCTTGCTCTCGATTGCTTCTGCCCAGCAATGAGTAAGGTATACTAAAAGATGAATTTATTTCTAGGAGCCCAAATTTACAATAAATTACCAAGAGATATCAAATCGTTTTCCATATTTAAAAAAATATTAAAATGCCACATATTAAAGGATCTTTCCTAAATATATTTGCGTACTCATTACTACTTATTTATGTTTTTAATAACACCAAAGACTAATACTTTAATATAATAAATACACTATACCTATATAATGTGTACTGTGTGCTCACAATGTTAGTAATGCAGTTTGATGTTTGTTAAAGGCCATGCCATAGTGATCAGAAAGATGTTTTATTGTTAACAAAAATACTATATTAATCTTAGTTATTTGTTACTTTATATAACGAGTACTTCATTAGTAAGTATTTATATAATTATTTCTATCGTAGTAGTATATTATAGTATAACTGTTTTTAATTAGTGTAAGTATTTTTATTTGTATATTTATTTTCTATATGTATAAATGTCACCGGAAAATAATAAGAACCGTAAGTTTATAAATTTCCTAGGACATTTATAAACTTTCGTAGGATTATAAACGAGACATAAATTGTATTATTTTACGGCCACATTTTCGGAAATTTATCAATCTGCGACGTCTCGTGGTAAATTTATAAACTAACGGATTGCCCATTCGTAAAATTCTAAACGGCTCGACCAATCACAGAAGAGCTTTTAATTTTACGCTTCTTTAAAATACGGAAAATAACACACTGCTCTCTGATTGGTCGATATTGACACAATCAACTTGTAGGTACAATCAGACTTGCCAAACTATAAACTATAAATCTATCAGTTTCGATTACCTACCTAACAGTATTTTTACTTTAAAACTATTTAGGTACCTATAATACAGGTTTACTTTTTTACATAATATACTAATAATCCCTACTTAAGGCGAAGCACCTCGCCATGAAAAAACAACTGAACTCAAATCAAAAGAAAGATAGGTTAGGTTATGGTTGTCTGATTTTATTTAGGAAAAATAGGAACCCCGCCAAGCGGGGTTCCGTCGACATCTATGGCGAAGCCCCTCGCCATGAAAAAACAACTGAAATCGAAAGAATCTGATTCGCCAACTTCGATTTCGTGTGCAATCATGTCATAGTTTTGGTCATGGCCACTTAAAACTTTCGTAGCTCTGTGGTAAATGTCACTTCGTCAACAAAGGAGAAGGAACACGTAACTTATTCAACCAATCAGAGCGCATATGGCGTTTGGTTATTGGTCACTTATTATTTTACGAGTGAGCTCGGTTAGTTTATCAATTTCCGAAAATGTGGCCGTAAAATAATATAATTTATGTCTCGTTTAGAATCCTACGAAAGTTTATAAATTTTCTAGGAAATTTATAAACTTACGGTTCTTATTATATTCCGGTGACATAAACACAGGTCTAACGTCATTGTAGTACACATTATTTTTTACATCTACCCTAACTTATTTAATAATTACTACTGCGTTATCTCGGCTTAATTTACTTATTTTAGATCAATGTTGTTTCTCTGCATATAAGTGATTTTTTGTTAAATCTTATGAGAAATAAATTCTTTAACCGTAACAGCAATGCCTATGTGCTGGCAACATTTTTGCATTTGCGTTGTCAAAGTGGTCCGTCGAAGGATTCGATTATTTCGATTCGACCACGAAGCCACGATTCGACTATAACCTCTTCTTCAAATGTAGTCGTTGCTCTTCTTTTTTATTATATATTTTATTATTATATATTCTGTTAACGTCTAAACTCCATAGACATAGTACTATATCTATGCTAAACTCTAAAGCATTATCTATAGCCACGGAACACAGACAATATAGCCCTTTCTAATCTACTAAAGCGCAATGACAAATTATAATAGATCTTTTTTATTTTGTCATTGCTAAAGCGTCTTATTCACAATACGTCTTTCAAAACCACGATACCGCACGTCGTCAGTGTAATAATATTATTAGTAAAACATATTAGGCTGAGTCTATTAATACGGGTGCTGTACGAACAATTTATAATTATTAATACGGTTACCGTTAAACAGACGAATAAAATAACTTTAGTCGTCCGTAAATTATTATCGTTACGTGACTTTTGCAAAGCGGGTGGCTTCACCCACACAATTAACATCATGATAATAGATAGGGCCAGTCCTGGATTTGTCAATAGGCCGTATAGGCCGCGGCCTAGGGGCGGCAGAGTCCTAGGGGCGGCAGATTTCAGGAGATGATACATTATAGATGATTTCGCTATTAAAAAGTGTCGCAAAAAATTGTGATTCTTGTTTTTTTACGCACTTTCTTAGTGACTATTCAGTGCCTTCCTTACTATGAATGGAAAATTATTATTTTAGAAAGGTAATGGGGCGGCGGAAATAAATTGGCCTATACTCATAAAAAATATAAATCCGGCACTGGATAGGGCTCTGTCACAGATGTCGCGGAACCTCGCTTCGCGAGATCCCTTTTTCCATAAATAAAAACAGAAACCTAACTAACCTAACCTATCCATCAATTTGTCGGACGACTAAGTTATTTTACTTGTCCGATAGTGTTTAAGTATTTTTTATTTCGGATAGTCCGAAAAATAATAAATATTATTCATCCGTTTTACGTATCAATAGTAATATCAAAAAAAAATTGAATAAATGTACGAATAAATATAATTTATTCGTCCAGTACCTGTACAAATAGTCACTTCGAACATATTAACACACCGTATGGGCTCTTCTTATAAATCAAGCAAGATGGCAGAATTCTCTTTAATAATCAATTGAATACATATTATTATAAGTTACATTAAGCAGTTGGAATTATTTTCATATTTTACACTTTTGACATATGTGATTGCAACAATTTTTTTCTCTGGTCACATTCACAACGACAGTCGACACGTGTCAATGTGATTGTACGCGTAGCGGTACGACAGCGCCAACACGATATTCTAGTATTTACTGCAGACAGAAGTAAAGGCATTCCAGACTAGAATAGTTTGAATTAAGTATTCTCATCTGGGATTTTAATAACTATTGATTAGTACATTCCATAACAGAGTGAATTTAGTGAACAAACACAACATGGTAAGGAAAAAGATATTTACAGACTGTTCTCCTGTTACCTTACTTCAGTTTATTTAAAAGTTGGATGAGCATTTAGTAGTTTTGAGTACAGGCTATTCGAAACATAAATGGGGTCTCAGTGTTTAATTATCTTTTGCAGCCAGCACCTGCGAGCTCTACGTCCGTTGGATCAGGCGGCCGATCGCCGAGCAAGGCTGCTTCGGCGCCCCGTTCCTCAACAGGAGGCACTGTACGGCAGCGGAAGTCTACCACCACCACAACAGCAGCTAGAAGTCGTGCTACAGGAGCTGGTTCTGGCGGCATGTGGCGTTTCTACACTGATGACTCTCCTGGTGTGAAAGTGTAAGTAGTCATCAGCTAATAATGGTATTATGTATATCATTTATTTATCTTATTCAACTTCATACTTATTATATGAATCTCATTTTGCTAACACCAACAATAAAATTGATTGTACTTCATCATTAGCTCATATAAAAAGTACTTCTAAGATAATTTTAAATATATACGAAACGAGTAACCACCCTTGCTTTGCTTCGGTTTTCTTTATTTTTTACATCTTGGGTTACATTATTGGAGTTTTATTAAGGATCCCTAATTTTTTGAAAATATAATATAGCCTATAGCTCCGAGTAGCTAGTGTAGCTTTCCAACAGTGTAAGAATTTTGCAAATCGGTTCAGTAGTTTCGGAGCCTATTCAATGCAAACAATCAAATCTTTCTTCTTTATTATTAGTATAGATGAATTTACTGGATAGAATTGAGAACAGAAATTCAGATACAGTGTCCATTATCTTGTATGAGATATTTATTTTATTTGTACCTTGTTAAATATACATAAGATTTGAAGTTGGTACATATGATAGTAATAGTGGTTTAAATATAATAACTTTATATGCCTTTTTTGTTTTACAGAGGCCCGGTTCCAGTTTTAGTAATGTCACTTCTTTTCATTGCATCAGTGTTTATGCTACATATCTGGGGGAAGTATACTAGAGCGTAAATATTTATTGACTGCTATGTTCACATTATTTGCATAAATTTTTAAATGAGAATGAAAGTTGTAAGTTATGGTGGAATGTTTTTATATGTTCTATATAATAGGTTTTAAATGTTTTATTTACTCTTATATTTAGATTATTAATTTTAAGTTAATTTTCCTCTCAACAATTGTCACCTGTTTGAATTGTTTCTTTGTTATTTTGCATTTACATAAAAACAAAATGTTATAATCTATTGTAAACCCAAATGGAAACGGGATATGATAATTCTATTGCATAGTGATTATTTAAATGTAGAATACAGTATACTTTATTGTGAAACAAAATAAATCTTGAAGCAATCCAATGATTTTTTTAATTTTCCTAACATGCAAAAGTTTATGTAAAAGAATATCAAATTAGTTATTATTATTAGTAAATGTACTGTGGAAGTTGACGAATATCATCACATATATTGATGAGACTTATATAAAAACTGAGTATACCCTACATTACAATGTGGAACTTTTAGGTTTACAAGTCACTGCAATGCATAAAGGTGAAATTTGTACTGAAGTTATTATAATGTGAAAAACATGTATCAAACAAAAACTACTGTATACCTACTTTTTATCATTACAGGTCACCATTAAAAATAAAAAAACATAATAAAATGAAAAAATAGGTAGTTTATTAGGTACTTTTCACATCAAATTCCTTATCAGATACCATGTCATGTATTCTACTTAAAACCAAAATCATATAATAAAATAGAGTTACTTGGAGGAAGTATTTACATTATCAGCCTTATGAAATAATCTCGCCATGTATATTAAAATATAGCAAATACAATACTTTTAATACTAGTATTAAAATTAAAAGCAATAAAAAAATCATTGTATAAGTGGACATGTTCTATGAAGTTGTAAATAAAGCTACCAAATCCAGACTATTTATAGCTTAAAATACAAATTCAGTAGTTAAAAAAAATACTTTAACTACATGTAAGCCATTATTGTGACTGTTCGATTTTAGCTGCACAAAAACACAAGGTCAATAATAATTTAACATACAAACCAAATATAATCTTCAATTACTCAGTAAGTACTTTAATAAAAAGTTTGTGACTCGCAAAATTCATAGCAATATACCATCATTAAACATAAAGATTTCAATAGATTTCATCATTAGATTTTTAATTTCATTATTGATCTATAAACAAGTAAAAATACGAAATATAAAATAAAGGTAAAAATCACTTAAAAGTAAATCTACATACTATTCTACGTTGTTTCAGTTTGTAGCATAATCCCTCAACACAGATATTTTCACTGCGGAAATACTGCCCATCATACATATGCCTCAACTCTTGTACCTTTTATCCTGTCAAAAAATTGATGCCATGATACTAATGTTTTTCCTGACCAAATCCAAAAACTAGAGGTTATTCCAACTATCATTGTCATTAGATACTTGATCATAAACATTTCAAATTTAGGTTTATCAATTTCATGCTGTATAAAAGGACACGGGATAGAATAAACAGGCGAGGAACACATTTCCCGGTGCCATGTCATCATCCAGTTATCAAAATGAGCTTGTTCATAGAAAAGACATGCAATCACGATAAGAGCAGGCACTGTATAGAGTACACCAAATACTCCAATACGAATCATCAGTTTTTCTAGTTTATCTGTTTTAGTTCCATCATGTTTCATAACAGTTCTAATTCTAAACAATGAAACAAAGCCAGCGAGTAAAAATATTGTTCCAAGAACTAGGTATGCACAAAGTGGTGCCAGCACAAATCCTCTCAAAGCTTCAGCATCCCAGAGTCCCACGTAGCAAACACCAGAAAGTATGTCACCTGAAAATGTGTATAAATAATTAATTATTTAATTTTAGGATATTGCTATCAAAATTAATGACATTGATATTGAATTTTTTTCTTATCAATTTTATACATGTTTCAGTCCAACCTGGAAGCTCTGGCAATCCTAGGTTTGGCTAATCAAACCCCAGGTTTGACATAAAGTCATAGTCAAAGTATGAACCAATGTATTTTGGCATTCGAGTAACAAAGAACAATGCCCAACTGCCATACATCGTTTTATTTCATTTTCAACTTTAGCGTCTTAAAATAAAAAAAATTCTAAAAATCGCCGCTTTAATTTCTGAGCTTAGATATATAAGAATTTTCAGCAGACACACCCCAGAACCAAAGTATTTTGAGATTGAATTCTTATAACCATTGAGTCATAGAGTAGGGGAGAACGTAATTTTTACCAATAATTTTTATTCTGACTTTTTTTTGATTGACAACCGGAAATGGAAATTTGACATCATTACATTTGTTACCAACATTTATAACGAAATTCTGTGTTTATAACGAAAATATTGGCCAGAAGCACAGTACAATATCTTTACCGTGCCAGAAGTCTCCCTATATCTTGCTTGATACAAGCTATGTATCGAAGTGAGTGCCCGAATGAAAATGGACATTGTTGACATAATTGTTATTATAGTCAATTCATCACTTATTAATAAAATTATTTTACGCTGGGTAATACGGGCACAGGTATTAATTTCAAAATACGTAAAAAAATAAATGAATTGCTTCGGTATAACTGACGTTTTAAGACGCTACAAAAAATAAAAAATAATTTTTGGGCATTGTTCTTTTTGACTAAACTTATAAGAGACTAATGTGGACAGTCAAATGTGGCAACTCAATTTAATGAAATGCGGATTTGACCAGTCAAACCTAAATTAGATCTAGGGGAAGCATTTTAATATGGCAGTGTACCAATTTTAATTTCTTTTCGAGGGGGATAGGATTACATTGTTTTCAAATTGACAAGAGACAAGCTTTCGGTTTCTGAAAAAAATACTAATGTGATCACATAATAAAGACTATGTTAAAGAATCAAAGTGTCCTTCCATTTCACATTTGACCAATTTTGTCCTAGTCGCTTCAAGGGCTAGGCAAAGCCCAAAGTAATTTATTTTACTTTTGACATGTGACTATTCTGTCTATTTCAGGGTTTGCCAAGAAGCTGCATATTATATATATAAGAATTAGAATATTATTGACTTTACTAAAATGCAATAAAATTATGATTTATAAAAATATGCTTACCATCAACCTTTCCCATAGCTAATATTGATATTGTTTTAATAGCAGGAACTGCCCATGCAGCTAAATGGAAGTACTGTGAATTAGCTTCAATTGCTTCATGGCCCCACTTCAAGCCTGCAGCCAAGAACCAAGTGAGGGTCAATATGACCCACCAAATACTTGAGGCCATACTGAAGAAATAAACAACCATAAAAAGAATTGTGCATGGTTCATGTTTTGTGCCCTGAGCAATAACTGATATGTTAGGGAGTCTTGTACCACTAACAGTAGAGGAAAAGGGGCCTTGACAACTCACACTATCCCCTGCATTCCATCCTACGACATAAGCTGCAGCTACCATCAAATAACACACCGAGAGAAATATAATAGGTCTCTCTGGGTATCGAAACCGATCTGTATCTATCAAGAATGTCAGCACAGTGAACAAACAACTTAAAGCACAAAGTGTTGCCCACATGCCTATCCATTGTCTGGCAAAATTCTTTTCATCTTGACTAAAAAACATTCCATTACAAGGAGCTCCACAGTCATATTCAATTTTATCTCCAACTTTTAATGTATATTCCAAATCCAGGTTTTTCGGCACTTTGAATTGAACAGGACAGACAAATCCGAAGTCTTTTGCCCCATGCAATTTTGTCGGATCCCTTTCTATATTAGACTTAAAATCTACTTTAGGAAGTTTTGTTTCAGTTGATTTTCGAGATTCTTGAGTAATATTATTATCACCAACACAAATTACATTAGGATCGGTCACCACGGGGAATTTCGAGCATTTTAAATGTTCGGGCCAATGAAATCCAAACTGTACCATCAGTTCGTCGCAGTTATGTTTCGCTGATTCACACAAATGCCGGCATGGTGGAATTGGATCTTCCAGTATAGTGCATACAGGAGCATAAACTGAACATAAAAAAAATTTTAGATCAGGTGAACAATTCACTTTTATCAGCGGAGTAAACTGATGTACTTCAGGGCCAGCATCTTCTTGTTTTGCATGGTTTAGTAAGTTAGGAAAAATTGTCTGATTGTATCTTATTTGTTGACAAAATTGTATAGTAATAGGCTCGCATCGACCATGGTGTGGTAGTTTATCTCCTTGATAAACAGTAACACGTGAAGATTTACTATTCACAAACAAATAAAATACTGATAAAATAAACGAATAACACACTTTTCCCATTGTAAATAATACTTTAAACAAAACTGTGTAATATCAACATCATGATCTGCGCTTAAAACATTATAGTTTATTCACTTCTCATTTATCATTATTGAGTTTGTTCAACGAACTAAACATAATAGTTTCATGAAAATACAATGCAATGCAAAAAAAACATTATTTTATTTTATAGCCGTCACAGAGTTCGTACGTTCTAACCATAGATTAAACACTTTTTAATACCCGAAAGTTTTAACAGTAGCCAAAAGCTCAATACATGTGTACATACACAAAACAAAGTATATACACAGGTATATAGTCGAATCAATTTAGAAAAATTATGTCCTACTTTGATATGGTTTTTCAAATTGTTTTCTAATAATTTTTCTGGTGGTAAAAAATTATAATATTGAAATAACACATTTATTTCAGTAGGTAGTGTACTATGGTAGTGTATAATTAAGTACTCTGCTGTGCTGTGGTACTCTGTGTCAGTAGTCACCTCACCAGTCACCAGCATGTATGTATTATTCTGGATGAGTAATTTTGTGTCATTGATTTTGTTTGTGTTGCTTAAAATGTGTTATACTGTTGTCAATTATCAGTGAGAAAATGACAATAAAAACAATTGCAATATTTTAAATTCAGTAATTTTGAAGAAATTTTAATAAAATGTTTTATTTCAATATTATATTTTAGAGAACCATATCAAAATAGGACATAATTTTTCTAAGTAAGTGTGGACATCCTACTATTATTTAGGATCCGGACAGTGATTGGTCGAACAGTCCTTAAGATATGACGTCATCGAACTTCAGGTACCTCTACAAGGTCAGTGATCCAGATAGTGTAATATATCCATGGTCACGGTCACCTGTCACTGTCAGTCATGTCAGTTAATTATAATTGTCTTGTGCTGTCTGTTTTGGATTTGTAATTTTGTAAACTGTAAAGTAAACCGAACCAAATAACAGTCCACCGATTACAAAAGAGAGGCGGCCAAGTTGTGTCTAATTTAATAATTTGATTTAATATAAAAAAATGGAACCACCTAGTGATTCCGTAGATTTTACGAAACTGATTAATAATAAGAGTAATGTTGATAATATAACTCCACATAAAATAGCTGTTGTTGCTTTTATAAGGGAATATGGATTATTAAAAATGCAAGGTTTGTTATTATATTGGGCATTGGTTCATAGAATTATTGAATTTTTAATATTTATAAAAATTTTCAATATTTCAGCGAAGCATATGGTTGACTGCACTATGGCACCCAAATACAGAAAAGACTTCTGCATTCTAGCACTAAAACTCATTCAGGTATTGTAATTCATTTCTTAAATATTATTGAGGTAATACACAAAAAATCTCTTTCTATTTGAAATAAATTTTAACAATATGCGTTTCAGTGTCCTGATATGGAATTTAAAGAATTGGAGGCTCTGTTGACAGACGGTCGCTATAATTTATTGAGTGTGCACCTTCAAAACTTCTGTGTACGGCTGCAGAACATTTATGTGAATGGAATTAATGCACTCACAGATTGTGTCATATCTTCTGTTGATAAACTTATGACAGAACACTCTGAGACATCACCTTGTGTAATTACACGAAGTAGTATTTTAGGTATAATTTATTTCATACAGAATATGTTTAATAATCTATACAGATCTATATACAGGGTGAATTTTTTAAATGTGCGTGGATGGCCAAATTCGAAAGTATGAGGAATAGCGAAAAATTGTCAATGGAGTCTCGGGGCCAATTTTGATGAAAACTAAAACTGCATAATTAGATTTTCGAAAAATTAATAATCCTGGCCAGGAATCGAACCTGTTGATTTTGAAAAATGTTCACCCTGTATTATTACACCATTCGATAGTGTTGCTAAAAATTATCAAATTCTGGGAAGTAATGACTAATAATTGTGTGGAGAGAAATATTTCTTTTCCTACACACTATGAAGTTTATACTCTTTTACTCCTACTCTAAAACTCTAGGCTTAGATTTACAAGTTTGCTACAGCATATCTTATTTGATATTGGAGGGGATATGTAAGTTTATCTCACCTCTTTATGAGAGCATGCAGTAGTGATAGCTGTATATGAAATATCTTATAAAACTAAAAGTAAAGGCTGAAAAGCGAAGTTAAAATATTGTCCATTTAGTATAAGCATCACATTGAAAATTTAGATGTGGGCATAATAATGTATAGATGTGATAATAAGAAATTATCTGAATTTTAGGTTTTTATTTAAGAAGAATAATGGTGCATTTAGATAGACTAACATTTGTGCAAATTGTATCTTTATATAAGTCGTTTTGTCTGTACTATCAAAGAGGCAGGCCGGGACTTATGATGAGATCACTAAGTAAAGAGGTAAGTTTTTTAACAATAAATTACTAGTTGTGTCAAATGCCTCAAATCCCAATGTTATTTTTATAAAGAGGTCAGCTCTTTAACAACCAGAATAACCACTTGTAGGGAGGTAAGTGGTCAATGTTTCTGATGGACATTAGTCCAAAGTAGTAATACCAAAGTACCATATACTGGCTCTAAAGTCTGGTTTGTACATATTAAGTACTTAAGTAGTTAACTAAATTTTAACAAAATTTTAAGTGAATAATTTTTAGTGTGCGTTCAAACGTAATAATTTAGTAAAGTTCTTTAGTTGGTATGGTAGCTAGCCAGACCAGTAAAAAAGTTCAGCTTCCATTTTATATGAAACATTCTGAGAGTTACCTGTAACATTACTTTACAGAAGCTAAACAATATGGAACCCCAATCAACACTAAGATGCATATCTCCAACACTCCCCGATGAGTCTAGACATTCAGATGTCATGAAAATGTGTCCTATAGATAGGGATAAGTAAGTAATTGATACATAATCATATCTATGCAATAATAAAAGTATAATTTAAAATTTAGAAACATTAAAATTTAAATATGCACTACCAAAGTTATTATTTCCAGACTATTGATAGCTTGCTTACACTATTAAATGCAAGGATAATAATTTGTCTATTAATTTTTCAGTAATCTGGAAGAGTGTCAATGGTCACGGAAACAAGCAGAACTATTTACTGCACAACAAGCTAATTTATTACGTGTTAATGAATACAAGGCCATGCCACCTAAACAAATGCAAAAAACTATTATGCAGATAATTAATGATATACCTGAATATCCTGATGTGGTGAGTTATTTAAACACAAAATTTTTGATCAATCCTTATGAAGCTGAGCTATTGTACTTTATCAATACATTTGGTCATCAATACATTACTTCATGTACATCTCTGTTTCAGCATTTTCTCAGTTTCCTGAACTGCATTCGTATGAAAGAGTTTTGTGGGGCACAAGATTCTCTTTACAATTGCTTTGATCGTACTGTCCCTACAAATTTGGCAAATAATAACCAATGCAATGATAAAAACAGGAGTTTTCGTTATGCTGCCCTCAATAGAGCAGCCATGCATACAAAATTTGGTCACAAGTTAGTAGTTAGCCAGTTTATTTATATTCAGCTTTTATTATCCTCAAGCCAATATTTTAGATTTTTTATAATTTATTATTGGGAAATGAGAGGTTTATTTTGCGCACAGACATCCTTAATACAAGTGGCGTTTTTGTTGCGTTTTCAGATTGCTAGGCAAAAACCTATCGACCGGTTGATGCACTCAGAATTCCCCATTCACTCTTATTTTTCATATCCATGAACATTGAAGTATAATGACATAAAACAGACATCTCGAACAAAATGTGTGTCCCGCCCGGGAGGTTTGAAATTCAAAATTAAGCCCCGGTTCCCTTTCAAAATGGAACGAATCCATTGAAGATTGAAGCCACGTGGCGCCAATGCATTGGGACATACATGGTGTTCGGGGTGTCTGTTCTATACGCTAGTAATTGTACTTTAATGTACATGAACTGCTTTTGTGCGTTGATCGAGTGCTTGTGTAAAGTTATACTTGTGTTTTCTCTTCGTGGCTATTATTTTGTAATGTTACTCAGAGCCGTGGCAATGGAGAGTGTCCGCGAGGCGTTGTGCACGGCGCAGGAGACGGGCGACGCGGCGTGCCTGGCGGCGGCGGGCGCGTGGGGCGCGCTGGCGGGGGGGCGCGCGCGGCGAGCGGCGCTCCTCGCCCGCGCGCCCCGCCCCCCGCGCACCGCCGCCGCCGCCGCGCAGCTCATGGCGCAGCATGCCGCTGTTAATGCTACCAAGCCGGTTCATGTGTTTGATGTACGTATGTTTTTTGTTTGAAGGACAAGGGCGAATCGTTTGGCCGGGTTGTTGGAAGATAATACATATTTTTTGTTTTTGCCGTGCTTTGATATATGGTAAGTCGATATCGTCGCCTATAGACACCTGCTACCTCCAAGGTATCACTGATGCGTTGAGGGTCAAGAAATAGTAAAGGAGAAGGAAAGAAAATTTGAGTTGTATTATTAATCTAATGGAATATATTTATATATTTTATTTTATTTTTACCCATTTACATGATATTTTGCAGATTCTATCTAAAGGAGCTTCGATAAATTACTTACATTCCATGACTGATCTCACCATGGTTGGACTTGCGAACGCAGCTGCGCTGTGGGCTTTATATGGAAAGTCAGAAATGGCATCGATGAGTAGTCAACTTCTCCTCAATCTTAACACAAGTATGTATGTAATTATTTGAAATTCGTGAGCACATCGGCAATTTTAATTTTGTTCTTGCGATGATCATCATTGAAATTTCATCCTTATCATTATACGTAGAAGGCATATGTCTATTCGGCCCAAAAAATGTCAATGTCGCAGGCCCTAAGCATTTATTGTTAGTTGTTAATTTATCGTAAGTGACAGATTGTAATGTTGAGATATTATAAATTATTGATAAAGTTACAATGACATTAAACTATAGATACGTTATGCCCTTACAAATCAACCAAAAAATCTGTTCCGACCGAGCTACAACACACACGTTTATCTTTTGTTTCACTACATCAATCACTATTACATTGGTAAATTATGTAAAAGAGATGGCACTACTAAAACCATAATAGTGAAAAAGACAGCTAGACGGCCTCACTCAGAGGCAGCTATCAACTGTCTGAATTAAAATCGCTACACTTGTATAAATTCGACTGACATAATTTCAGCGCCATCTTGGCATATCTTGTATATAATATCATTGATAAACTTATATCTGTATGTACAGAGTGCAACGTGGGCACGGGTCGCGTGTGGCACCTGTCGCAGGGCGGCGGCGCGGCGGGCGCGATGGCGGCGGCGGCGTGGCGCGGGCACGGCGCGCTGGCGGGGGCGGTGGCCGCGCGCGCCGCACCGCCCGCCTGCCCCGCCGCACGACCGCTCGCCGCCGCGCACCACGCCACCGTCGCGCTTCTAGCCGGTAACTGACATATCTAATCTACTCAGTTTTGCTAGGTATCACATAACTACGGTAGATCTACCGTATTCAGCTTCGATCTACCGTAACGATTTTTCGTGGTTTTAGTACATTTCACCGTATTTTGATCAACACAAAATCAATTTTCATTCCCGTTCACTAATCTTTAGTTAATATCCGGTTTCTCATTTCATTAACAGCACTTACAATTTTCAGGTAAATGGGAAGACGCAGACCAAAGCATAAAACAATTAGCATCATACGATCGATGGCACAGTCAGCTGCTTAAAGCAGAAATGTATTTTTTAAAAGGCGATGCAATAAGTTCCCTGGAATGTCTTCAAGATATTTTGGATTACTGTAAGACGGAAGATGAGAGCTTACATTACGTGTTTTTTAGAGTAAAAGCGCTGATACTGATGTCCGAAGTTCAACAATCGTTCAATAGTATCCAATCCACAAACATCATGTTATTAAATGAAGCACTTTCACTCGCCAAAAAGTATTATTTGCATTTTTTGGCGGCAACAACTGAAATGCACATAGCGAATGTACAACTTCACATGGGTTGTTCCAAAAGTGCATTGTTGCTTGTGCGGAAAGTATTGCCTTCTATAATGGCACATGGTAGCGCCTACGACTTAGCAAGAGGTAATTTTATTTAGAAAGTTAACTATTTTAAATAATATCGCTCACCCAGTAATACAACGGCACATCTACATACGTTTGTCATATTTTACAGAAACGAGGATCAAAAACATAAAATTTTTATAAAAATTAAAATTAATTTATGGCTTCTTTTTACGTTTTTTACAGATTGTATGGGTTTGGTTACTAGTATAGACATTAATACATATTTATCACTATGTAGATTATGCACTTTTAAACACGTATACCATATAAACTCAATTTCACATTTTTTGCAGATGTGCCATTATATTACTAGGCGAGCGATATATGAAATAATCTCACTAAACAATCACTTTATATGAAGTTAGTTCTTTTCGCGCTACATAGCCATTTGTTACTAATAGCAAAATCAAACCCGTTATGGGCATAATTTTGTCAATAAATTAATGTATTATAATTATCATGTGTGGTATCTCTTTAATATTTTTTAGGATTACTACTGTATACCAAATGTCGGATAGCTACGGCACCCATATCTGGAGAGGCTAGAACTCAAGTGATTCAGTCTAGTTGTGAGGCGCTGGAGTCTGTTAAGGAAAACTTCTCTAAAGTTGGGGCGCATTTGAGGCTCTTACAAACATGGTACTTGCAGGTAAGGAAAGACCTAGTTATAATGCACAATATACAGTTCTGAACACGAATAAAGTATGGCCAATATGTAGGTATTGTGCCTTTACTGCCTTTATCTAATAGCTACGGTGGTCACCTACGCGCTACCACTTTATTTGTAATCCAGTTGTTAACTTTTATTTTTAAACCAGTTCAGCTACCGAAAGTTAATCGGGTAGATATGCTAAAAAAATAAAACGTAATCCTGTCTTCAGAAATATCTGCACGAGTTAATCTTCTCTGTAACAGACAGAGCTTTTCTTCGTTTGGTGAATATTTTGCGAATTTGAAGATAATAAAAAGAATATAAACCATTTAAAAACGTTGCTCAACAAGTAGTTATTCCGATGTGAAGTCCCTTTGACCAAGCTAGGTTATGCTTATTTCCAAAATAATAATTTTGTCAAAAATATACTTTTCAGGCACAACTTTACAATGACATTGGTAATTACGCCGCCAGAAATCAGTGCGCTTGGATGTACAGGCAACTTGAAACTGAAAACCCAATTGAACCTACAAACATGTTACATTTAATGTATTAAAACAAATAAATGCATTTCCAGTATTATTCTTTTATTTTTTTATCGTAATATGTGTCACAGATTTTGTAAAATACTTATTTCATTAAACTTATGAACCGAATTCATATAATAACTAAATATACAAAGATGTCTAAAACTATTGCTCCTGAAGTCATTCTTGTTTTATATTATAAAAAGTATTTTTGTATCAAAAATGGCTTGATGCTGTTCCGATATTATGTTTTGAGTTTATGACTTTCCTTAATCATTCATTAGTAAGCTTGACTAATATAATTTGTCATTCAATAATGCTTTCTGAACAATTTCTGACATAGTAGCTTTAATGTCTCTGCTAAGGACTTCTGCAACTAGCAATTTGGTATCATTTTGAATATCTGACTGTACATAGGCTCCTTCCCCTAAAATATTCGTATCATTCCAACAGTGACCGAGAGATGCTTGGGATTCGCAAATACGTCCCAATTGTAATAGTAATGATGTTACATCCTCTAGGAGAGAGGGAAAAGCAATGCAGATTCTCACTAGAGACTTGAGCACTGGCTGGAATAATTCCAAGCGTAAATCGCTCGGTAAAACCGACAACAAAGTTGAAAGAGTATTAACACAAAGTCTCGCAATAGACATAGCTTTTGGTAATGCGTATTGAATGGACAAGTGTGACACAAGATCGACAGCAAATATTTGCTTTTCCAAGGATGCTTGGCTCAAAAGTTCTGGAATGAAATCCAAGCAAATGTGCATGGATGGTATGCCCTGAACAGTGACTGGTAACAGTTCCCTTGGGTATCCTTGAAAGTGTACCAGCTTGGCAAGCGACGGTTCTGATATAAATACTTGATGTAGGAAGGAACAAATAATTTTTCTCACTTCCCGTAACGACCACATAAGCTCTGGTTTAGATTGATCCTCCGTAGTCTCTAGACAAGCTTCCAGTAATATTTGAAGTGCTGCACTTTCTTGAGCCGCTATTAAAGCATTTTTTAACTCTTCTCGTTCCGAATCCGAAGTTAACTGACCACTCTTTTCTAGCAAGGGCTTATCCAGTAAGTGTCGACTTAATTGACTTCGCGATGCTGCCAGGCTTGCCTCTAATATCCTGAGAATTATTTTCAAAATCGGACCACATCTGAAGACTCTTATGTCGCAACGTAAGACTTGCAAGGGGTCAACTAAAACATTCTCTTGAGTGATCGTAACGTTTTTAGCTGTGCCATTAATGTCTAGTAGTGCATTGATAGTCATAATCCATAAACATCGGGGCAGTACGGTATTAAGGCGAAGCCAGACCTCCCGATATAATTCCTGGATGTGTCGCGGCACCTGATCGCTTAAAACACTTTTAACGTATCGAACAAATATTTCTGCAAAAGGCCAAATATCTGTTGGGTTTTTGTTGAGCATGGCCTTCAAAATTTTTCCAGTTTTATAAGGATTAACTTCTATATTTGCGAAAGCTTCGTTAATGGAATATTCAGACAAACTGACATCGACTTGATGGCGACAGTAATCTCCAAACACTTGGTCATCCATCCAATCATCGACGAGTGACAGCTGGGGGAAGTGGGTAGCTAGTAAGCGGAGTAGAGGGCTGAAAAGACCGCCATAGCTCATTTGGTCTTTCTGTGCCTGATGTAACAAATATTTTATTGGCAATTCAGACAGGAACGCTGCAGAGTAACTTTTTATATTTCTTCCATTAGCTAACAATGTTGCAGCATTAGACAATCTGACATCTTCATAAAGTAAGAGATAATAGATAAGCAGCAATTGTGAAGCTAATGTTGGTTTCTCCAAATTAAATTCTATCGTTGATTCACTATTATCAATTTCCATTGGAGAAAACGGCTTCTTCTGGACATCAAAATTTACACCAAAAATAGAATTTCTGAATACCCTCCTAATTTCTTCCTCCGTTATAGGTTGATTGAAGTATTCATTGGATCCTTTATTATTTATCACCAAAATCGAGTTCACATATACTTCAATGAGCGCTGGCATTACGGGATGTAATGGCGCGGTGCAATTACATACTTGACGATAAATCCAATTTTTAATGGGAACTTTATGCTTAGAGAATGCTCTTGATTTCAATAATTGATGAATACAATGAACAGGCAGATATCCAGAAACATTGCTGTTGAGATTTACTGTAACAGGAACCTTCACAGCATGCGCAGTAACAACCTGTAAAACAAGCATATTATTGTCAAAAACATTAATCTATACTAATATTATAAAGAGGAAAGATTTGATTGTTTGCATTGAATAGGCTCCGAAACTACCGAAGCGATTTGAAAAATTCTTTCACTGTTGGGAAGCTACACTATCCCTGGGTGACATAGGCTATATTATACATATTTTTTTTACTATTTTTCCCGAAGCGAAGCAAGGGCGATTTCCTAGTAATTGTATACATTGAAATGTAATAAAACACCTTAGTGAATAATGTATTTGAGTCATAATGTTTATTCAAAACGTTTACCTGTTCTGTAAATATTTCTTGCGTGAAAGCTTGTTTTATGCGAGCGAGGCCGTTGGGTCGCACGGGGACGCGCATGCCCAGCGTGGCGCATACTAACTCGCCCACCGCCGTCAGTTGTCCAGAGTGAAAGTGAATTGCTATCAATAGTAACATTTCACCAAACGATGCTGTTACCCCAGAGTTACTGGAATGATTATATTTAGTTAATGATAATTCCTGATGATTTGGTGATGTTAAATAACATACTTATAAATAAATCTGGTTGATATTTACCTTTCAAAATAAGCCTCTTCTTTAACTAACCATTGAACCCATTCAATTGCTTTTTTCTCATGTTCTGGTGCCGCTATAACAAATCATTACAAACAACATTAGTATTTACTACTTTTGCTAGTATTATTACTCTTTATAAACTAGCTAATTGCAATTAGATATAAAGTTTATATCAAGTTATGTGTGTGTATAATTGGATATTCAGTTCCACTTTTGTTAACTGAATAAGAGGCAACTTAAGCAACAACATAATTAGAACAGAACATTAAATAAGGTAATAATACTTCAATACAAAGTACAAACCCATAAGAGAAGGACAAGCCAGAATCATACAAAGGCTTAAAGATACAAATCTTACTCCTGCTGGAGTGGGAGGAGGTTTTTGGGTGACTAATCTGAGCAGCCCCGATACTTCATCATCTTGAAACTTGATTCCTGCGATTCCTCTTAGTGCACAGTAAAGTCGGAGTAATGCAGAAGCATCAACACCCGCCGATGCCTCTCTGAGCCTGTTAAGTAACTCTTGTCGGAGTTTAATCAGAGCTGCATTTCCATCACCTTTACCCCGTTTGTGGGAATTTCGTAGGAAGGTAGCAAACCAAGCTCGTGTAGTTTGATCAGACCCCAATAGAAGGCCAGACATAAAAGAAACCTGGAATGCAACAAATCATATAATGTATTTCTATCACTGAGACATTGACACCTTCTAATCTGTAATAAAACAAATCTTACCAAATCATCCTGATGATGTGTTAATGTCAGGTTTATGACCAGTGATGGTAAACGAGATGCAGATACTGCTTTAGCTCTAACTGTGGCTGAAATATGTGGACACGTTTCACAAAGTATGGAGAGGGTTTTAGCCCTTATCCCTCCTTCTTCGCCTCTTTCAGCATTTACTACCAGAGATTCAGCCACTGAAAAATTATAAGTTTTGAATTATTAACATGGTTACTTTTTTAATTAATGTAATACTAATAATAATAAATGAATTAGAAGCAATGATCATATATTTTCATAAAATTAATCATATTTACAACTTTAATTATATCAAATAATAATAGGATGTATTATATTTTACCTTCATACAATGTGTCAGGCATATTTGCCACCACCCATGATATTATATTAGGACCTTTGTTCACATGTAGAAGGACTTCTACAACTTCACATATATTTAATAGATTTGGCAGCTCAGCAAGACTGATACAAATAACATCAGTTATTTCTTCTAAATAAACATCATTATCAAAAAGTTCAGATGGTTTGATTGCACAATCAGAATTTGTGCTTTTATTTTGGTTGTATTCTGCGACCTGAGCTTGCATTTGCAATATCTCCGATAACACAAGACGAAGACGCCTGGAGGAATCTGACTGTTCAAAATCACTTGCAATCCCATTTACAACATTTTGTATCAAAAATGATTCTGTGCATTGTGAACCACTCCTTACTCTGAAACAATTATGTTATCACATTTCATATGGTTTACTACTTATTTCATGTTTATTTATATGGTAAAAAAGCACAGTTATAATGGTAGTTGTAATGTATATAATAGTAAATCCGTTGTTATAGCATGTTCCTAATGTTAGCCGAGTTGATACATTAAACAAATTTGAGACAACTCACACATACTAAAAGCAAACATAGATCTCAACAGTTGTTCAACAGATTACATCTTTTACAACATAGTTTCTTCACAAACTTTAAGTTTCTAAGTTTTAAAATATAATAAGTTAAAAAAGTTACCGCATCTCTTGCTCTTTTTTGAGGTCACCTTCAAGAGCATGAAACTCAATGGAAAGAAGTGATACGATGAAGTTCACGAGGTCGATTCCAGAAAGAAGAGTAAGTATATCCGTCTTGGCATCTGCGCAATATTGGGTTATGTCCAACGGGCATATAAGTGCCATACGCACAAGACAAGGAATTATTGGCCTGATTTCTTCAGGAGAACATTTCATTAAAGTAGCAGTATCCAAATCTTTTATTGCTTTAAAAACGTGTGGCTGTACCGGCTTCATAAACAGGGAAGTATCCATGATTTATAAGGATTGGATTTAATTGCAAATAAGAATATCTGCCTTGGTAGAACTCATAGGCAGTTGCTTACAGTCAACAAAATAACTTTTTGTTTGACAATTTAATAGAGTAAACAAGGCCCAAAGGCTTCAATTCAATGAAATAAATTAAGCCATGAATTATTCGCAAAATGAAAAACTATCTGTCAAGTGTCACGATGTCTTGTCAATTTGTCATGTCATGTCAAATTGTTGGCTTGGCTTGTTGCCGAGAAGTCGAAGTGTCGTCCATAGATATCTAAATCTATGGTCAAGTCCATGGATGTATACTCTAACTGGATAAGTAATTTTGTAGGACGGATGATGTCATAACCTAAGGACCATTTTTCTATTGTGTCCATGTTATCTATACTCCCAGGATATATCATTCGATTTTTTATAATGATGTAAAAACATATAACGTGAATATTATAAGTAACGTAATTGTGTGGTAGTTTGCACACACAGCACTACGCCAAAAAGTTAATGCAATTTTTCAATGTGGCGATTACGCTCATCGGGGCTTTGTGAAGACTGTGGTCATCGTTTTTGTTTGTGTTACTTAAAATGTGGTGTTGTACTGTTATCAATAATTATCAGTGAGAAAATTACAATAAAAAAAAACATGAGAGGTGTCAAGGGACACCCGGATGGAACGAAGTTCCTTTCGATTTAAGTATTGTTTTTTGAAGTGATTCAGAAAGTTATACAGCGCCATCTCTGTAAAACTCTCTGAATCACTTCAAAAAGTATCGTGGCAACTTTTCGTAAGAAAATTTTCCGTCTAGCCCCCTTTCATAACTTCGTTCCAACAATTGCAATATTTTAAATTCAGTAATTTTGAAGAAACTTAAATAAATTGTTTTATTTCAATATTATAATTTTTTATCACGAGAAAAATTACCATTTTACCATTTAATCTCAATGGACTGAAGCTTTTATCGAATTCGCATTTACGTTGCGAGCAGTGGCGGATTAAATGTCGACGGCGCCCTAGGCAAGGAGTTTATCGGCGCCCCTTGCTCTTTGTTATGGAGTTGTTTTTTTTCGAATGCACAGTTGCTGTTGACCCTAGCGGTCTTCACAGCTCCAAGCGATCAGATGGGCGAGTTTGGAAAGGCTCAGCCGAGAAGACAAAGCGAGAAGGGAGGACGAGCTCTCCCTCTACGAAAAATAGGGGATGCAAACGACCTAAGGGAGGTGCCCTTAAATTTTGAATTTTGAAAATTTTCGTCTTGCTACGGAGTGACATTTTACTCTTCTTGCTTATCATGGGATAGAGTCACCTTAGAAAGCAGCCCGGTTTCTTGCCTTTCTGATGTGCTATTTGAATGACGGTCGGGGGTCTGGTGCCGCGGCAGCTCTTGAGTCTAGAGTGATGCCGAGATATTCGACAGATTTCGCCCAAGAAATGGTTGAATAATGAAACAGGGCGGATCATTTATCTATGGGTGGATCTGTTGAATTTGAACTGATCTTTTTCGGGATTAAACTCTATTCTTCATTTCCTAAACTGCTCACTTATGGCAGTGTTTGCGGCTTGGAGGGTTGAAGTGATGCTGGCAGGTATAGGGTGAGATTGGCTGGCAGGTGTATTTGGATGTCTAGTAATATCTCTAGTTTATAAAGTATAGAGTAAAGGGGAAAGGGCAGATCCATAAGGATCTACGGCCGTTATTGTGTGGATAGAAAAACGTGAGTCCTCACCTCTGTATCGGAACTTGTGATTCGTTAAAAAGTCTCGTATGATTTGCACCAATCTGGCACTCCCATTTGGTAAAGTTTGGTTACGTCAAAGAAGAGGGCACCGGTGCCTCTGGTAGGCCTTTTGTAACTGAGGCTGGTTAGGATGTGCTCCGTTATGCGGTGCACCTGTTGTACACAATAGTGATTGATTCTGAAGCCGAATTGATCCTTTATTAGGAGAATCTTGCATAGGGCGACTACCTTGATACGGCTGAGAAGTATCTTTTCGTGGATTTTTCCGAACGTGTTAAGGAAACTGATAGCTCGGAAGCTGATTCTTGTGTTTGCCGAGCTTATGAATGCCTATCACATCTGCCTCTTTCCAGGCGTCTGAGAAGATACAGTTAGATAGTAGAGCAATTAACAATAGTGTATGTAATAGTGTCCATAGCGTGATTTTGACAGGAATCGAACGATGTAGGTGTAATCTTGTCGACGAGCGTGGTCCAAAGGTTTTAGAAAAAGTAAGCATAATTTTTTTGAAGTAGGTACTTAGTTAATTTTCTCGTCAAAAAATTCGGTCCGTGCGCGTCCTTTTCTAAAGAAGCGCCCCTAGGCATGTGCCTAGTTTGCCTTAAGGATAATCCGCCCCTGGTTGCGAGCCAGTTATGTCACGTAAAACTCGCACTAAGCACACAGAGGCCTTAGTGCAAACTGGGAAAGAAAAGAGAGAACGAAAGAAAGAACTAGCTCCCAAGTCCCCAGCCAGACTACGACGAGTCATTTGGCACCTGACCCAACCAAAGCAAAAGCTCTCCCCAAGCTAGCCAAGCAGGTTTCACGGAAAGATAACAAATAATACCTACCAGATTATTTAAAGCAATTTCTGTTAAAAGTTATTGCTTGATTTATTATACAATAATACTTAAGTATTTTAAAATTTGTATAATAAATTAAACAAGTTTTTACTAAAAGTTTTGACAAAAAGAAAGTTTTTAACCCCCGACAAAAAAGAGAGGTGTTATAAGTTTGACGTGTCTGTGTATCTCTGTGTCTGTGTATCTGTATGTCTGTCTGCGGCATCGTAGCTCCCAAATGGATGAACCGATTTTGATCTAGTTTTTTGTTTGAAAGGTAACTTAATCGAGAGTGTTCTTAGCTATATTTAGTGTAAATAAAACTGTCGGAGGTTTTATCAATTATAATTTAAAATGATTTAGTTATCATGTGATAGGTGATCTGAGTGTGATAGTTTAATGAAGGGTGAAACCAAACGAGCGTATTTTTTGAGCTGTGCGTCGGGTAAATTAGTTGGTTTCATACTAAAGTCTAAATTACAAACAAAATTAATTTGAACTTTTGTATGAAACCGACTCATTCACGCGACAAAAAATACGCTCTTTTCACCTCACCCTAAAGCTTGACTAAAATTCCACTTGATGGGAAGTGGTGATGAAGTCGAGAATGGATACGCGACGCGCACTAAGTTAGTAAAAGCTTTTTTAATCTTTTCTTGAACACCGATGCAGACAAGTCATCCATTTCTTTCACCGCGAGGTTAGTTTAGTTAGCCAACGGTAGTGCTAATTAAAGAGGTCTTCTGATATGATTACTTATACATCGTTGACAAAACTAATATAACTAATATAATGAATCTTCGACTTCGACACATCTGCGGCTACATTGCGGGGTTCGCGTTATCGCTACAAGTAAGGGTATGGCCAAACAATTATATTATTATCTTCAGAATGTATTCGCGCGAAGACAAACTAAATTACTAATCGTAGCACTATCAGTAAATTTTCGCGAATCGAAAGATTTTATTTCGAATAAGTTCGCTAACCGTACAATGCCATTTGAATATTCACCCGAATACCACATAAGATACAGGACCCATCGATATTTAATGTAGTAAACAGGAACAGCGCCATCCGAAGACAAAGTTTTACCGCGGTAACATTAATTCTTTCTCTCTCTTTTTTATTGGTTGGCAATGCATTGGTAGCCGCTTACTATCTTCAGCTCCTTCGTATACGAATGTTCGTCCGATCAGCAGCATAATAGAGATAAATGTTTCACATTTCAGGGTTAATTTTATATTATGTTAAGTTGATTAGCGGACGTATGAAAGATTTTTTTCGGATATAGAAACAGTATTTATGTTATTATGGCCCTCTTTAGATTAGTTTTTTTAAAATTATTGGGTTCTCCAAGCATTACAGATTTTTTTTTCGGCTTTTTATATTTTACTAGTCCAGTTTTACGTGCAGTACCTACCTACCTATAGCCACATAAGAAATAATAGCATTTATATACCCATGAACGCAATTTGTCTTTGTGTGGTACCTACGTGTCAGACCGACCTATACAACCGTCTCACCTTTTTCTGCCGTGTTTCAACCGTTTCTCGGAGGTTTTTGATTAATTTAATTCGTTCTTATGTTATTTTAATTAATACCTAAAAAAACATCAGCCCATTTTGCCTCTGATTAACCTAGAAAGCTAAGCGGTCAAATTAGCCCAATACGGGTAAGGTTGCATATTAAATTCCGGGACGGCTAAAAATTTGTACGAATATTCAGAACACCATCTTAAATGAAATGTGAAAAGTCCCCACCGATCCGCCATTTGCAAAAAAAAATCAAGGTCAAAGTTTGCAAATATGGGTTTTTGCGTTTTTCAGCCACACAGCAGGTAAGTTTTATAAAGAAAGTATGTGAATAGAAATTGTAGCACATGCAGTTGTCTATAAAAATTGTTCTTTTACTTTTGCTAAGAATCACCATTATTGAGATATAGCGATTCGAAAAGAAAAAAATATAAATATATTCTAGCACAAGGCTTTAGCTAGTAGCATTAAAGCTTTATAGGACTCTCTCTTCGCCATGCTGCGGTCAAAGACTATTCACAACTATGGGTTTTCTGCGATTTTCAGCCAAACGGTTAGTTTTATCATGAAAATAGATAAAACTTAATTTAAACATCATCAGCACACCCACAGCAGTCTTGTTTGTGAATCAGGCGGAGTATTTCAGTGTTCTCATGGAATCGGATTATGTCGGTTTTACAGACTCTGACAAACAGAACGCTCTGACACTTTATTTTCTGATGTAAGGCTTTTTTTTAGGGTATAGGTCGTACTGTAACGAAACGAACCTGTAATGCAATATTCGTTAACATAATTCTTAATACATGTTAATGTTCAAGTTATTTACGTACGTCATAATCTTCTATTTGGTAACACATTAAATTGTTTTCAGGCAGAAAATGTTGCGGCGGTGATAATGATACTTTCCAAATGGAAGTTTCCACACTAACCACAACAATGGAAGTTCCTACGAGTATATGCTATAGTATACGTTTTTATGTATTATATCTTAATTATACATAACTTATTAATATTTTTTCAGTAACAGTTATTTATAACAATAATTTACACGTACCTACTACAAATATTGCACAACCATCGCAAATAATTGAGAAAGTTGGAATGCACAACCAAATATTTTTTGTTTGCTCCGTACGTACCTACCTCATTCAAAGCGCAGCTACGGATAGCTAGAAAATAAAACCCACTTGACTTCGAATTGAGGTACGCATAGGCTTCAAATCTAGGCCACCTGAGTTTAGAGTACTAGTTCTTATAATAAGATGAAATTACAACAAAATAACGGAAAATGCCTCAGTTAAACAAAGTAGAAAAATTGTGATACGTATCGAAAAAAAAATGGATTAAGGGATATTCTTTATCAGATACAAGATGTCGTACTATGTAGTATTATTATTTGTTTTGTACGTTGATGTCGGTTATGTAGCATCAGCCGCATAGACACCGACTGAGTTCGGCTGATGGTCACTATCCATTTGTGGGCCATCCATTAAATAATTATAATCAAACATCAATCTGAAAAAAAAAAAATAAAAAAAATCTGAATAAATAAATAAATAATAAATAAATCTGTTATATGATCGACTACCCTGTAGCCTAGTTGGTAGCGACCCTGCTTGGGAAGCGAGGGGTCCCGGGTATGATTCCCGGCCGGTGCAGACATGTGACAGATAAATATTTGTATCTACTCGGGTCATGGGTGTTATTGTGATGTGTTATATGTGTCGTCCATGCGACCCGCGATACAGGTAATAAACCTACTGCAGGGGTTAAGTGTGTTAGCGTTAAAAAAAGTTCCGGAGGTCTACGCTCTACGATTAAGCTCTGCAGCTTACATGGCTACGTAGAGTTGGGCGTTCAATGTATAGGCTAGAAGTGGCTGTGCGTTATATAAGCTTAGTGGGTTGTGCATATCAATGCATAGTATTAGATTATGTAATGTAATAAAATTTTGTCAACGTAACATTAGTGAATTCAAAGAATTTTATTTGTGATGTTAGTGAGTAACCTATTGAAATAATATGATAATATTTACCTATTGATATATCATAGAAGACATTTGAAAAATCTATCTTCTTATCTTGTAATTAACACAATAGTACTAACTATGCTGAAAGTACTTATATTTATAACAATGTTAATTTATAATTTCAAGTCTTAACCCTGTTTACAAAGCTGTGTTTGAACGGTCCCATTCAAATAACTATTGGACTCTTTTTTCGGCTATTTATATTAAAAATTCTACACCCCCTAAATTGGACTACATACACAAATTAAAGAAGTAAGGTGGGTGGACCATGGAAGGCCATGCTCCTTGTAAGGCCAATTATTTAAAAGTCGTATTTATTGCCATCCGATGACAATTTCCTTCCACTTACACTAACATCCATCGAATTCAAGTACACAAACGTGGCGGCGAGTCCCTCGCACCGCTATTTTATCAATGCGGGCCCTCTCTTTGTTGACTTCGGTCATCGATGTTAAAATTGTAATATTTGCTCTTAGTAAAATGTAAGTTTTCAAGTAAATAAACTATTGTTTTCTTTATTTTTTTACTCTAAATTGATAATATAAGGATTTGCTACGGCACTGAAGAAAAAAATATTACTTTAATTCCAATACAATTAAAATATTGGTAGTTTTCCTAGGAAAGCCAATGGTTCCTTGTAAGGCCGATCAAAAAGTTGACAGTTGGCCTTGCTAGGGCACAAGGTTCTTCCTAGGAACATCTAGAAACTATGAAAATATTAACACTTTGTTTTCACTTGTAAATACATATCTGGAAATTTAAACCAATGTGCAAGTTAATATATTGCTACCACTTAGTTAAAGGCCCCCAATTCCGAGGTTTTCTAACATTTTGGCCTTACAAGGAACAGACCCTTAAGAAGGCCATTTTAATCAGTTTTATATTTTTATCATTTTACTATAAAGGTTATTGGCAACTTATTTGATTTCGATTTATTACTCATTTATATTATTTTTAAAACAATTACACAAATACATTCTTAGTTTTACGATAGAGTTCTAGTAATGTTCGTTGATTATTTTTTATCTGAATATGTTATGGTAGGCATTTAATATTCCGTTTTAATGAAAGATCTTTTTATGTAGTTTAAGTATAAGTAGATATTTTAATGTTCACAATGTTAGTTTTAAGTTAAACGACTGATTTATTATATTGGCCTTGTATGGAGCCTTGTTCCTTGCAAGGCCATTTGGCAGAGGTTATTTAAACTTAAGTTTATTAAATAATGGTTAAACCTTTTATAAAAAAAAATGTTTTATATGATACATAATAAGACAAAGCGTTACTTAATGATTTGTTTGATTCATTTAACCAGTAAATAACGAAGTAGTGACTGTTTAATCGTTAGAGTGGCCTTCCATGGTCCACCCACCTTACTTAAATTTAGATTCTTCACCGCCTAAATTGGACTACCGACACGAATTAATTAAGTACTTAAACTTATGTTCCCCCGCCCTAACTCAGAGTCAATAACGGCTATTTAAATCGTTCCATCTAATGATATTATAAGTAAAAAAGAGGTAGATATGTCACTAGCGCGCTGAAGATGAAGATCGTAAGAGCGGTCAATTGACCTCTATCTGCTCGTAGTCGCTCTGTCAATACAAGACGATACGCATGCTTTTGTTGTCAGAAGTGCTTGAGATTTGACATACAACATTAAAATGTCTTCGTGTATAATTATTGTAGTGTGATTGGTGCAGTGAAACAAAAGATAAACGTGTGTGTGTTGTAGCTCTTTTCGGAACAGATTTTTTGGTTGATTTGTATGGGCATGACGTTTCTATATTATTTTAAACATCATTGGCTCCATCATACAGAATCTGTATGGTGAATTCTTTACTAAGGAGCGATTAAAGAGCGATCAAAGATTGATTCTGAGTTGGGGCGTAGAGTCGTAGAGTCGGGGAAAATCATAATAAGAAAAAAATCAAAATAGATGTTATTAAATGACCGTGAGTGGTGAAATTAGTAGATAGGTATACCTAATAGATCAGTTCATAATCAGCATATTGTAACAACAGTCTCAATAATATCAGAATTTGGGTTGATTCCCACTAGTTCTACTCGTTAGTCCGAACGTCGGACTAGTGGGATTTTTTTTCTCATTAATTCAACTGTCATTCATCCATACATTCATCTATTCATTCAGTCATTCTGAGGCATTCATTAGTTTAATCATTAATTCATGCAGTCATTACATCAAAACTATAACCACGCTATAGAGAAAGACAATGATCTAGTATGAAAATGAGACGATGATCCATTCGCACTACACTTTTCGCCGATCTTTTTCCGACGATCGGATTAACGAATAGAGCTATTGGGAACAAAGCGGTAGATACGGCTTTGTTTCCACTAGTCCGACGGTAGAACTAGTGAGAAAAAAAATCCCACTAGTTCTACGATAGGACTAACGAGTACAACTAGTGGGAATCATCCAGAATTTGTATTCCAGTGTCTCTACATAAGTAAGTAGGCATAATAATAACATACTTATCTAGATGCAAATATCTCCATTTCAGGTAAGTAGGTCTGACTATTCCATTATGTTAATGAACCTAGTGCAGATTTATCTATAATCTTATGTAAGTTACAAAATTAATTGCAGAGGGCAGAATTTATGTATATTACAGAAGTCACGCGATCTTTGTGTCTGTCCGCTACGTGCTACGGCTACGATTTCTATTCTATTCTACAGGTAAAAAAGTCTGCCTCACTGAATAATATACACAACACTGACGCATACTGTCATTACGACTATGAAAAGAAGGTTAATGGATTTATTGCATACTTTAGATTTAACATTTTTAAATACATTCAATTTACGTATTCAAAATGTTACTCGTAACTTGCATAGGTATATATGAATCGTTTTACCAAATAGATTAATTTAGCCGAGGAGTGTGTTACTGAAGATACGATAAAGCGACGATACAAATGAGTTGTGTAAACCGTTTGTGGAGTAGCGAGTGAATCGATGTAATATATCGGGCAGGGCAGGAGTAGCAGGGCAGTCGGCTGGGGCGGGCCGGGCGGCGGCGGCGGCGGCGGCGGTGACGCGACGCGGCAGTCGCGCGCGGGCATGTGCGCGCACCGCCTCCGCGCCGTTCGCGAACCTCACTACTGAGCCCCATCAACCCCATCTTTACCACACGCTCATTATTTCAGTTGATCATCAATTCTCGCATGAAAATATGCGTGTATATCAGTATAATAACTTTTATTAATGCTAAGATTTAATAAAATCAATGGTACGGAATGCCGGGGTTCCTAAAATTTTGTGGGTCAATAGCATAGTCTCTTACAAGGATTACTTACATCATTGAAATCGCGATTTCGGCGGGAAATGTTGTCTAATGATGACATAGTAAATTATTTTATTTATTTATTTTACACATTTTAAAAATATTTGTACTGTTATGTGCTATCAATTTATAATATCAAGTGCTCGATAGAATCAATGTCCGAGTTGAATAAAAGATTAGATCTAGTCTTTCCAGGTTATATGAAAGCAATCTATGCAGATTTGTGTAATGAAAGTGCTAGGTTATTTGTTTTTTAATACAACAAACATTCTTCAATATCTTCCGCACACGAAATAGCCTACAGCGATTCCCACTAGATCAGGGTGGCGAAATAAATTCTAGACTCTCGGTGACTAAGAACCTGGTACCTGTAAGTAAGCAATGTAAATGTAATAAATAAGTAATAACTTTAATTACAAAGTGGAAAAAAAATCACCTGAATAAAATGTTAATTGATTTACTTAGTGTAACTTAGAGAACCCCAACAAATATGTAAGTACATCTAAATAATATTTACTCATTATTTTGTCGTGATTATCCCTAATATTATTTCTATTTTGCTAGTTTTAGTGAATATTCGGGCAACGCCTTAACCTTCCTCAACGTTTTTAGTGTTGACTGCAGACCTTTCCCCGTTCTTTGATTATAGAGAACTGCGAGGAAAACCTCGCAGCAAAAGTTTGTAGAAGGAAAATTGTGTTTGATGATAGATAAATGCAATCTCGGCGCAACCTACGTATTTGCTGATTGCTTTTGGAATTAGGTCGGAGGCAACGGAAGTAGATCACTCAGCTCTAAACTATGTCAATATACAAGTACATCGTATGATTCTATCAAGTTGGGTAACATCACACAAATACCTACAATATTGGTAACTTTAACTTAAATTTTCATCTGTATTCTTCTTATATATTCTACCTACTGCCTACTGTTGCTGGAAATAGATCCCTTTCCACCCTTCAAAAAGTTGTTATTAGTTTATAATAATCTATATTATTTGTACTAATCATTTAAATTGTATACAATTAACTCAAATTAGTTTTTTATTTGATTTTTAAAAGTAATGTAGCGGCTTACTAAGAATTCTAAACGTACCTAAAATAAGTATTTGTTTAATTTTAAATAATACCCACGTTCTTGAAATATCGAAGCAGTAGGTAACATAATTAAATTATAGCAAAGATTGCTTAAATATGTACCTACCTATTTCAATCTAAGTAATTGTTATGATAATTAGGTCATTATGGATATAATTTAAATTAATTAAAAAAATCTGAAAGATAATTAATTTAATCTGAAAAATGCCTGGGAAAGTTAAGAATTACTATTGTTATATCTTTGTAATAGAATAATCATCGCTTGGATTGCAAATATCGCAATTATTAAAATTTTAATCTACTTAGAATTGAGTTATAAAACAACCATCCATAGGCCAGTAACATCTTTAATAATCGTATTATAGTTAAGACATACATTTGGAAGTACTATACTCACAAAATGAATGCAATTTTTTTCAGTCTAACTTCTGGTGGTGTATATGTACTGTACTAAAATCGTTTTTCACTTCGACACATAATCATATGATATAATAAAACTATAACTGATCGATGTCTGTACTTGGAAGATATTTGAGATAAACGATTACTATGGCTATTTATTAGCGCAATAGATCCCATAGCGATGATTCTTCAATTTTTTTCTGTTTATCCGTGCATTTCTTCCGACTTTTTTACAATAGAAACGTTTTAATTTGGACTTTGGTTTTCATTGATGTATAGTGTAGTTGCTTGGATTAACGTGTTTGTTTTACTTCAATCGGTACAAAAATAAAAAAAGTTATGTCACTTTAAAAAAATCTGTCCATATACCTATCTACGAGTACGTCCTGTCTACATAAAATGTGGACTGTCTGTATTAATAAAATATGTTTCCCGGGGCGAAGCTAGGGAAGTTATTAGTTCTATATTATATAGTGTGTCCAGTGACGAACTAGGGATAATTTAAGGGCATGAAATATACAAAATCATTGCTCTAAGTTGCAAGACTGGCGACTTATTGCTGTTTGAATATGAGCCTTATGCGAGTTTCCATACTTCTTGCGTCCAGCACTAAAAGCTAAATTGAAAAAAAAGATAACCAATAAAGGTGTTTTTGTCGATGAAATTTGGTTTATTTGATGACCTTAAATTATCGCTAGTTGGTCGCTGGACACACTGTATATTCATGTTCGCGTCTGAAAATTTCAGTAAAAAAATATGTATTTGCTTATCTCTATTATACATACAGAGATTTAATTCAAAGTACTCTCATCTCATATGTACACACATATCATATAATAACATATAAAGTGATATTTTTGCAAAAATAACATATCGGCTTCGTATTACAAAAACATATTACCATATTCAATACTTCATAGTCACTTTGGGATGCCAGGAAGTCTCACCGTCGCGCCGTGCCGCGTCTTGTGTTGTCTTCAATGTTTACGTCATTATAATGTTTACCTTTGTTTAGCTAGATACTGAAGTGTGTGTTTACGTTAACTAAAATACTCTCAGTTGCATATCAATAATTCTTGCGAATTCAAACAAACGAAATGGATTTGGTTTTGGTGTAAAATAATGAAATAACAACAAAAAATTACCAGTGCCATTTAAAATAGGCGTACTTGTAATATAGAAACAATAATTGTATTACACATAAATATCATTTGTAATGTAACATGACGGAGAGGTATCACTGTGCTATAGTATCTAGTAGATGGCTTAACTAATGTGCGGATATCGAAACAATGTTTCAGCGTGTAATTTATTCATTACACAGCCGTCCTCGATCAGCCAGCCGTTAACGGAGAGTCTCCACTGAATGTTTTCTAACGAGCTCGGTCCGCGACACAAATCAGTCAAGTCTTTTCGTCATACGCACACGACATACCTCTCATTATTGTTGTTAAACAATTAGAACAAACGATTTAATAGTGAGTAGTATTTATCATTTCAATAACATAATATTAAAATTTCAACCTAGAGCGCTGTTGAATGATCTGGTCCTTTTGTAATTGTTAAGAGACTATGCTATATTCTGTATCTTATATTAAACATTTTTTTTATGATTTTTCCAAAGTAAGCATATATGTAGCTTACATGTTTCATATATGACAAATACTACTACTAAAGACACCATCCTTGTTCCTACTAATTATACTAATCGTGCTCCCTCCAGTGATTGAAGTGCCAAAGTCTAGATGTGTTTGTTTACAAAAGTTACAGTTACAAAGTTTGATAACGTGACATCGTACATAAAACATAAATGAAGAATAATAAGTGGACAATACTTTCACATCGGCAATGTTAAAATAACAAATCTGAAGATACTATGGAAAAGTCAATGCAAAATAGATCGTTGAAAAAGCGTTGGATATGTTTATTTCCACCATGGAGGTTCACCGATTTATCAGATGAAATATTGTATTTAAAGTACACTATCAGGCAGCAACAGCGAGCCATACTGCGTTTCCTCTTAACTGGCTTTCTGCTGCAGACCTTCTCAGCCATCGTTCCTGGAGACCGCGACCTCTCTACAATCTACACCATTTATGCAATATGGCTAGGTCTAGATGCATTGGTTGTGTTTTCTTACTATTTTTTCCCCGTGACCCGCTGGTACAGTACACATGTCGCCTGGTTACTACTGTGGATAGAAGTGATCCAATCCGCTTATTATCGAGTTGGAGACTCGTATAATGAATATCTCGGCTGGGCAGTCGTACTCCAATACTTAACTCTAGCAACATTACCATTTCACTATATGCTTCTGATAATCTACAGCGTTATTTCCTTTGTATCTTATATTTTGGCTCAGTACTACAATGTAATGCGTTGCCCCAATGAAGTTCCCGAAGATTATGTACTTCAGGTAAGATACCAATCATTGTAGATTTTATAATTTTGTATTTAAGTGTAGGTGCCTTTGGTTTACCTAACCTACCAACCCCCGACTCAAAAGTCATCTAAAAGTTTAACGTTATATTCACTAAGAGCATTCTACACTCCGACGAGACGACGAGAAATATTTTTTTAGACAGCCGAACAAATTTTCTACAAGAAAGCTCTCAAACTCAACTCTCGATTAAAAACTAAATAAAAATTGGTTCGTGTATGTAAGCTTCATGACTATGAAGCCACAGTTGGAATTATACATAGAAAAACGTATTAAACTTGTAAGACACTTCTTTTTGCGTCGGGGGCCAAAAACGTCTTTAGATAAAATGAAAAGGTTAGTGTTATTAGCGTCTTTGCCTTTATCATTGCAGGTTAAATAGTTTAATTACTTTGAATTGATGTTGAAGAACTTGCAGGCATTCATGTCTTAATTTTCTTCGATTGAACAAATTTTTTGCCATGTATTTATATTAACAGATTACTCTTTTTCTATCGATTTTTCATGTGATTATGTTTCATGGAGAGTATATTTGAATTTATAAAAAAATCTATTGCAGCTAATAGCAAATGGTAGCTTGCTGATTGGAGCCACTTTATTAGGCGGCACTGCATATGCCATCAGTGAGAGTCAACAACGAAGCGCATTTCAAGAAACCAAAAGAAGTTTAAAGGATAAACTGACCATTGAACAACAGAGTAAAGAACAGGTGCAAATAGCAAATATGTAGTTATTGTCACTAAACGTATCAAACGTAAGTATGTATTCCAAGAGCCTGCGACGGGGTTGAAACCGTATTAAGGGTCTGGAAAAAGGATAACGTCATTCTAATATTATTCCGAAGAGAATATAAAAAAACTGGGCAAGTGCATGTCAGACCACGTGCAATGTAGGGTTCCGAAGTAGTAAGTTTATCGATTAAGATCGACTCATTAACTACTCATGCTAATATTAGCATATATTAGCATAAGTATATGGTATATACCCGTAATAGTTTTCCTTGTAAATTCATCATATAACCTATTTTTGAGATTTTTTTCAGGGGAGGGAATTTTTCAGGGGAACCACTTGACTTGACTCTAATCAAAATTAGCACTTTAAAGCCAAATATTTCACAAAACGACCCCTAATTCTTAAAATGGTCTTAAAAGATCCATTATATTTTTGAAAGACCTCAACGATACCCCACACTATGGGGTACGCGACAAATAAAAAATTCATCCTCGCGTTACCTGTAGGGGAGGTACCTGAAAAAAAATGTTTTTCAATATTTTTTTAATGAATATATATATCCATGCCAAGTTACAGCTTTTTAGCACTAAGGATCTCGGCGCTTTGCTTTGGACAGACGGACGGACGGACGGAAGAACGGACATAACGAAACAATAAGAGTTCCGATTTTACTTCAGAACCCTAAAAACTGAGCTTTATACTTTAACGAAAATTAGGTCCTATTTTGTTACCTGGAATCTGCCAAAGTAATCATAATCCGAACTTTATGGTCCCGGCGCGTTCTTACCTATGTACTCGTACATATGTTGGTTACATGCACAGAGAAACTTTCAGGTTTTATAAAATAAGGGAGGTCTGGCTGTTGCGGGCTCTTGTAATAATATAGGTATACTATTATTAAAGTAATATTTATGTATTACAGGAACGTTTGTTGCTCTCAGTGCTTCCCGAACATGTTGCTATACAGATGCGTCAAGATTTAGGCCTGATTGATACTCAGTTTAAAAAGATATATATGTCACGACACGAAAATGTTAGGTATGTTGAAAATAGATATTACTTAAAAATCAAATAGTAATTTGCTAAGTTTAAAATATAAATTAATTGAATTTAACGCCGTCAAAATGTTATTGTTACCAGCATCCTGTACGCAGATATCGTCGGCTTTACAGCTATTTCTTCAACATATTCCGCTCAAGATCTTGTGGCCATCCTTAATGAATTGTTCGCTCGATTTGATCGACTTGCTGAGGTAATTAGAAACTGACTATTCATGGATATTAATGTATAATTTATGTGATTTATGCTGGGATTTTTTATTGATTTTTTATTTTTCAGAAATATCAACAGCTTCGGATAAAAATTTTAGGAGACTGTTACTACTGTATCAGCGGCGCGCCAGTAGAAAGACCTGACCATGCCGTCTTGTGTGTACACATGGGGTTGTCAATGGTTAAGGCCATAAAGTGAGCGCTTTTATATTTTTCTAAATTTGTAAGAAGTTAGAGTAAACGTAGTTGAAAAAGAGAGAGGTATCATGGGATACCTGGTTTAACAAAAATCCTTTTGCTATACGCGATTTCCTGAGGGACCAGCTACAATATGTTACATGCACAACTAGTTGTGCCATCCCAGAAAATGTTCCTATTGACACAACTACGTACAACTAAGCATTATTATTTTCTATAATCCATTCCTCACAACATAACTACTTACATATACAGGAAAGCTATCTATATTAAAATCGGATGAACGCCACTGATTAAACAAAAAATAACAAACCGCGTTGCTATACCTATGCCTATTATGTGTAATAAAACAGGAACAATGGCAAAAATTAACGTTTGCGTGTGTACGTATTAATAAAAATTTATTATTACTAGCGCATAAAAATAAGCCAATGATGAAAAAAGTATTATCATTGGCGGTATTCGAATTAAGAAAATATTTAATAACATAAGCTTTCTGCTTGCTATGGTATACATTGAGATTAATAATTGAGTAGCTACAGTCAGAAATGTACTTCGGCGATGACCCAGTTTTCCCGAGATGGTCTAATATTGTTGGCGGAAAATATTCACGATGCTTTGAACCATATTTGAAGAGAACCATGTAACGATATGAAATATGTTTAGTATTCCAAAACTTCCAATAGTTGGATGTTAAATTATTTTACAAATTCTTGAAGGTACGTTCAACAAACCACCAACTCGCCAGTGGACATGCGAGTGGGCATCCACACGGGCGCGGTGCTGGCCGGCGTGCTGGGCCAGCGCCAGTGGCAGTTCGATGTGTACTCCCGGGACGTCGAGCTCGCTAACAAAATGGAGAGCAGTGGCATGGCTGGGTAATACGATTTACAAGTATAACATAGCACAATTGTTTTACATACGTTTATGTTTTCTTATATCTGTGCCCTGTTTAATAAACGTTACAATTCGACAATTTTGTAAATAAGTGACATATTTGTTAAATTTTATGACAAGTGCTGTTTAATAAACCTTACAATTATGTAAGAATTTTACATATAAAAATCCTACAAATATTAGAATTGTAAATGCTGTTTAATAAACGTTTACATATGTAGAAAACGCCTGTAGATTTCGATGAAATATTGTATCTACAAATTTGTAATTGTAAGTCTGAGTTGTAGGTTACAAATTACATAAAAATGTAAATTTTTGTTGAAGAAATTTACGAGGATAGATTTCAAAATTTTTTAAATATTTAGAATTTGGTTTTACCAATTAGCTTACAGAGTGCTTTCCTATTTGTTTGATTTTTAACGAAACTCGTGAAACACAATAACAAAATTACGTTTTTGTCTATAGACAAATCTATTACGTATATTATGTCTATTACGTATATTATAATATACAATAATGTTTTAAAAAAATGTAGATACGTCATGGCCTTACAAATCAACCAAAAAATCTGTTCCGAAAAGAGCTACAACATCTTTTGTTTCACTACACCAATTACACTACAATAATACACGAAGGCATTTTAACGTTGTATGTCAAATCTTAAGCACTTCTGACAACAAAAGCGTCCATATCGTCTTGTATTGACAGAACGACTACGAACAAATAGAGGTCAATTGACCTCTCTTACGATCTTCATTTTCGGCGCGCTAGTGACATATCTACCTCTTTTTTACTTATAATATCATTTATAATATAACTTTAATTTGACAGTACCGTGTTAGAATCGTATTTAAGATCATTTCCTATTTTTGTTACCAAATATTCGACGGTAGTTTTGCAGACCCGAATTTTTTCGTTGAATGTAAAATCTGTCACATCAAAAGTAAAGTTAATACTTTTACGAAAACTCGCCGGCGCCGCCCTCATATATTCATCGTCACTACTGGCACTACCTCCACTACTAGTTGTTAGAATCATTTTTTTTGTGTAAGTACTTACTATAACAAATAAATTTCGTTACTTGAGACACTAAATTGTAAATTTCTGACACAAGACGAGTCCACCTGTCGGAATTGTTCTACAATTTACAAAATGTGTAAACTTGTAAATTACAAGTATTGTTCAATAAAACAGTTTTCCCTACAAATATGTCAATTGTCACCTGTAGAGAGAAAATGTTTATTAAACAGAAATATGTAAAATTCGAGGTACAATTTTACAATTTTGTCAATTTTCTACCATGGTAAACTTGTAAGTTGTATTCTTTATTAAACAGAAACTTGTAGATTTGTAACTTGTAATTTACAATTACAATTTACAATTTGTAAAGTTTATTAAACAGGGCACAGGAGCACGGTCGTGTCACCGCCAAGACGAGCCAAACGAAGCGCAAGGGCATCTACCTTTTCTCGAAGCGATCCCCACTATCTTGTGTTTGGATTATACCAGAAACAAAATTCACGGAATATGATATCAATAGTGGATTTATTAAACATATTATACAGTTTCAATTGCATAGCTTTACATTTTATTGATATCTAAAAATCGCCGATTTCGTCACTCACTGATCATCATCAAAATTATTATATACTTCCTGAAGTACACAAGTTATTAGTACACAAACAACAGAAAAATTCTTAGACTTGGAACTTTTAACCCCTAATTCCTTAAACTAGGGGGTGGAAGTTTGTATGAGATTTCTGAAAATTTTGATGCTAAAGGTCTGAAAATTCATCAACGAACTCCTTGTTATAAATAATAAAATACATATTTCAGGATTTTAAGTAAATCACCGCCATGCTTTTAATTAGGTGATGGAAGTTTGTATGGTTTTTCCATATATTTTCATACTTATAAAAAGTAGTGAAATCCCACCAAACACATTTTCATGTCAAATGTTACCAAGACGAGACCGTATATTATATATGGCTCTACATCAAAAAGTTATGAGATCTCATATGGAGCCAAGCTTCTAACTCTACACGCCCTAACTCTATAAGCCCTAAGTTTACAAAATCTACACCTTCGTCAAAATATGTGGCCTAGCCGTTACTACAACAACTATTATATTATTATAACAGAAAAGTAATGAATAGAAAATATTTTTTTTCAACTTACGCCCATGTGACGGAAGAGAAATGGCTAAGCCACATATTTTGACTAAGGTGTAGATTTTGTAAAGTTAGAGCGTGTAGAGTTAGAAGCTTGGCTCTACATGAGATCTCATAACTTTTTGATGTAGAGCCGTAGGTATATATGATCTCGTCTTGGCGACATTTAACATGAAAATGTGTTTGGTGGGATTTTAAATATACTTGAAATATGTTCAACTATAAATTATAGACCAAATAATACAAATATATCCGTTAGTCAGACAACTTAGTTATAACCTATTTTTCTTATTGTAACTCTTGGTAGCTATGTCGACGGTAGACAACATGCCACCACGCTACGTTCCCATAAAATATAATTTAGGCCCTGCCCATTGGGTATTTGTGACACCGGAAGTTTGCCTGACGCGTTGCTGGACTTGCTGGCCGACAAACAGTAGCGGATTCTTTTGTTAACTGGTTCTCAAAGTTTCAACCCTGCTCTCCTAAAATAACATAACCTAGAAACCATTAACAAATAAATATATTATTATAATTATAATAATTATTATGATTTACTTATGTAAGTAAGTAATTATAATAATAATAGTAATAATTGTTATTATTACTTACTTGTTAATTATGTAAATCTGTATGTATATAAAAAAGGCAAAATTGTGATTGACTGATGTATCACCGCACAGACCAAACCCTTAGGGCTTTTTTCAAAATTCAACCCCAGGGGTGAAATATGGGCTAAATATAATAAGCATAATTTCCGCGTACGAAGCTGCGAGCAACACCTAGTAAATAATATAAGTTCATCACTGCTTTAAACTTCTTAAATTTTTATTTTGAGATCTTTTTAATACTGATATATTTTTTATTACATTATGGCATTTTTATTTAGGTCACAAATAGATGACACAATTTACCGTGTTGGATTACATTCGTTATTTACGCTGCCATTCTCCACGCTGTGTGGCGTGGCTTTCGCTAAACAAAGAAATGTCGAGTAGGCACCGTTCCGTAGCTATAACACTTTTAATTATTAGTCCTACTAAATGCCGGAGTCCACTATTATACTATTATATCTGTCTAGCTTTTATAAATACCGTAGAACTCTATTGAAACAAACGTTTCACCTCGATACTGCTTCAAACAACAAAAAAATATACAGATCAACATTGTTCGCGTTGCATAATACAATTCAAACACAACTTTTAGGTTTTGTTAAGGCTCTTGAATATTTTTGCATGACATTATTATTCTGGTTATTTTAGGAGAAGTAGTATTTTAATATCCATTCAAATACAACCTTGACCTTATCTCAGCGGCACAATATTCTTCGCTGGCCGTTTTGAAATATACGCAAAAGAATGTGTTGTATGTCGTACTATGAGACAAATTATCTCGTTTATTACGCTTTGGTACCATCGTTATTGTAGACCTATAAATAATATAATTGTGAAAAAAAACCTAATCTACAATTTCTTACATTATTTATTTTTTAACGCACTTGTATTTGATAAGCCTGACCCAATTCTGGTGTAAAAATAATAATCTTGTTTCTATTATTCTGGTTTTACGGATGTGGAAACAACATAGATTTTTTATGTATTATGAATATGGAAAATAAAAAACACGGAAGTGCATTGTAATGAAATATTTACTACATTACAAGCCTTCTTTCCAGATCCACTTGCACTTTGCTTATCCTTTTTGGAAGGTGACATAAATTTTAAATAAATAAAATAAATTAAAATAAAAGATTGCGGAAAACTGAAGAAATAATTTATTATGTTGCGTACTGAAATAAAATCACTGCATATTATCATTATTTCAATGAGCAGATGGTAGCATGAATCTCAAGCCAAGTGGGAGAAAGCTGAGCACAGATTTCTTCCTATATTTGCACACCGCGTTTATATTGTGATTCTTAATAGAGGGCTTAAAGTTAGTCGTTAAGTTAGTTATCAAATGAAGTGTCGGAACTTTACGATGATAATAACGACTATTTAATGACTCTTACCCAACAACACGTTACACGACTAACAGCAGGATAATACCGTTCCCCGTGTTTTAGCTGTGACGATCACTCGCTATAAATAAAGAAATAAAGAAATTACCAGTGGGTACACTCAAATCAAAATTATCAGCAAAATAAAATCAAATAATGTCAGTAAAGTAAGATGGAGTACTATAATCCAATTAATATATACTAATATTATAAAGATGAAAGATTTGATTGTTTGTTTGCATTGAATAGGCTCCGAAACTACCGAACCAATTAGAAAAATTCCTTCAGTGTTGGGAAGCTACACTATCCCTTGTGACATAGGCTATATTATATTTGTTTTACTATTTTTCCCGAAGCGAAGCGAGGGTGATTTCCTAGTGTATAATAATATTATATGAAAAATTGATAAATTATGTCGAGTAATAAAACAATTTAAAACAATGTACGGAAACCACTACGATGTAAGAAAAGACAAACTTATTCATAAACGCTTACTAAACCTATTTTCGCTACTGCACCGTTTTAATGGTTTATCTTTAACGTTTTTCATAAGAATGAAATAAATTAAACTCGCTATAAGTCTTCTAGAACTTTGCTTGTTTTTATGAACAAGGGGGAAAGTATATAGATTTTTTATGTTTGATAGGCGCGTACATGTATCAGAAGTGACGCTAAGCTTCCTAAACAACGAGTTCGAGGTGGAGCCGGCGCACGGCGAGCGGCGCGAGGAGATGCTGCGGCAGGCCGGCATCAAGACATACTTCATCGTACGGGTGCTCAAACCTGTGAGTAGTCTTCAATGTACCATGTATAACATCACTTCATTTGTAGGCCGCTCAAGAGTGCAGTGTAGGTAGAATATTTTAATAGAGTCCCGCCTACTTTACTACTTTTTGTTCTGGTGGTGAAAATTCAACGACACTTATTTATAGGTTAATTTCGTAGCGAGCTGCGAGAGAAGTCTATATTTTGTATATTTTTTGCTCAAAAGTTATAAATAACATATCAATGTATTAATTATCAAAAAATTAATTGCTATGCAAAGTTTTCGTTTTTATTTCATCTCAAATTGTCTCTTAAAATCACAATTGGGTAATATGTATAACTTGATAATAAATAATACGTCCCAGATAGACACTTGCAATATGTAAATCTAGATCTATGTAAAAATTTACAAAATCTTAAGTCTTTTAATCCCATTACAGAACGGTAATTTTATTCAAATTGTTATTCACTGAGTTGGTTACAAAATGTATTGTTAAAATTTGTAGCACCAGTCTGGCGAGGAGAAGTGTATAACGGAGGGTGCGGCGGACGGCGAGGTGGCCGACGCGCTCTCCGACCTCAAAGATGACGACGAGGACTCGGTGAGTGCACTTGTCTCACCTCAGGAGCCCCCTCCCCCGCCCCGCCCCCCCTGCCGCCCGCCCGCTCTCCGAACCCGAAAATATAGGACACCGGGGCACTAGGCTCGGAGCTCTAACCTAGATGCACTAGCCCATTTAAAGACACTGCTTGTAACGGATATCGAAGTTAAATTGCTCATTAGAAGCTATCCGAGCACTGTGCTACCTACATCGCGTTCATATCGATTTGTTGCTTGATAATTACATAGATACGCTTCCTACATTATCCGTAGGTTCTATCACCACAAGAAGAGAACAAGGACAATGAGGAAATGAAAATACACGCAATGTTAGAGGAAGAACTCGTCAATAGAGATGACGACAAGTAAGTACCTTATTGTTACTCAAACGAAATATATCTACTAACATACATATCCAATAAAAAAAAATAAGCGCATGATGACGTAGGTATCGTTAACTGTTTCGTGACATAGTTGTGTCTGCCCTCGGCTTATTCCATCTGCTTTGATCCAGGTGTATTTAATCATCACATAACGTGTATAAGTAGAACAGCTCGATTTATGTGACATTCTCGTAAATACTGCATTGGATAATGTTTCATTTCTACGAATCTACATTTACATCTAATTTAATAACCATATTCAATTATTTCAATGAGTATTTTTGCTAAAAATAGTTTAATGTCTTTTACGCAATATTTGATTATCAATGTCGCAAGCAATTTATAATTATTATCTTATTATCAGGCAATAAATATTATATTTTATTATCTATGAAGTTTTTGAATAATCTTTAAATTAGTTTAAAGTTCAGTCGTTCAGTCATTTAACTAAGTAAGTGATATTTTACAAATATTTTTTTTATTATACAATCTTGGTTGGCTTAGTACTGTATGCAGCTGATTAGGTCATATAATTTTCCTATAGCAGATCATTGCTATGTATGTAGGGAACCAGACAAGTGTGTCTTTGTTTATTCTACAGATGTATGTACAAACAAACTGTTTTTGTCTATTTCCCATTTCTATCCTGATTTATATTTATAGTCGGAATTAATGTATTTTATTGTATTTTGATGATTTTTTTAGTGGCTACCCGCCGTGTGCTAGGTACTACGCTAAATAAATGTGCCTAATGGATTGTTTTAGTGGTCTCAAACCATTTTCGCTTTATTGCCTTTCAAATGAAACCATTTTGGGGCACATCGGTTGGATGGTTTCGGAGTGCATAAAGGCAACCCTTCAAACATTTTTTGTGTTATGTATATAGATATGAATGTCTGTTTGTTTGTCCTTCTTTTACGTCAAAGCAGAGCGATAGATTGATGTGATTTTTTTGGTGTAGTAGTTTTGTTAGTTGGACAGTTGGAGTATGACATACGCTACTTTTTACTAATGATATAATCTCATTCCTACGCAAAACATGATAATGCCACTCAAAGTTACTTCTCCTTTGCTTTACTGACGACGGCGTATAAAACAGCTACCATTACAATAAATAAACAGAAGACAGAAAAGTTTCAGTAAATATCTGAAACAAATTAAAACCCAATGCTGTCCTAAGAACTACTTTACGCAGCCGTAACGTTCGCAAATCTTTCACTCAGTCATTGTTTATGTAACGAGTTGTCGGTCGAGGGTTATGTAACTGTGTGCAGGGAGCTGGCGGACGCGACCACTCTCTGTCTGACGTTCAAGTCGGGCGAGGCGGAGGCGGCGTACGCGCGGCGCGGAGACGTGTTCCCGTTAGCGGTGGCTGCGCCGCCTCTCATGCTGATGCCCACGGTGGTGGCGCTGGCCAGCTTCGCCGTGCCCCCCACCTGGTCGCTGCACGCCGTGTACCTCATGCTCGTACTCGAAACCGGCGTCATCAACGTCATCTACTACTCCGGTATCAGATACGCTCAGTATAAGGTAATGATTTTTGTGTTGTTTCAGCACTATTTTCATGATGATTACTAAGGATTATTTTGAAAGATTGATTGTAGGATGTTTGTATAATACAAGCCACGGGACCATCACTGAATGTGAAGATTGGTTTAAAGCTCCCTTTTAATCACTCAAAGCAACTTTATAAGCATGAGTTCTGTAAGAGTACTAGAGAACTTAAGTGCCTACGATACAGAACTAAGATAAATAATATTTAATTGTCTGTAGACTTGTATACATAACTTACAGTGTGAATAATTTTTATTACTTTCAGAAAAAGACTATCAGTCCGTCCTGGAAACTGTTCTGCGGCCTGTTTAACATATTGGTGTTTGTCTCCGCTAATATTGCTCCATTGGTAAGTTACATTATAGTAACTATTTTGATAGCAGCAACTACATCAATATGCTAGTATTGACTTGGTGCATTGCGTCCATAAAAATATTTTGATGTTACGGATGTATGTATACACTGGATATTAACTTCTTTTATGACATAAATTATGTCTACTAGTAGCGTTTGAAAATATTACCTAGTTAACAACTAGTTAATAATTAATAAGTAATTCGTTGTTAACACATTTGAATGATTCAGATTAACGGCCTTATTTATAAACGCGCATTAAACCTATTTTAGTTATTGCACTGTTATAATATGTTATATCTTTATCGTTTTTCATAAGAATGAAAGAAACAAAACACTATAAGCTTTATATATATTTGATGTATAGTCTATAAATAATGTGGCTAACTTATTCACTTTACTATGGAATGTATTTTTAGATAATCTGCGGCAGTTTTGAATCGGCGATTCCCGATGGCATGCGAGAAGAGTACACTACGAACCATGGTTACCGCACTTGTGCACACCCTTCATACTACTTTCACGTATGGATTTTAAATGATTATTTCAGTTTTATGTTTTTAATAATTATTTCAGTTTTAAGTTTTTAGTTAAGTTTTTTTGCAGACTCTACCCAACCTCATTGACTTATTGTAAAGACATAGTATGTATAGATTTCGATTGACTTCTGAAGAGTGAAATGTTGTGAAATGGAATAAACATACCTAATCATAAACATAGTAATACGGTTTTACGTCCGTCTTTAATTATCAGAAATACTTTGGGCGTCACCGATGTGTTTACCGATAAGGTCAGAAAAGTTCCCCAGTCGGAACACGAAGAGTCATTTCTTGCCGATTAACGAAGCAAGAGGGTGGTAGCTGAGGATAGCCAAACAGGCTTCACGGAAATATAATACCAGTACTAAATAATAATGAATAATTTTCACCATCACCCAGGGTTGACTGGTAGAAAATGTTATTAGGCATTAAGTTTTTGCCCTTGTATACCCCAGTTTAAGGTGTTACAAGAGTTAAAAAAAAAATTCTAACGCTGATTCCTGCCACTAAGCCGGCTGGCTTCTGCTGTCTCTTTCGACACCCTGGTTTGCCGGCACGGTATCGAGGTCAATATTCTACGCCGTCCCAATACGGCTAAACCCAGCTTCCCATCGCGAAGTTGCGAAATCGATCAACAATTAAAAAAAAACTTTTCATCTCCTGTAAAGTTGTCTTTGAGATAGACATATTGATTGTTAACCGTCGCAACTCATAATGTTGTGTTTATTTTTATTTATGTAACTTTTTGCACCATACATTCGTATAATAGCAAAGGCGGACTTAATGCTAAAAGCATTATCTCCCAGTCAACCTTTGGATGGTAAGAACACAACGATATGGCGGTATGTACTTAAAAAATACTTACTACCAAAAAAAAATAGATATATAATATACACACATACACATACACATGTACATAATTAAATTGTGTTTTATCTAGTTGGGTGCGGGCGCGGCGTGCGGCGCGCTGTGGGTGTGTCCGCTAAGCGGCGGGCGGCGCAGCGTGCTGCTGCTGCTCCTGGCGGCCGCTCACGCCGTGCCTGCGCTGCTACACCCCGGCCTGCTGCACCTGCAGTACCCCAACCATTACCCCTACCTCAAGCCCTTCAACGACACCGTCGACTACAATCGGACGCTGTACGATTTCTTGTAAGTTTTTTGTTCTCTTGATATAGTTAGGTGATGACGTACCTATGTGATTAACATTCTGTGGATAAATTCTCGCTATACATTGAGTTATGTTTTTTTTATATTCTGTTAGCTGACATCACTAATACACGTTGAATTGAATGCCTATTAGTATAAATAAATATGTGTGAGATTTTGTTGATGAGACCTCAGAGACAAAATCAAATCTTAAAATTGTCCCTTTCGATGTTTACTGACTAAGATAATTATGATAGTAGGTAGAGACGCCATTCATTATAATTATTATTCATGTGTCCTAACGAACTAACGAAGCTATAGCTAAGGATCTCTGCTGACCTAAGATTAAGACAAATCAAAAAGTGCTTCTTTTGTTGGAAGGGAAGAATTAAAATGTGCATTGTATGTTGTTAAAAATTATGTTCATTCATTAAATTTTTACATTAACCACTTAACATAATTAAACTTGTATGTACTTAAACATCTAGAAATATTTTTTCATTTTATTTCAGTGTGTTCACATGGGATGTCCGCAACATCTTGATGCTGTTCATGATTGTGATCGCCCTTCTAATATACAACAGATACGTGAGTATTTAGTATTTCTGGGAACAGTCGTTCGCGGTTCGAGGAGTAATCTCGAGGAGATAATGTATGTCTTCCGCGCTATTTATAGCAATGTGTTTATCAGCCGACCACTTGCTATTAGTGCATGCCATAAAGTGGTCGTTTGTTCTACTTTTGGAGTCCAAATGTTTATTACGTACGATTTCAAAGATGTAATATTTATTTAGTTAGCAGATCTCAACCTGTAAACGTGATTACTTGATACAGATGTATTGAAATTAACAATATTTTAAGATCCCGAGTATCCCGGCATGAGTAATAGAGTTCGAGCAACGCACATAATTATACTCCCTCAGGGCCACGAAAAATCAGAGTGAATAGGTACCTAATACTGATCCGATCGACCGCGTTTTTCATGTCCGTGAACGGTCGATGTGTGCGTTGCTTGAACGAACTTGTATGGAGCATTAGAGTCCTCCTTTGCGTTTCTATTTGATGCTAATATTATTACTAATATTATGCTAGTTCTACACTCTTACATGAAACTATACACAGCTGGAATCTCTGGAGCGTGCACGTCACTCGCGCGGCGAGCGCATGCGCGCGCAGGCGGAGCAGGCGGCGGACCTGCGCCGGCGCAACCAGGCGCTGGTACACAATGTACTGCCGCCTCACGTGGCTAGCCACTTCATGGGCGCGCGCCACCACCACCGCGACCTCTACAGCCAGAGCTACGCTGAAGTCGGCGTGCTGTTCGCTTCCATGCCTAATTTCTCAGGTCGTTTATATGTACTTGTATATTTATACGCGAAGCCTCCCCCTGCTCTTTTTGAGGATAATGCATGCGCGTAGGAATGTGAATTACGGGCTCTTGCAATCATCTTTATTAAATAATATTTATTGGTAAATCGCAAAAAATTGTAATTCTTGTTTTTTTACGCACTTTCTTAGTGACTAATTCAGTGCCTTCCTTACTATAAATGAAAAATTATTATTTTAGAAAGTTACATGGGGCGGCGGAAATAAATTAGCCTACACTCATAAAAAATTTAAATCCTGATGTAAAGGAATATATTTTAGAAACAAATCGTACTAACGTGATGCCAATTCAATAAACGTGCATATTTCACTTTGTTATCATTATTTATAAGAAATCAACTGAATACGCTGAATTTCAGGATTAACCCTTCTATTCATGTCAGTAGCTACAAAAACTCAAACATCATTTACATATTTTACTAATTAGTGGCACTTTATAATTATTATTACAATACATCTTAACAATTAACTCGGTAACAGAGTACCTACCTATTCACTCTCTTAAATAATACGAAAATTAAAAAACAACAATTTGATGACCTGTGTGGGACGATGGTTATCGTGCCGGATCGCCGCGCCAAGGGTTCTGGGTTCGATTCCCAGCGAGGTGAAAATTTAAATGATGAGTTTGAATATTTGTTCTTGGTCAGGGCGTGTGTGTTCTTGTCTCTGTGTGTCATGGCACCACAGAATCCTAGCATGGGACTTTGAGTGTGAAGCGTTATTTATTTATTATTTATTAATCAATAAATCACCTTCTCCCCTTCAATAACGCAATCAGTATCAGCAAGTAAGTTTATTATGTTTCAGAATTCTACTCAGAAGAGACCGTCAACAATCAAGGCCTAGAATGTTTACGATTCCTCAATGAAGTAATATCAGATTTTGATCTGGTAAGTGAAAAATATCAGTAAAATACCTGCTTATTACCTATCTAATATCGTAATCTCTTTAACTTTTTTCGTCTTGTATTTCTTCTTGCTGCCATTCTCTTCAATTATAATTTCCTTGACATAAATGATGTATTTAATTGTTGTTTTGCAGCTGTTAGAAGACCCGCAGTTTTGTAAAGATATCATCAAAATCAAAACCATCAGCTCGACCTACATGGCTGCTTCCGGTCTAAACCCCACTCGTCAAATGCAGGTCAGCACTCATTGAAACTACTCCGAATACCAGTCCTATACCTACCCATCCCAAAATATATTTCAAGAGAAATAAAATTATGACCTGTATTTTATACCTTCTAAAGAACTACGAGACTTTCAGTTCCTGTAAAATGGCTAAAAGCACTCTTATTCGGCCATCATGTGTAGAATTTTTAGTAACGATTCAGTTTTTTTCAACTAGTCATTACCATAATAACACTTTTTTGTTCATTACAAGATAATCTATTTCCGTGTACCTAATATAACGGTTAAAATATAATAAAATGAATTCCTTATTATCAATTAAATAGGTAAAAAAAGATAAAATGAGAAAGGTTTAGAACTATATTTTTTGTGAGATGTTTCAAGTGTCGCAGAGTTTCTCGATTGATGATCTAATCTTGAACGGGCGTTATCTCAATACGGTAACTTGGCAGAACTTACAATTCGCTTATTTATATTCCGTGCAGAAAGTCTTTGGTATTTGTGATCCTCTTCAACGTTTTGAATTATCATCGTGTCTATTAATTCTTTTAAATGCACATGCATGTTGAAGCTTAAAACATACGACTATAAAAGTAAATTTACATATACAGGCGTTATAATAATAATCATTTATTAAATATCAGATCGTTATATATAATAAGTATGTTGTATAATAACACATCTTTCCTCATATTATACAAATACATAAACATAATATAAATATAAGATTTTTATAAAATCTAACATGTGAGTAGCTACAGTGTCTAGTTTTCCGTTTTGTCCTTGTTACATAAGTAGTATGTCTTGGCACGATCTGCAACTATTCACATTATAATGAAATTGAATAAAATGGTTGCTTCAAAGGTTAAGGACAACGTCACATCTAAAATACGTGATTTCATTTGTAATGCTTTTTAAGCATAAGCACCAGAATCATATTAAAATATGTATTATACTTACAAGTAGGGTCGGGTTTTAACGTTACCATAAGTTTGGCAAGGAACACCTTAAAGTATTCTATTTTGTATCAGTTCGCATTGCACAACCAAAACGAACATAACACATTTCGATAGATGCCGATCACTAACATCGTGTTTGTCCTTTCCGTAGCCTTAATACAAGTTTCGGCAGGGGTTTTTCAATACTAGTGTGTTTGTCCTTTCCGTAGCCCTCGGATGGTGTGTTAGTTCGGTGGGCACATCTTGCCCGTCTGGTGGAGTTTGCGCTGGAGTTGCAGCGAGTGCTGGCCGCTATCAACGAGCAGTCGTTTAACCACTTCGTCCTGCGCATGGGCATCAACCACGGACCCATCACGGCCGGCGTCATCGGCGCCCGGAAGCCCCATTACGACATATGGGGCAACACCGTCAATGTCGCTTCGCGAATGGAGAGTACGGGCAAGGCTGGATGCATACAGGTAATTTGTGTTGTTTAAAACATATGCCATATGGTCCAAGGATGGTTAACTGGATTCACATAGATTTAACTTTTCTTCATAGGGACGTTTTGTGAAGTTGCAGTAGTTAATAACTTAAAATATAATTTAAAAAATATTTTCTGAATCTGTCATATATCTTTGCCTACTACTTTGCACACATAATATTATTACCTATAACATCAGTGGCACTCCCTTAATCTATGTAAAATGAAATATAATATACCAGAATCTTAAGAATCTAATGTCAATCAATTAAATAAAAGATACCTACACACATTGCCACCAGAAGGCCATCTATGTGACAGAAAGTGTTTCTACATTTTCAATGTCACCTACCTATAGCCATTGACGTCATATTACTCATTCAGATTGCGAAGAAAAAAATTCCCATTATTATTTTTTCTAACAATGATATTTATTATACAAAGAAATCTATTTAAATAGATTTAATGACGTAATTTGCAATCAAATAAAGTCTAAACAAACTTCTGCCGAAATACAAAATAATAATTAATGCAAAATTATTCTTAATCCTAACTAATCAGTAATCGCATTTCTCGGAATTGTTTCGTAATTTAAATATTTATAGATAATGCCCGATCCATGTACCGATTAAGACCTATTAAGATAGAATGTAAATAGTTGTTATCCAGTAATAATGTGTTGATATTGTTTATTTACATTTATAGAACTTTTATTGCAATACAAGTGGACTCACCGTTCGTCTGCTAGACCGGCATCTCGTTAGTGATGCGTCTGGTATTACGATGTTCATGGTCACCTACTGTTTTTTATGATTAAAATATTTTTGTATACAAATAAAATTCTTCGTCCTTATTGTTAAAGTTCATCAACATTCAATACCCAGCAAAAATGGTTAGAACTCGAAACTGAAATATTTTACAGAAGAAAAGAAATTGGAAAATATGAAAATCTAAAGTTAGGTTTAAGGGGACGTATTACTCGTGGATTTGGATGAAATTCTAAAACTTTTTCTTATTTTGAATTTTTATTCACATACTATACTATTTAGGCATCCTCTAATAAAGAGGCTATTAAAATACTAATGCATAAGGATAAAGTAGGGAATTATGAGTCTACCTATATAAAAGCAATAAAACGCATAAGTTGAAGCCAACAGGTTGCCAGTGTATGAAATGCATGTGTATTTGTAGGTAACTGAGGAGACGTGTCAGATTCTGCAAAACTTCGGCTATTACTTCGAGCAGCGCGGCTTGGTGGCGGTAAAGGGCAAGGGCCAGTTGATGACGTACTACCTGCAAGGAAAACGCGATACTGTTGCCAATATTGGACATATACCAGTATGTATCCTACACATACAGATATATGTATACTGTATATATTTCAGTTATGATATTGAGTCCGTCGCACATTTAGATTTTTGAACATTTATCAAGATACCCTAAAATAAAACACAACTATGTTAATTGCTGGAGCTACGGTTACCAATAACTTAAATCAAAAAAACCTCAAATTCCCCATTCCAGTAGGAACTTCTGAATACGTTAATTTTTTAATTGATACACGAAAGATCCTTGGTAGTTACCACTAAGAAAGAAAATCAGCTGACATACAGAGGAGAAAATGGTTCTAAACTGTTTTGTCTCTCCTATTTATTTAAAGATTTAGTAATTGATTAAATAATCGTGTAATCGTAATGGCCAGCCAGGTAAGTACAAAACTTTGTTTATCTTGTTGGATTTTTTGAAGCAAAAAAAGAGAAATAATGTCTCCTAACGATAGCTAGTAGCAAAAACAGGGTCAAGTGATTTTATCTTGCCGAAAAATTGTATTGAAAGGTGCGAGAAACTTTGTAACTTTTTAAAGCGTGATGATAGTGTCATGCAGTACTTTAATTAAACACAAAATGCTGAACCATAACATTATCATTTTCGACAACTAGATAAGGGTGAACTTCATTTTAGCCCATACCTCCGACTGATCTGAATTTTGGTATACTTAGGTACTTATGCATTTCGACGCATTGGTAATGAATATCACAGGATAAGGTTAAGAAGATTGACATTTTATGTCTGAAACATTTTTCTTGTAGAGATTTCCTTGCAGTGGTTAGGGAGAAAAAGGGGCTAAAATGAAGTTTATCCCTAGATGATAATAGAATGCTCTACGGTAGAATTAGTTGTATTTAAGGTTATTGTATTTAAATATGAATTAAATAAGTTAATTACTAAAGCAAGGAGATCAATTTGAAGATGAAGAAAGAAGAATATCCTGTAAGCTAGATGTTTCGGACAGTCTACCCGGACAGGCCGCGTCCAGTCCCGGCCTGCTCGGAGAGACTGTCCCGACCGTCGCCGCTACGTCGTGTACGTTCAAGACGATGTCGTCGAACAACCACCGTATCGAGTATTGAAGATTTACGAAAACGTTGTGGACGTTGTCGGAGAACAACCGTAGATATTGAAGATTGACGAAGACAATTCGTTATTTATTCTTTCTTCCCTGGCAATGCATCGACGATTTCTTGAGTCCATGCACGTTTCCTTGTTGGTCTTAATTGTGCACATAAAATTATATATCTGCAATATAACAGTGCAAATTATTACACTCATAACGGCATTATTACTGTAGTAGCATCGGTGATGCCTATGGATGGAGTTACCGATGTTTATGGGCAACGGTGACCACATACCATCAGATGGATCGTCTGCTTGTTTGGCGGCTATTTACATAAAAAAGTAACGATTTCTATGAGCGAAGCTTAGATTAGAGGGCAGTTATAACAGATAGAGGTGCAAACTCTTTTAAGTTCAAGCTAAGCCCTGCTGAACATCTGATAAGGCTATCCATATTTTATGACTACCTCCCCCTACTACCTTATCCCCACGATACTTACCTACCATTAAAAAAATATGTATGTGGAAGATATTTTAATTTGTTTTCTCTCAACTCTCCAATATTTTTCCGTTTAAATAAAATATTAAAAAAAAATGTTCTAGAAATTTATTAAGCTAACTTGACTTTTAAAGTTAAATAATTTTGGTGCATTAAAACCAGTATATCGTTAAATACGTAATTAGAAAATATGCGAAAACTTGCGCGCTCGATTATTACTGGGGAAGACCAGATTTATCAGATTAAAATAAATGCTTGTTCTCGGCTGGATTTTTGAGTTTTGATCTCGTATGGAGATATCTCCCGACAGGGAATGATGGGGAATCCTATTGCAAGGGTGTGCAAGTCCATACGTACATTTTACTATTCATTTATTTCAGTGTGCTTTGGGTCAAGTTTGTTTGTGTGTCTAGGGGTTACGTGTCGTGTAAATGTATGTCAGTGTGTATGTGTAGTATACAGTAAGTATTATTTCAGCTGGAACCGGTAGCGACGGAGGGCGGCGAGGGAGTGGCGGAGGGCAAGAAGGAGGGCGAGGGGGAGGGGGAGGCAGAGGGGGAAAGGCTGGTAGCTAACGGTGCGGCGGCCGCGGCCCAGGATGACGTGGATGTCGAAAAACCACTGCTCCAGCAACAATCTGTCGTGTAGTAAGCCGCTGTGATTCCTGTCCGCCAGAAACTATTGTAAAAGCCGCTAGGGCTAAAGCCGCAAAAACAACACTGTCGATTCGAAAAAAACTCTGATTCATATGCATTTCGCAATACAGTCAGATACTCTACCTTATCTGTCCCTTATAGCTGATAAGAGAACGTATGTTTACTACCATAATAGTTACTAAATTTTAGTGTTTCAATAAACAAAGATTTTTCATGGGTAGAATTGACCTATAACCAATTATGTCTTCTGTGCTATAATTCCAAAGATTTAGTAAAGTTAATATAAATAACAATTTATTGGCGCTCACCATCTTGGGCCACATTTCCACTTACCATCAGGTGGGATTGTAGTCAAGTATTAACTTATTTTAAGTAAAAAAACCGGCCGGGTGTTAGGCCACGCGCAATTGGAACCCCAAAAGTGTAAGTTTATCGACTATTACTCATTAACTACTTAACCTAACCTAGCCGTAATAGTTTTCCTTGTAAATTCATCATATAACCATATAGTGTGAATTTTCCACTTGTCCAACTCCAACCGTTTAGCTGTCAGGGGGGGACACTTGACTAAGCAAAATTTGCACTTTAAAGCCGAATACGGACTTCGCAAACTGGCCCCTGAATAAAAAAAAGGTTTAACCGAACCCAAAATTTTTGAAAGACCTTTTCAACGATGACAACTATAGGGTTCGCAATAAAAAATAAATTCATCCCTATATTACGTGAATGGCAAGTACCCTGAAAAAAATATTTTTTAATGTTTTTGAAGTTTCATAACAGTAAATATGTACTCGTATATTCATGCCAAATTACAGCTTTCTAGCACTAAGGGTCCATGCGCTATACTTCGGACAGACGGGCGGACAGACGGACGGGACGAAACGAAACTATAAGGGTTCCGATTTTTCTTCGGAACCCTTAAAATCAGATCGTTATATGCAGTGAGGGACAGATAATATAAAGGAGCCAAAATATTGGTGAATTCTGTACAAAACATCCACTAACACCTTTATAACACTCAAATAAATGTTTTGTACCGTAGATTATAATATTATCAGCAATAAAGATAAGAGGTGTATGTATGTAATATGTGAAATATTACAAGTACCACACAAATCTTACCATAATTGCTTCTCTCCTGTGAAATTTAGCCAGTTTTAAGTGAAATATGTCTAATTTAGGACGTAAATATCATATAAATTAAATAAAATGAGTAAAATTGCTCATAAAATGATCACAAACTGTCCAGATTCTTTAAAAAAAATATTGTAAATCCCCTTTAGTTGCTTAACATTTGTGTTAGATCTAATAATCTCTAAATGTGCAGTATTTTTTAGAAATTTTAAAAGTTTTAAAGGGATTATTCAAAAGTGTAATTTTCTACGGCGCTGCATGTTGTGACTAGGCTCGAAATTGACAATAATTGGAGATGCTCCCATTCTTTGATTATTTTGAAGAACATTAAAAATATTTGTGATTGTGTTTAATATGATTAAAATGTAACCTTAAAATCAAAATAAAATTTCACAATTTGCATGAGCTCGTATTTGCAAATAATAATGGTTATACTCGTAGGGTTATTTGTGGTGTTATAATCTAGAAAACATGCATTTTTCTGTATAAAATCTTTTTTTACTGTATTTACTTATTTCTCGCTAAACGATAGTCAGAATAACAATATTTTGCTAATTTTATTACGACTACAGATGAACTGAGGCTGTAACAATCCCAAATATAAATTATTTGTATCTTCATCGACATTTATTAATACACGAACTTACGACAACTTGCTCACTACAAGGTACGGGTTCTACCTACAATTAATAAACCTGAATATTATTCCACCAGAAATATACATCTTAAACTTAGATCATAGATAAAATAATGCATAGATTACTTCTTTACATTAATGTTGTATTGATAGAAAAATGCTCTTTCTTCATTAAGAGTAAATAAAGTTAAACCAAAGTATTGTAAGTTCCTTCTGTGTTACCTTCTAAACTTAACTGAAATATTTTTAAGTATTATGAAGGCAAAAATGAAGAGCCACGACCGACTCTTTCCACTAATTCTTTTATAACCGGCAATTCGTCGGCGACGTTCTACTCGTATGTGTCTTCACTTAATAACAGATGACCCGCTCATTTGGTAATCGGTAAAAAACATTCCCGACCAATCCTTTTGAAAAGTATGTTATTCTTTGGGTCCACAACAGTACATACCATTCATAATAAAATTGTAGTGTTACGATAACAGTCCTGGGGGTTAAAACTCTACTAAAAATAAATTATACGTGAACCTATTTATAAGTGTATGCAAAATGATAAGGAATGATATATTCTTATCACAACAGTTTTAATAGACTTGAAACTTTACGAGCTTCCTAGTTTATGTATTTTTGTATCTTTTTAGAACATCATTACAATCTTAAATTAATAGGTATCTAATTTATTTGTAAATTCTCTATCGTAGCATTTCGTTAAGAGCCAATGTATTTGACATGGTAATAATTTAGAAAGCGAACGTTGTGTAATGGCTATATTATATCGTTTTCAGTTAATTCATTTATCATCTTGACAATTACTTAATAGATCATTGATAATAATTATTTAACACAAGTAATTATAAGCAGGTTCTAAAGAACATCATAAATAATGCCCTTTGTTCAAATTCCATACTTGAAAGTAGGAACTTATTAACTAACTAAATATATAATGGGGAAGAAGATAATTGCAATGTGTTGAAACAGAGCAAGTTTTTAAAATCAATAAATCCAATTTTATCAAGGCGGCCTTACGGGTGTAAATAGCAAACAAGTAGCAGTTAACGGTTTGAGGGCGCAGCAACCTGTGTTAAAAATATCAAAAGCTATGTTATTACTGCACCAACGTTTCATACAAGTTTTCAAACTTCGACATTAAGTATTTTGTGTACCTAACCAGAAATTTACATCCGATAAAGGGCAACGTAATATAGCAATCCTTCAATTCAAAAGGCCAGTGCCTCACAACCTCTAAGGCCGCTAATTATTTCTAAGATTGTATATGTATTGTATATGCTTAACTTTAACTGAAATGGAAGTACAGATACGGAGTTTAGTTAGATTTTGAAATAAGACGCTTGTTATGTCTGACGAGTTACTAACTTAATTTCTTGTGTTGATCTGTTTCTACTGCCAATTTACTTTTTCGAGTCCTCTTAACTGCTGTTCCCAAAATATTATACTATATTCATAATCTCTAAGGACTCTGAAGTAAGTATTACGTAAAGAACTAACAATTAAAAACACTTTAATGTATGAGACATTTTGATTGTTGCGAGGTACATAAATTACTTAAAATTATGGATTAGGAGAATATATTGGGACTGGCAGTAAAACCATGAAAATCAGTTATAAATCTACTATGCAGAATCTACAGAGGATCCATCCATGTATATATTTCAAATTGCTTTACGCTTAACACGCATTACGATTTTTCACCGTGCGATTTTTTTTCTGACGATTTTTAAATCGCGTACTGAATCATAATCAATAGGATTTTTTTTCGCAAGTGCGTGCAGCTTCATACAATTTCCATATCACACAGAATTTTGCGGAAAAAATCGCGCGGTGAAAAATCGTAATGCGTGTTAAGCCTTAAGCTTGTTTTCATCTACTTACTTCAATCAGAATCGAATTTTAATACATCACATTTCTGAAATATTTAAATAGTTAATTCTAATAAAACAAGTCGATAAAATGACGTTAAATAATATCTATTACTTACATTGAATGCCTTAACTAAAAAAACAAAAGCTAAATAATAAAAGGCTGTGAAACAGAGATCACAGGTTTCACTTGAAGGCAATCGTCTATCTGCTCGTATGAATTTGATTATTCTATTATAAAATTTTGTGGTTGTAGTTGAGTGTCTTAAGTAATACCTCTAGTCTTATGGTGGTATTGATGTGGCTTATGACTTATGACAAGGAAACCCCAGATACAATATTTTTATTGATTTCCATAGTATAAAAGACTCGATTCACTTATAATATCCGCGACATCAATATAGAGTTGATTCACAAATAGTGATGAGGCATATATCTGCACAAGAAGGGTGCGGGACAAAGCGCATTGCATCTCATTCAGTTTTCGGATAAATGTGTAGTTCTCGTTGCCTCATCTTCGTCTTCGTGTATTGAGTAGCGATATTGTGATATTCACTACTAGGTTTATGTAGGTTTACTTTTAGTCGCTTAATAAAATTACGCTTATTTCGTACCATTAACATAGTTATAACTTTTTTAATAGAAGTGTGATGAAAATTACTTTATTTTTAAGATATAAAACATGTCGTGCATGTTATTTTTAAATTTGTAATCGTAGGAAATGTGCTTCGAATAAAGTCGCCTAGGATTTTAGCCTAAGTATGGATTTATAACGTAGAGTTCTAGGTATCGTAACATGTACTTAGATTTAACTTTTAATTTATTCATGTGACAACACGCTTAAAGTTTTACGGTATTATAAATGTAACGTAGGTTAATAAATGGTGATACTATTTATTGTAGGCTAGATATATTTAGATTCGACTTTATTTTTCTCTAGTAGTGATAAATGTACCTTCCTGTGATTTGTGACTATCAATATGTATTTTTACACTTGGTTAGCTCAAGCGTCTGAGGTTGAACCTTTCCTGGCTATAATACTATCTAATGAAGCAATATCTATGTATCAATGTTGTTTTAGTAGATACTTACGACGATGTAACTTTTACTTACTTGAAATAATATTATAATCTTACTATGATAACTCTACCGTTTGTTTTTATTTATCTGTAACCACCCTAATTTTTTCTAATTTTCGAAGCGCTCATAGCCCGGCAGCTTGCGTTGATCCTAAGTTGATCGACAAAGACGTCGACAAAGTTGGATGGGTGACCGCTAGTGACAAAAAATATTGAGCGTTTCCCTGCTTCGGAGGGCACGTAAAGCCGTCGGTCCCGGTTGTTATCATAAGATAACAGTCATTAAGCCATGTCGGAGGCCGTCGGGCGGTTTGAAAACTTCTGACACTCGGATTGGCCACTAACCCATCCACCAATCCGCACTGGAGCAGCGTGGTGGAGTATGCTCTAGGCCTCGTCAAGAGGAGAGACCCATGCCCAGTAGTAGTCAATAAAGGTTAAATAAATAAAATACTTGACCACAATCCCACCTGATGATAAGTGGTACATGTGATCCAGGATGGTGAGTTGGTTGTTTGTTTAGTGTGAGTGAAAATTACATGACGCTTGGTTTGGCTTCCATCCAACCCAAAAGGCCGCCTGAGGATACGAGTTTGACTTCGTGACTTCAAAGACCTACGCGAGGAAGTATTCATTCTTAATTAAATTAAAATCGTACAGCACTAATATTGCAATTTTTAATCAATTATATCTTGTGAAATGTGATTCATACATATACTAAAGCCTTTGTGTCAGACAGTGATCGTGCTGTGACAAATAAGTACATAATCTATTTAAACTATGCATGGACTCACGTAAATGGAATGTAAACTTTCATGTACTTAGGATATAATTAGGGTAAATGTTGCAAAATGATTATCACTAATCATTTATAAATTTCGACCATTCTTCACGTTTTGTACTATAGGTACGTTATAAGTAAGTATCGCTAATATCAAATGATGAGATGCATTTGCTGTTGTTAATGTCCATGGGCGACAAAATTTAACTATACGACAAGTAATGCATCAACCTATAATAGTATCTTATTTAGTTACTAGAATATTTCCTTCACAACAGTAGGTACATTGCAAAAGAAAGAATGTAATGCGGGGAACATCTCAAAAAATAAAATTATGCTAAAATGTATTTTATACTAAAACTCTATAATCGTAGAATAAAATATTGAAAAAAATTTTTTTTAGGTTACCGCCCCTACAGTTAACGTGAGGATGAATTTTTAAGTAAATGTTTAAATGAACGCGTACCCAGTGTGGGGTATCGTTGAAAAGGTCTTTCAAAAATATTATGAATCTTCTAAGATATTTTTTTTATCCAGGGTTCCGTTTGCGAAATATTTGGATATAAAGTACTAATTTTGGTTAGAGTCAAGTCGGTTGGAGTTGGACAAATGAAAAAATTCTCAAAAATAGTTTATATGATGAATTTACAAGAAAAACTATCACGGCTATTTTAGCATAAGCAGTTAATGAGTTACGTAATAGTCGATTAATTTACTACTTCGGAACCCTACATTGCGCGTGGCCTGACACACACTTGCCCGGTTTTTATACAATTTGCAAGAAATAAATGAATTTTACGATTACCAAAATTACAATTACTGTTCTATAAAAGTTCAGTGTTTTATATAGTAAATATGTAATGTTAAATTAGGATTGCTGATTCAAAATCTTATTGTTAGTGTCCTAAGTAGACTGAGATCCTCCTGATTTGTACAACAAAATGTCACTTTGTAATAACAATTATGAGCTAATTGATTCCATGACAGAGGTGTTTGGCTAGCCAGGTAAAGAATCCTACCACCACAGAGTTAAAGTCCGACAGATCATACTCATAATCATACTCTACAATACATGAAAACTTAAAAACCGAGCGTGTAATTCCTTTCACACATACGATGACGTCACACAAGGCTTTTCGTTGATGTGTACAAAGTAAACAGAACCCTTGATGATTTTTTACAATTGGGAGCATCGAGTGACGATCCTCCACATTCGCGATCGTTCTTGCAAATTATATTATAGATCATGCTTCCGTCCGAGGTTTTCCCGGAGCACTTTACCCTAGGGTACTTCAAGAAAGGCGTAGAAAGGCCGGCGAAGCTTTGGCGACTCCTCTAGTGTTCCTCATGTCCATAGTCAACGGTAACCACTTACCATTAGAGAGTAGCGGCGTTAGGGTAGGGCGTGGTTGGGCGACCGTCCAGGGCGCCAGGTTTGAAGGGGCGTTGCAGGTAGTCATAATGGATCCCTTATAGTTTCTTCACGTCTGTCCCTCCGTCCATCCGCATCATAGCGTCGAGACCTTTAGTGATGGAAAGATGTAACTTGGCGTAGTCTTACATATACAATATTATTTTTGTATGGGTTTCAATGACAGATAGGGGCGCCGTAGAATTTTCGCCCAGGGCGCTGGTAGTGCTAAAATTGACACTATTAGGTGGTCTGCTTTATCGTCAGTCCTTAAGACTATAAAAAATAGTTGGTAGTGAAGTACTGCTTTGCCATGTTCAGGACATCAAGCTTTTAGAGGCTAAATTGCTTTGCTTTCTAAGCGACACCGGATAACACATCAACGTCCAGAATTCTGACCCTCTAGTTGATAGTAAGTACGGTACCCTGAAATTGCGGCGCCTCCTTTAGGGCTTCATATAGACGAAACCTGTACATTGACTGGATTACATTAGGATGAGTATTAACGATCTCACTTTTATGGAATAAACAAACCAACGAGCTGACGTTCCACCTAATGGTAAATAGCTATCGTCCCCCACGGTCGTCAGCGACTCCAAAGGCATTACTGGTGCGTTGCCGGCCAAGAAAGAGAAAAAAAAGAAAGATTTAACTTGACCTAATTTTATTTATTTAATTTTATTTATTTTGGGCATGTAAAGCCGTCGGTCCTGGTTGTTATCATGAGATAGCGGCCGTTAAGCCATGTCGGGGGGGGGGGGGGTTTGAAAACTTCTGACACTCGGGTTGGACACTAACCCCTTCACCAATCCGCACTGGAGCAGCGCGGTGGAGTATGCTCTAGGCCTCCTCAAGAGGAGAGACCATTAATGACCATTAATGGGTTGAAGCCAATTTTATTTATACTGGTATCGTTTGCAACATTTGTCGGGGTTATGTTTCAGTATAAGAGGTGAAATAAATTAAAATAATTTATTAATACAGGTATTATCGATACACTTATGCACAATCAGTGATTCTCCCACCGTTTCGGAAATATGCTTTATCAAGTAGGAAAAGAAAAAGAAAAGGAAGAAACAATAAGACTGATAGATGAAATCGTATTTTCGGTAGGTCATCGTTTGAAATCTCCACCAATCCGCACTGAAGCAGGAGTATGCCAGGCCTAGACCTCCATACATCCTCTAGGCCTCCTCAATATGTGAGTCCCGTGCTCAGTAGTGTATCATTAATGGGTTGAGATGATCGTTAGATTCTATAAAAAACTAGTTCCCACATGTTTGAGTGGTTATTTTTAAGAATATAACTAGATTTCATGGTCTCTCTCTGTAGTGTAGTTAGGTACTCTAAAATTGTAATGTGCTAACCGCATTATAAGCAAGGCCAAATCATTCGTTACTGTTTTTTCCTAATAATTAGTAGCTGCTCCTATTTTTCTATGCAACAACAACAACAAAACAACAAAATCCTCTTTATTGTACACCAAAATTATATCCAAATACATTTTATTATACAGGGACTAGTACAATAGGTGGTCTTATTAATTAAATAGCAATCTCTTCCAGACAACCTATTAAGCCAATAAAGATAATCATAATCATAATCATAATATTTATTTGCTGAATTTAGGTATAGATACAACATTACAATTCCTTTCAAGTCCGCTAAATTCTGCCTATCGGCGTGCAAATAGTCATAATATTTTCATGCAGTTAAACATATTCCAGTTACCTATATAAATTATTATAAATTAAATTTAAGTATTCAGTAATGTCAGTTTATACATAGCAAATGTCAATAGATTTCAATTAATTACAATTTGTCACTATGTGTTCTTAATTATTAATTATAATATGTCAACTTATATATGTATACTTAATGTCAATTAACTCATCATTCCAATTGATTAATACATCTGGTCACTTTATTAATATCATTAATGGTCATGTAAATTTGTCATTTACATGACCATAGCAAAGATGCTATGCAGATGCTGTTTCTAAGTTTTTTTGAGAATTTAATGTCAAACTGAAACTGTCAAATAGCCAATTCAGGTGTTCAAGGTTCAAGGGAGACAATCCATCCTTAAATGCAACTCAACTTACATTTCCTACTAATACGACGCCCGATACACAAGCTACATTGCCTACTAATCTACTATCCTCTTTCAAAAATCACACTACTGCAACTATGTAATTGCAGTCGGAGAAGCACCAATAAGCCTTGATCCAAGATACATCTGTGATGCCATTACTGACACGAATTTTTATAGGAGTCTATCACAACTTAAGAACAAGTGCCCGTCTGCTTGTTTGTTGGGTATACATAATAAGGTAAAAATAAATTTTATGGGACATCGTGAACGACAGCAACATATTCTGTTTAGAAAATGTTTACATTTGTATGGAAACCCTATCCAAAAGTAGTTAACATCAGATATATAATATAATATAAACTTCTATTTTATTTCCATTTACACTAATTTAAATATATAGTTTAGGAATTTTTTTTCGTTATCATAATTATCCGGCTTGAATACGGCATTCCAGATTATTTAATTACCGAAAATTGCTACGAAATGTGTCCGTCACCTTTCAATAGATGAACACATAACATAAGAAACACATTATGTTAATATGGACTAATTTAATTTTCAGAATGTTTATCAAAAATATTTGGATCAACATGATCAGCAATGTATATATATTTAAACTGTAGCAGCTCTAAAGAGGATAATGCTTTCCATGCACGTCAGGTGTTTTCTTAGAAAAAAGGTGCGAACTTGTGGCGTAGGACTTTAACATTTTTATAGTATCTAGGTACATATTGTTGTCTATTATTTATATTTAAGTTGTAAGATACAACATTGTGTTAATAGAATGAAACATGACATATGTACAAGCCGAGCTTGTAATTATTAATGTTTTACATGTTTTGCTTATTGAGTCATGAAAAGTTTATTTTGATAAATTAAGTACTTCCAAATCATTTATTTTTATGAATTTGTACTTACTGTAAAGGGACGGAACGAAAACTTCCGCATTTCTGATAAAATACATTTACGACAATTTATTATCGAGAGTAGTATCTACAATTTAGTATCTACATTTCATTCTTGATATTAATTAGTATGTAAATAGACATAGCGGTCGCCTTTTAAATTCAGTTGTAATTCAGAGGTAAGTATTATCATAATAATATGATTATTTGAATCATCAATCTTATTACAGACTAGCTGTTGCCCGCAGCTTCGCATACGGAATTTATTGCGCAAATCGGTTGATGTTTTAAAAATATTCTATACAAATTTTCATCCCATTTCCCAGGGAAACCTTTTAATTTTCTGGGATAAAAAGTTTCCTAAAATATATAACCCGGAGTATTAATCACAACTTCACTAATTTTCATCTAAATCTGTTCAAGGGTTTTCATGTGATGCCCGGCCAGACAAACAGACAGCTGAGTTTTATTATAGTATTGATATTATGGAACCACAAACCGTAGATATCAAATAAACCCTATCCAAAACGACTTTGATGGCCCTGTAGCCTAGTTGGTAACGACCCTGCTTGCTAAGCGAGGGGTTCCGGGTTTGTTTCCCGGCCGGGGCAGATATTTATGTGACAGATAAATATTTGTACTAGGGTCATGGGTGGGATTGTGATGTGTTACCTATATGTGTCATCCATGCCACCCGTGACACAGCGCGACTACTGCGGGGTATGAGTGTACGTTTGAGTTTTGAGTTTGAAACAAACGTTGCAAATCTCATCTGTATTTGTATTTTATTATCTGTCTGTTATAAAAATAAGTGACTAGTTTAAAATAACAAGTGTCTTCAGTAGAAAAATTATATTAACATTTTTGTTTGAAAATAATTTCCATATAGGAGGTTGTATAGTTGTATACGGCACCGACTCGTACTCCCGAAGGTGCAGGTGATTCACAGCTGATGAGTGCAAAGGGTGTTGGCAGTTGGCAGAAGTGTAAGCGATGTGGGCGAGAGGGGCGGGCGGGGCACAGATTGAGGCCACTATTTAATCGCTCGGCCGCCGCGCAACGACCTGTTGTGATCCCGTCATGGCGCACTACGCCCGTGTCGCTACTCTGGCCGCGTGTCTCTTGTTCGCCTGCGGTGAGTCCTAACCTTTATCTTACGTCTTCAGATGCCGCCTATTTCGCGACGTCATTAGGACGCGACGTCACATCCGCATAACTCAATTAAATAAATAAATAAGTGGTTGCGTCAACGCCCAGTGACTTAAAAAGTGAACAGTGAAGTTGCTAGAGCCCTAATGTCGGGAGATAGGCTGTGTCTCCACAAAACTTGCAAATGAATGCAGTCGAACGCGATCTCCTTGCATCAAATGACTTTTAAGAATGTAATCAACACGCAGCGAGCCTTTCAAGGACAGCTTCGGACCTTACTTTGCTAATAACTATCGAGTCTTATTCATGTGTACCGGTGCTGTGATCTAACTTTCTGAACAACCATTTGGTGGTAAATTACGGAGAAGTTCCGGCGTTACGAAATTGTAATCGATTGGAATTCTGCTTATTAAATGAACATACGGTTTATAACAATAATGCTTAATACTAAATCATAATAATAAGAATCGTAACTTAAGAATAGTTGCTAAGTGTAAATGTGTGAATGTTAAGTAATATTAAAAAAAGCACTCAAAATTTGTGTAAAACACGATTAGCACTTATTGCGGGTGCGCAATGTGGCTGTGGACACTAGAGAACTTTCACATTCGGTGTTGCGCTGCGCGGCGACGGCGGCGCGCATTGCGGGGAGTGCGCCGCGTGACGTCACGTCTGTGTCGCGCACCTCCACTACACCCCTCTAGGACCAATATTTATTTATGTTTCAAAGTACCACGCAAAATGTATTGTTGCTAAGTCCTCACTTTATAGAGTACGTATTGTTTATCAATAACGTTACGACATTATTCTCCCTTTGACCATCCGGAGAGCAGACACATAATTTATGCGCGGTATTTTTGCAATGTATTTAATAATCGCCCTTGTAACAGATTTAATTGAGCACATAATGAAACTCGATGCATGACACACCGATGAAATACAATGCTGACTATGTCTCAGTGACACAAAGATTATGTTGATAAATAATTGGTTAACATAAAAAATATGTCGATTGTATATCAAGTAGTTAACTACTAATGGCAAATTATAATTCTGATATTATATTGTAGCAAAATATCGCATTCCATTATGTAGAACATTCGACAAAGCTGTGGACCGCAGCAAGATTGCGAAGCAATCTGCAGGCATTGCTACCGGTATAAGTATTGCAGAATGTTTCAATAATAACGCATTACCTACCTGCTTAGCTCGTATGATCGATACGTGAACTTTAGTATTTGCCGATATTTACATTCGAGATAATTGTTTATTGAATAAATAATTTATAACCTTTAAAGCCCTTAGACTGACAAAGCGCGTAGCTAAACTCCCGGTTGGTAACTTGAATCGCCGCAGATTAGGATGTAGAGTAACTGACTGACTTTTTAAATATTGTTTTCCTGTTTACCTTCCGGCTTTGTATTTCCACTTACCGTTTACTTCCGCTTCTGTTATTATGACATTAAAATAGTATTTAGTAACTTCGTTTAAACACAATAACATGAGAAACGTACATGTATAATATCTACCAATACATGCGAAATGCAATGGATGTTACAAACAATGATAAAAATAATGACATTCTAACCAAGCATATTTAATTTAGTCACCTAACAACAAGATGTGCTTTCGGGTCATATTTGAGATAATATTGATATTATTTCGCAAAAGGTCCTATTAAAATAACTAGTCAGGTGAATAATGGAAATTTGGCAAGGATGCAGCAGAAAATAGCCTTTTCTCGAGCTGTACAAATGTTCGACCTTCAAGAGTACTATTCTTATCGTCTACATATGCAAATTTTATCCAAATTCACAAAAAGGTGTTATACAAAACCGTATAAATAAGTATTAAGGATAATCTGTTTGCAAATGTTATTCAATATCATAAATTAAATCCTTGCAACGGTACAGAATTAAGTGATATTATTATATTAGATGCGGTGTTTTGTTTGCAGCTTCACACTACAACTCAGAGTTGTTTTTATAGCGGAAATCGTTTCGGCTGTTAATTGTTTTGATTGTTTTGTTTATGCTGTTTGGAGCATGTGTATTTTTTATATCTTACTAGCTGTACCACGCGGTTTCACCCGCGATCATTTGTGAAAATAACTACTTAAATATATGATGTGATATAACCTATAGCCTACCTCAATAAATGGACTATCAAATACAAAAATAATTATTCAATTCGAATCAGTAGTTCCTGAGATTAGCGCGTTCAACCAAACAAACTCTTCAGCTTTATAACATTAGTACCGCCTGATGGTAAGTGTCGATGTAGTCATAGATAGTAAAGCGCATTAACTTAGTAAAAGCCTGTTCACTCTTTCTTTGAAGACACAGCAATAGCACAGTTACAATTGTTTCAGCGCTGTCACAGCTTCAGTATATTGACACTGCTAAAGCGTGTATTTAGTTTTAAACTTGTTTTAGTATCAAATTGATTTATGAGTGATTATAATATTACAGACATGGAATTACAATCAAACAAAAAATGTAATCCGTTACTGTACTTTTGAAATCTGAACATTGAATAGGATTTAATTTTTACAACAATAATAATAAAACAAGAAGTTTAATAGCATGTCCTTTACATTTTTTAATTTTTTAATCATATCTGAAATGTAGTTTTGAATTAATTAATTGTTTGGATAAAAACATTTATATCATATCGCTGCGAAAAGAAATTCTGTATTTACCAGATTAGAGTAGTACCAGAATATACTGTTTACAAACATTGAAGTATTATTACTAGCGTATAGAACTGACACCGCGAACACCATGTTTGTCCCAATGCATTGGCGCCACGTGGCTGTAATATTCAATGTATTTGTTCTATTTTTAAAGGAGAACGGGGGCTCAATTTGGAAAATTGAACCTCCCGGGCGGGACACACAATTTATTCGAGATATCTGTTCTATGACATTATACTTCAATGTTTACAAAACGTATTTTTCTCGTATTGAAAATCGGAAAATTTTTAAACACCGATAAAGTTACTACCTCTATTTGTCAGGACCAAGGTAGTGGAGTCACTCACTAATTAAGAAAGAGATTTTAAATGCAACGGGCACTCACGATTCATGTTTTTATATTACCCATACTTCGACCAAGTTACATCGGCTGTGGTCACGGCGAGACTCGACACATAAATAAATAATAAGTAATTGGGATGTTGACTAATTTTAGGATTCAATTTTATTTCATAGACAGAACCTTAATGTTCACGAAAAAAATATTATAAAAATAATAATTTTCAATTTAAAAACAAAAATTGATAAATAAAAATCATTATCAAACCCACCAAAAACGTCACGTGACGTCACTAAACTATATTCAGTACTATCGGTCGACTGAAGTTTGCTGAACTTCCATATAAAATAAGTACAATCACGTCATATTCTCAAAATGACGTTTGAGGTCACGTGACAGTCAATACTATTTTTATCATTTTAAATTAATTACATATAATTTATTGGGATTGATTACGACCAAAGAATAATATTATAGGTTTTCCAATGTTTCCCTTAATACTTTAAACATAAATTTATATTATTATAATTTACAGTTAGTGTCAACATCCCTATTTGTTGAAAAATCAATTTCAAAAAACTTTATTTACTCAGGTTGTGAACTGAACACTACAAAAAGTTGATTGCATAAAATGTTTTGTTGTAAGTACTCATTTATAACTGACTGTACTTAGAGCTGATCTCTATCAGTAAGTTTGACAGAAATCAGTTTATTAAACGTGTTTCCGATTCATCTTTCAAATGCCAAGATCATGTCATGTCAAAATGCTAATACATCTCATGATATATCTCGTGTAGGTTCCAGCTCTAAACCCGAGGTCACATCAAATATAAAAAATATTATTTATTTTCTTTAATGCTTGACGTTATTTTAAATCAGTCCTATTAAAAATGTGTTTTTTAGTTGTCTTATTTACAGTTATTATAGTGCATTACGTGTGGCAATTCGTTAGTCGAGCTATGTTGATTATACGTTATTTTCTTGGAAGTACTTACGTAGAAATTAAATTGCAGCAGTAGTATTGGAATGCGGCAAAATTTTTCAGCTATGAGCATTCGCTTTGAAAAATTGAATTTTAATAGTTGTTATCTTTATACCGTTATATTTATTATTTATGAAACTTAAAATAGATTTAGTGTTCAACGTTGTAAACTTGTAGACGTATCTTGAACCAGCTGTACCCCACGATTTCACCCGCGTTAATTTGTGGAAAAACTAACTACTAAAATATAGGATGTTATATAGCCTTTTTCGATAAATGGACTATCAAACACAAAAATATTTTTTTCAATTCGAAACAGTAGTTCCTGAGATTAGCGCGTCCAACCAAACAAACAAACTTAATATAAGCATAGATTAATTAAATTTGTTAAGACTTAATGTGGGAAACTGTTGCAATGAATAACAATAATTATGAGTATTTACAATATTGTGTTACTTCTAAGAAATAATAATCAATTATAAGAACATTACTTAGTCAATCAACTTACAAACATAGTTAAATATACCTAGGACCTGCAGTAGAGTTGCAAGCAAATCAGAAGATTAATTTTCACAGTCTTAAGCGTTTTAAAATACACCACACACCACTTTAAAAAGATTACGCCATGTATTATTTCGTATTTGTTCATATTTTTTTAGAAATATTGATAAATATAGTAAAAAATCTTAAGACAACCTTCCTTCAAACAACGTCTCATAAAGGCAGCCTTCTCATTAAATAGATTTGCTTTTTAGTTCGTGTAATAAACTTATGTTCCAACGATGATGATGACCACTTAATATATTAAGCATAAGAGCTTTGTTGACAAGCAACATTATTATAAAAAATTAATGTATCCTTGACTTATAGGAATTCATTACGTAACGATTAAGTTTTTGCACGTTTTGTTCGGTCGAAACAATGTAACCCCAAGCTTGATGTCACTTATAATTTGTGTCCTAATAAAGTTAATAATTTATTAATAAATATTTAATCTTTATTACTTATATTTACATTTATTTTATTAAAATAAATGTATATAACAGGGACCTAGTTATATATATTTATTTTAATTTTACTTTTATGTGTTTATCTTTATCATTAACGAGTAACCGCCTTTGCTTTGCTTCGGTTTTCTTTATTTTTTACACTTTGGGTTACATTATTGGAGTTTTATTAAGGATCCCTAATTTTTTTGATAATACAATATAGCCTATGTCACCCGGGGATAGTATAGCTTCGCAACAGTGAAAGAATTTTTCAAATCGGTTCGGTAGTTTCGGAGCCTATTCAAACTACTATCACTACTACTACTGGTAAAAATATATTTCAAAAGGTCGGATTAGTTTTAATGATTAAATTCAACGAAGTCCAACTTTAAAGATTAGTTTAGGGTACTTTAAAGATTTTTTTCTAATAGGTTCAGGTAACTATCGCAAACCTCTATGGTAGAGTTTTGTAAGTTAACCGTTATCATTTAATAAAATAGAAGGGAACGTCTTTATATGGAAAGTTAAGAGGTAACATTGCATATTTATGAGGTCGTATGTCGGTATGCGGCGCGCGCCCGTCGCCCGCTGCTCACATATAACTGTCTTATTCACTCATCTAATAATAAAACATAATAACCAAAGGGCTAAAATTGACATCTATAAAAAAATTACCGACCATATGTTTCAAAAGAAATATATGCTAGAGTGGCATGGTACTTAAAATAAAAATTAATAAATATCACACCAATATTTCTATAAAATTCTTAGTATTCAAGTTAATATTACCAATATTACCTTATAAATAATAAGTATATAATATAAAATATTACTGCAGTAATACAAATGCATAATTTATTAATATTTATTATTAGAAAATGACTTCCTTGCAATATCTCATACAAAAGACTTCAACGCGCTCGAACAAAAACTGCTACACAGATTGAGATTTATTATTTTACGTATTAATTAATTAACCTATGTTGAAACGTTCTTTTTACTAACATCGTTAATAATCTTAAATTTTAGCAAAAAAAAAATAACCGACTTCAAATTTAAGACTTATATACTTTTGACATGCCACTGTCAAATCTCGCTCAAATTTATGTGGGACTACACGACAAACACCAGCCTTCGAATAAAAAAAGAATCATCAAAATCGGTTCACCCAGTCCAAAGTTTCGAGGTAACAAACATAAGAAAAAAAACAGTCGAATTGAGAACTTCCTCCTTTTTTTGAAATTGGTTAAAAAATACATAAAAAAATTAGTGGGTTAAATTATGTGTGTTTGTTTTTGTTCAGATAAACTTTCAAAACATTAAATATCGTTTCTACCTATTTGACTTATGAAATAATAAATGATGTAAAATTGTGATTGAAACACGTGGTAGATCCGGGTCAAAGAGATCAACTTATTTACGGTTTCGTTGACGATCAATATGCTATTTAGTATACAATGTTTTATTCATATTACATAATTTTAAATACTTGTTTTCAACTACACTTGATTAACATTTTAGTTAACATTATTAGTGGTGAAATTAATTATACGCATATTTATGTTATGAATAATAAAAATCTTGGGATCTCGATGTGTTTGCTGCATAATTCAGTTAGTTCTATTTTAACAAGGTTTGTTTTATCTTGCATTTTTTAGCTTTTTTGGGTCAAGTCATGCAAGTTGACATAAAATTACTTCCTCTTTCCTACTATAATTATTGCAACCATAATTTTCTAAAATTACATATGTCATAAAATAGTAACAGTTATCGTATGTTGAATATCATATCAATCGCAAATCACAATTAGCTTTAGGTCTTGTAATTTAAGAATAGATTGTTTTACAAAAGTAACACGGGTTCTTGTCAAGTGGCTTAAAGTCGTTAATCAGTGTTAGAAGTAAAAAACGTTTAACGTAAAAAGACCGTGTAAGATTTATTACAAAACCATTTTAATTGCAATATGGGCCTAGAACAGCATAACTGCAATCAAAGGCGGTGTCAGCTGCAATAGTATTGAACTAAGTTTTGTAATATCAACAAACAATAAGAAGATAAGAACTGTGACATAATATTAACGCACTCATAGCGGGCGGCGTCGTCTCGGAGCCTCTCGCAAGCGCATTAGATAACATTGCAAGAGCTCGGTTTCCTCGTGTTACGATCTCTGCACTCACGCACGAAACCCACATTTATTTCTTACTGCTTGTTAGCAAACAATATCGAACTGTGTCTTAACTGGCAAAAAGTAATATCTCACACGGAGCTCTGGGCGCAACCTAGTTATGGGAAAATACGAGTAATCAAAATTGCGTCAAAGTTTGGAGAAATAAACTCGTATTATTATCTGCGAAAAACACTGTCTAGAGGAAAATTTATGTAAGATTAAATAGCTTATTAATAGCCAAATAGGCATTAAGTAAAGATTTCCTGAATCATTATTCGCGGTCAAGGAAATCAACTATTCCGTGACCTTTTAAAATTATAATAATTTCGACAGCATACCCGCACAAAGCATCGAATAGCATGCATAATGTAACGATTTGATACACGGCGAAGAACTTAGAAAGAGTCGTCCTTGTTACTTGCCTAAGCGCTGACATTTCAGCGCCAGTCAAATGTCACGTGCGCTTACTCCACCTTTGACATTTACTCTTCCAAGTGACATTTTACTTCTAATGATAAAAAAGTTGTAAACTGACGGCAAATATTTAATCAAATGTTACGTTACGAGAATAAATTACAATATTGCATTATTAAATTGACGTTGGCAAATTGTAGGAAGTAGCGATTCCGCATCCAGTTTGTGACAGCATAGTTCCGGAATCGAAGCGTCCATGACTGCATGATGATATTTTTAAAAGTTTCCGAGTTGTTTTACACGAAATGTTAAATGGTATAATATAATGTTCAGATGTGGATGGTCACCGATGGCGGCGACAAGCTGACGAAGGAGCCAAGAAAGAGGACAACCTGGAGCTAGAGTTATGCAAGGACAAGGACGCTGGCGAGTGGTTCCGGCTGGTGGCCGGCGAGGGCGACAACTGTCGCGACGTCATCCAGTGCACCGCCTCGGTCAGTCCAATAGACGATTACTACTTTTACATTACATATCCTTTCTCGCACGATGTATGCCTGATATCAATGCCTGCGCACCTACAATATTAATTATGTACGAGCGTGGAGCGCCTTTCAATTGAATAGTTGATAATATGTAGATTTTATTTTTATTTTTTCCCCTTTTACTACCAAATTAGTTTTACTGTGACTAGATACCTTAGTTTTCAAATTAATGCGACTATTTTCATGTTTTGTGTGACATGTAGTTAACATTTTTGTTAAAAATATTATGAACTGATCAATTTAATAACAGTAATTTATTATACAAAAAAATAATATTTACATTTTCTAAAATATTTTTGGATTTCAAGATTGTACACTAAGTATGGTTAATGTATCAACCTTATGAGATCCAATAAAAACTAAACCCATGTAATTAATAATTACTTTTATAGGGTAAGCAGTTCAATAATTGGCTCCTTAAACTTTTTATGTTAAGTTGTTGGTTGGGAAGCTGGCAATTTAAATTAATTATAACTGTAATCATATTTTATTTTATTAATTATTTTAATGCAATAAACATAAAGACAGGGTCAATGATTGTACTTTGCGTTTAGTGGCTCGACTAATATTTATACTCTGTAGGTTCCAATCTTTATACAAATTAATAAAATTTAACGATAGTGATGTGCAGTATATAGTGTATATCGAATTCTAGTCAATGCGAAGGTGTGTATATGATAAAAATCAGTTGGGTAATATTTTTTAAGTAAGACAAAAAATAAGAACTGTAAGTAAAATTATAGTTTATTCACCTTTTACGACACCAGAGTATGCCGGCATATTATTATAGAATAAAATACCAGTAAATATTATTAGATCTGATTATGAGATTTAAGTAATGTATCACATTGTATCACAATGTCGGTATTCATACATCATTAAAGTTTCAAATATATCTTGGTACAAATAATTGGCATAAGTAAAAGGTAACGATTAGCATGGCTAATCATCTAGTTGCTGCTTCAAATCACTAAGTACAAACATTATCCCGGATGCCATTCAATTGATCTCTCATATAAGCTGTGGATATTAAATTATTATCACATATGAATAGAAATCACACAGTAAAAGTAAAAATAAAACTAGTAAATATCATTACAAAATACTTAGTTCTTAGGAATTTCGTAACAAAATACTTATTTCGTTACAGTCACCGCAAAATTATTTTCATTAGTTTTTCTAGCTAATAAATTAAAAACTGCGAATTATGTTTCAGAGTATTAATAATACAGAAAAAATTGAACATTTTTTCATGCCTCGTAAACCAATACAACTTTTAAGAAATGGATTTTAAATCAAAGGGTCAATTAATTGTATGAGGGCCAGGATTACTACTGCTTACTATTACATTAAAAAAATAATCTCAGCGGGAAGTAAAACAGTGCACGTACTGCACTCGAAGGTTCTTTGTAAGGTCCAGTTTATTTAGTGTACGAATAAAACATAGTTTGTTCTGTTTAAAATTATAAAGCTAAGAATTAATTTGGAATAAATATGTATGTCACCGGCACTCAGCTGTCCTCATTAATATTCAGATTAATCTACCCGGTCCAACTATCCGCGGCGACCATGTTGCCTAATATAATCTTGAGCTAGCTAAATTCCTAACATTTTAGTAGACAACACTAATATCTAGAATAAGATATATAATATAATCAATGGAACACTATTTTACTGAACTTGTTTACATTGAAATTTGTATCAAGTAGGTTTGTCGGATTATTGGAATATTTTGGCTCGTCGTAGTTACATACGATTTGATGCAAACTGTATTTATTACCTATAGTATAAATATTATTGACAGTGTTATTGTACCTAAGTTATTTTATTCGTCACTAACCCAAATGTATGTTTCCACAACAGGGTATCCAAGCTATTCGTTGCCCGGCTGGTTTGTACTTTGACATCGAAAAACAAACTTGCGACTGGAGAGACGCAGTTAAGAACTGCAAGCTGAAGAATAAGGAACGCAAAATTAAGCCTCTTCTATACACCGAAGAACCTCTGTGCCAAGATGGATTCCTGGCTTGCGGAGACACGAACTGTATTGAACGTGGATTGTTCTGTAACGGTGAAAAGGATTGCGCTGACGGTTCCGATGAGAACTCTTGCGGTGAGTACGCTCTGATTATCTTCTGTCATTCGGATCCTCAAAACTACACGTGGCATCTAATTGAAATTTTAAACACGCAATTGAACTTGAACGCTTAGATTTAAAAAAGATAAATACCGGCTCACAAGTCGTGACGAACGACCTGCCTGAAATACCAATCACTTGGCCTAAAAAAACATCGCGATGGTGTCGTAATTCACTTTAATCAAATGGGGTGTTTAATTTATTAATGCGCGAATGTGTCAACAATTTTAAACGAAAATTCAAATAAAAATTTATTGAGCAGGAAAACAACAACAGAAACCTTCCTGACCTAACATTTTAGTTATCGAATATCAAAGATTTTGTTCGGAACATACGAGTATTTACTTATAGAAATTTTATGAAACGTATTTAAAATAAAAATTTTCTTGCATGTCTCTAGTCAGTATGCACCTCAAGAGTTCATAACAACGCAGTCGATTCTTACCTCCCCGTAAGTGAACGCCGAATGACTCGCAATCACAACGAAATACACTGAGAATGGTAATTGTGTACACGACAAGCATAAAGAGCAGCTCTAAAACGGAGTCTATTTAGCTTATTGTGTGGTTAGAACAACTAAAAATAACTCCGCAAAGTAATTGTTATTCCACGTTTTAAAATATTGCATTAACTTGAATCTTGCGGTGCCTAGATTTGTTGATCTCTAGGAAAAGCGGTTTATAACTTCTGTTTTACCGCAAATTCCAATTTGAAAAATAGTTACATATTATAGCTTATATATTCTATAATATATTTTTATACCCTTAACTAACTTCGCTTCAGTTGCGAAAAAAATTATAATGGTTGGTAACCCAGTAAATCACTCTTATTTATTTCTATAACTCCGTGCAATAGATTTTCAACTGAGATTACCAAACTTGAAAGTCTAACCAAACGACAAAGACTGTTTTATTCTACGTTTTCATATAAGATTTCTTGTAGTATAATGCAACACACCTACTTTTGACACATAGCGTGTGGCACACTACTCGCCTGGCAACTAGTTAAAATTGTTTTGTAATAATTCAAATTTCAGTTGCATACAGTCTCAATTACCATTTAATGGATTACACAATTCACAAAGGATATTACGTAAAGGGAATACACAGTTAAAAGTTTATTTCAATCTATCACCGCGCGTAAAAGTGAAATCCAAATACTTACAGCGACTTTTCTATATGATTTGATTGAGCGAAAGTACCCATACTGGTTTAACTGCTGACTTGAAACTCGTATGTTAATGCGTAGATACGCTTCGCAGTTTAATCACTTTAACCATCACTATAAAAATTACACGCGGAAGCAATTTGTCAAGGTGTAACTAACCATTTTGCTTAAGTAAAGCTTCGTGTAACATTATATATTTTTTTTAGATATCGACAACGATCCCAACAGAGCCCCACCTTGCGACCCCTCGCAGTGTGTGCTGCCCGACTGTTTCTGCTCAGAAGACGGCACAGTGATCCCTGGAGATTTGCCCGCTAAAGATGTCCCACAAATGATTACCATCACTTTCGATGACGCTATCAACAACAACAATATTGAACTGTACAAAGAAATTTTCAACGGAAAACGTAAAAATCCCAATGGTTGTGACATCAAGGCCACATTCTTTGTTTCACACAAATACACGAACTACTCAGCCGTACATGAAACGCACAGAAAGGGACACGAAATCGCGGTACATTCAATCACGTAAGTGTGAAACTTTATTGCTCAGAATTTATTCATTGTACTAACGACATTCTATCATTGGGCGAGCGTGCCTTTTATTAGCAGTTTGTAGATATTGTTATTTTTAATAAATATCGAACGTGTTATAATACACAGTTACTTTCGAATATGCAATTTTAATGGGATTTTTGTTTACAGGCACAATGACGACGAGCAATTCTGGAGCAACGCTACCGTTGATGACTGGGGTAAGGAAATGGCCGGCATGAGAGTAATTATCGAGAAGTTCTCGAACATTACCGACAACAGCGTCGTGGGAGTCCGTGCCCCCTACCTTAGAGTAGGTGGAAACAATCAATTCACCATGATGGAAGAACAAGCTTTCTTATACGACAGTACCATCACCGCGCCTCTTTCTAACCCACCTCTATGGCCTTACACTATGTACTTCCGTATGCCTCATCGCTGCCATGGTAACTTACAAAGCTGCCCCACCAGAAGCCACGCTGTGTGGGAAATGGTAATGAACGAGTTGGATCGCCGTGAAGACCCAGGCAACGACGAGTACCTGCCTGGATGCGCTATGGTTGACTCTTGTTCGAACATCCTCACTGGAGACCAGTTTTACAACTTCCTTAATCACAACTTTGACCGCCATTATGACCAAAACAGAGCTCCATTAGGTCTCTACTTCCACGCCGCTTGGTTAAGAAATAATCCTGAATTTTTAGAAGCTTTCCTCTACTGGATCGATGAAATTATTCAAACTCACAATGACGTTTACTTCGTAACCATGACTCAAGTTATTCAGTGGATCCAGAACCCACGTACCATTTCCGAAGCTAAGAACTTCGAGCCTTGGAGGGAAAAGTGTGCCGTAGAAGGTATTCCTGCCTGTTGGGTTCCGCATTCGTGCAAGCTCACCTCGAAGGAAGTTCCCGGTGAAACGATCAATCTACAAACATGCGTGAGGTGCCCCGTCAATTACCCCTGGCTCAATGACCCTACTGGTGACGGTCGCTATTAGAAGAGATCTCGCGCCTCACGCGCTCCAAATTAGTTTATAAAATAATTGCAATTGACGGATTGCAAGGACATATTCGGGGTATAATAAAATTATTGCCAACTTTTTAGTGTAATTATCATTACCAATGGTACTTTGAATAAATGTCCCTGTAATTAAAAAATGTACTGGGTCATAATCCCGTCTTAGTGTAAGTTACCTACCTAACTATATGTAATATAGACTCACATGAATATTTAATAGGTCTGTTTAATACTTTATGTGATTTTCTACTGTAAGTCTGTTGGATAAAATTTTAATATAAAACATAAAAAAATTACAGCTTTTTATTTATTTCCCTATAATAACACAGTAGGTACTCACTCATCAACTGACAACATCCACATGAAAAATACTTGTAATATGATCATAAATTACCTATAATTGAAAACTATTTGTATCCACAAACAAGTTATAACTACTACGAGTATATATAAAATTACTTGTCATTACTGGACATAGACATTTTTTTTAATATTTCGAGAGGCAAACAGGCTAATGAGGTGAAAACGACAATACAAAGTTAGCTTTAGCAAACTTAACTGTTGTTGAAAGAAGAGGAATTTATATTGAATGAAATATTAAGTACGTACTTAATTTAAGAAATATTTGACATCAGATAAAGAAAAATATGATGACAATATGAAAAACAGGTTGAAGTTACCTCTGCTAACATGTTAAGTAAATACCTATTAGGACTTGTTTATCAAGCCGAGGTTCATCGCTGCCATAACTTAGGCTTACCGCTGTCAGACACTTTATTTCGTTGACTTCAGTATTAAGTATTATGTTTAATATGCCTTATTAAAATATATAATAAAATAATGCCTAGTACAATATTTAATATTTAACCAATAATTGACGTTAAGTAAAGCAAAAGCGTACGTATAACAGAAAACTGATATTTAACAAGTTACCTACGTAGAATAACAACGAAATAATCATAACGATAACATAACATAAGAAATTAAATATTTAAACATTACCAAATTATGATAGGTACCATATGATCCATAGTACATAAATGTATAAAATGAAGTATTAAAAGGTTAAACCAATTATTGAATTTAAAACCGGAAACAGGTATTATGAGTAGTTCTTAGAATTAGAATAAGCGAGGGAGAAACGACGAATTATAATGAAAAAACGTGACCAAGTAAATAAGAAATAAAAATATTACCAGTAGTATTACGAGTACGAATATCAGTCAGGCATAATGGATGAACTTGTGCTACTGGTTAAGTACTTACAATGTGACATACTTGGGCAGTTAGGTGTTGTTGTGTTCATTAAATCAATAACAAAGTTTGCAATTGAACGTAATATAACCTTCAAGTAAAAAGGCTAATTAAATAACTTGTTTTTGCCAACATCGGTCTTATACCAAGGTATATTTATAACTCAAAGCCATAGATTTTGTAAATGGCACCTGAATATTCCAAAGAAAACGTCAAATAAAGAACAACAATTATTTTTACTTGTCCCACTGATTTCAATACATCACCACCTAATTTACTAACTCAGCCACGGATATTACAACTAACATTTTAAACATTGGCGAACTAGTCAAAATTAAAAAAAAACCGACTCCCATCATTTAGGCTATCACGATATCACGTGAAGCAAAAATCATCTCAGAGCCGGCATATTATTTGTTTTTTTAATTTCGCTTATCTAACACTTGGGTTATCAAGACGAATATAACGATATCTTAATTATATAAATCCATTTAGCGGTTTGGAAGATATGAAGTAATAAAAAGTATTAGTTACATGTATACATACATACATACTTACATACACACATACAAGATACGCATGAAAAACATAACCTTTCCTAGCAGTTGGGTTAAAAAGATGATGAAGGGGATCACGGGGGACAAAGCCCCCTGTGACAGGGGACGTGGGGGGAGGGGGCAGAGTCCCCCACTAAGGGGTAGGAGGAGGTCTTGGTAGAAGGGGGCTCGGGGGGGCAAGCCCCCCGCAATTAAAAAGCTATAGTCTAGGAATCCAAAATGTCAAAAATCCAATAACGGAATAACCTAACTGGGGTTAGGTTAGGTTCGTATAATTTTTGTTTACGCGGAAATAGGGGAATTTTAGTAGCCATAATTTACTATTACATGATAATTAAGATACGTTTTGATGACCATTTATTGATACATATTTGATGATATTTTTCAGTACATTTTGTTGACCAAAGAATAAAGGACGAGTTATAAATTTATCAATGCATGTTAAGAAGATGCTAAAAATAACTACCGTGCTAAGCCTAATTATAATAGCTTATATCGAAGTAGTACAAATAGTATTTTTTAGACGCGCATTGATGGTGGCTGACTTAGTAATTCAGAGGACAATGTAGATTTTTAGAGGAGAATGTTAATGCTATTAAATAGAAGTCACTTTAATTAGCACCCATATGGAAGATAGACGATCATGATATATTAACATATATTGGTAAAATATACACCACAATATATGCCTACGGCATAGGAATACAATTGTCAAGGATTTTTTTAAACACTCATATACTTATGTCCATTTATTGTTTTTAGATATAGTATTTACCATCTGTCAAATATTATTATTTACACATTTCAAAGGTTTATTTACCAAAGATCTCTGAAAATTAAGTAGGAAAAACCACAAATGAACTTGGTTCAAGGGAAAGGTCATTCATAGAAGGGTAATTATCGTACTTCCTTAGTTGTTTAAGGTGGGTGACTTTCTGTTGACCACAGACATCACGAACTCGAACAGCAGTCTAGTTATAAGTCTATTTCCTGGGAAACTGGAAGTTTCGATTAAATTATAAGTAACAATCATGCAATTTATTATTGTACTTACCTTATTTCTGATACGACATTACTTATGACTTCGTAGGCATAAATATATTATTTACCGTCCAGTTCCAGGGTTTACCTATTCCAGGAAAGTATGATGGCAATTGTTATTGTGGACAACATAATTATGTTGAAGACGAAATAACAAATTCAATAGATTAACACAATACACTCTTTCGGTAATCTACAAGAGTTTATTCTTACTAGAGTAAACCTACTCATTGATAAAATGTTTTTCTTTTTATCAAGAACGAAAAGGACATGTTCGTAATTTCTATTTGTTTTGTGTTTGAGTTATCTGATAATAATAAAACGAATGCATGTTTGATATAACATAAGCAGAATAGTAGGTCATAAGGACAACTTTACATTTTCACTCAAAATTTGCAATGGCAATCCTTACGCAAAGACTTGCAATAGATATGTAGATTTCTAAAGAACTGCCCAATCAACGAGTCAAACTACAGACAACAGACCATTAGTAGGAGATTAAATTGATTTTCCAGTATTATCGGTAATATGACATAACCCACTAACTACACAAATTATTATTAAGTGCAAAGTGATATATTGTAATTAGTGCGTGTAGGTTGTGTAGCTTATAGTAATAACTATAATTATTGATGATTCTACTAGTTATTCTGTACAATGATGCACCAGTTAAGTTTTTAGCAATTTGACGTACTAGGTAATAAGGGAACATACCAAAACCACGTGCCTCATTTAGGGGGGGGAGGGGGGTCTTCAAAACACCACGATTGGTCACAGAGGGGAGGGGGGGGGGTTTAGGTTTTTGTCATGTAGTCAATATTTTAGCAACCATTGCGCCACAAAGTCGTCAAATAAAAGCAAAATTAGTATTTTTTAACTCTGTTTTTGCAAAAAAGTATTGAAAACCGTATTTATCAATTACCACGTGAAAACTAGGGGGGAGGGGGGGGGGACTTCTCATATACTACGGATGGTCACGAAGGATGGGGAGGGGGGTAAAAAGTTGGAAAAAATGGGTTACGTGGTTTTGGTATGTTCCCTAAGGTAGTAGGTACCTTGGGATTCGATAAAGTTGAATACATACTCAATTTATGTATTTATTTTTAAGCTCTTAAAGCTTTTAAAATCAATCATTACCGAGGAGGATTTGCATTTACATGACGCATAATACAAAAAGTAGAAACGTTTCATCGTCTTGTTTCTTTCCTAAGTAATAAGGTGTAGGTTATGACTTATGAGTAATGAAGCTGCTCTTCAAAGTATATAAACATAAGCTTATCTTCAAAGATGATCTGAGATGGATGGTAACAAAAAAATGAACGGCTTTTTGTCATTTTACGTTGTAAGTGGTTTAAGCTCGAGCGAAAATGAACAAGATATTTGCGACAGTGGAGCATGACAGATAAAGAGATAATGTATTATATCAAGTAGCAATATCTTCCCTGGTTTAAATTGTTTTACTTTCTTTATATTAAACAAAAAATTTATAGTCTACATCGTAACATTACACATTATTACATTACATACATAACACGGTACTTATTGTATTTAAATTTGAAGAAATATGTACCCTAGTTCTTGTACTATATCCATCTGCGTACACGTAATACTGAATATAAAAAATTCAATCATTGAATTTTGACGCATCATGGCGCAAAAAATCGAAACAATAGATACCAATACCACCAACACGCCGCCGCCCGCGCCCGCGCCGCCCGCCGCTCCGCTCTCCCTGGCCCGAGTCGGCCTGACGCATCTGTGGGTGGGTGGTTGCACATCATCACCTTCGATCCGACCATCTGCATATCGCCTGAGCCATTACAAACTTTCCATTCGATTTTGCAATATGCGGTGTAAATAGAAACAGAAATAAGGACAATGAAAATCGATAGCATTGTTAGCGCCATCAAAATAAATAGAGAGTTGGAAGTATGTACTGAGTAGTAATGTAGAGAAGCGCAACACAACCTGCGATAGTGAAAGCAGTGAAAGTCCTCGCACAAACGAACTGCACAGCCGCAGCATTCTTTATAGCTATTCTTACCCTTTTCAAAAATGACAATTAAGTACTTACTAAGTAAATTAGCATTACTCGTTTGGTACTAAACTGTGAGAAAGCCTGAATTTAGATTTTTCTATAATCAGAGATTTGAATTGTCAAAAAACATTGGTATATAAACATTACAAACAACTTCAAAACTTCTGAATCAGTAACTTTAACAAAAAATAAACAAACAATAAAACATAACAACGTTTATTAGAGCTTGTCAACCTTCGTTACAGCTACACCGTTTTCTAACAAAAATAGATTTTACTTAAGTTATCATGAAACCTGATTATTATATTTTTTTACTTGGTATTTAAATATATTTATTATATTGTGTGCCAATTATGCAATGATTAAAAATGTAAGCGTATCTGCGGGTGAATGAATTTTACAGAACTAAAGACATTCTGTGTACACAGTTCATAAATAAAACAATAAATATTTTTAAGCCATCTACGGTGCCGTTGCTTCGTTTCGAAAGTCTATGCCTTAGATTACTAAAGGTATTCTTCCTTTAAATTATCTGTAGTCATTACCATTTACTAATTTTTTATGACATTATATAAATTTAAAACTTACGTTTTTTTTTCTATTTAGGAGTCAGATTTAATTGCGCTTAAACTGGAAACACGTTCATTTATTATATTAGTCACACAAAAGCAGTAAAAACATTAATTATCTACCTAAAATATTAAGGATTTGGTATTTCTTAATTAAATATAATTTGTAATGTGTAATATACCCGTTATTATTTTTAAATAATGCTTATTTGTATTAAGACTATTACCTTTAAGTAATTCAAGAACCTTGATGATGGGACCTTTAAGTATGTTCAATCAAGGTCTTTTTTTAACGTATCCAAATGTGTATATCTGTACATAACGTTATAAACTAACATATTATCATACCTATAATAAATATTTATGAAGTGCTTACATGGACAATTCGCTATGTCACCATTCCGTTTAAAGTGTTTTGAAATAGGATTTTCTCTACTTAGAGAAACATTAAACTAAGTACATTGTAAAATTTCTAAAACAACTGGGTACCTAGGTATTATATAATTATTATAGTTTTTTGTCGATGCTTATGAACACAACGTAATACAAATAAAAAAGTACCAACAAGAGTGTAGAATACAACACTTGATTAATTAATTACTCACTTAGGTACAATATAATTAGAATAAATATTGGTACTCGTGCTTACAATACATAAGCTCAGTATCCAGATACGGTCATTGTAAAGGTCATGTTTGGTTTTTATTTAATCGTTTTCCTTATTTGTTGGTTACACTGGTCGACTGGTCAGGAAAAATCAAATATAATCGATACATAAACTCAAGAATATTTTCGACATAATCTTGTAAGAAATTCTACAAAATAAAAACGAGCATGTCGTGAACGTAGTTTTTAAATATACCTATAGATTTAGTAGGTATTTATATCTTTGCATAATACATAGTATATTTAGGCTATATTTAAATAAGAGATGAGTGGTAGTGAATGTCACGGACACGAGGCATTAAGTAAGCCTATTGTGTAATCATTTAACAATAAAGTGTTGGTAAATAAATATATATGTATACCTAGTTATGATGGCCCATACCATGGCCCTTAACACGTCAATGGTGGACAATTAAGTCCTACTGGGATTCGTCATTATCCAATCCGAAGGAATTACGATCGTAGGTGAGTCGAGAACCAGTATAGCGATATCTCAGTAAAGAATTTTGCTTGACGAATACACTAGTTGGCCTTATTGACATAATAATATAGTATAGTGTCTATAGCTACATGGAATGACTTTACCTAGAGGTTGTACATGCCGACCGGTATACAAGTATACGTTGCATATATAGGTGTGCATGCATTGTTGCAAGTGAAAGGAAATATCTTGAAGAATCCTTGACTCTTGCGCGCCTACTTGCCGCCGTCGCGCGCCGCGTCGTCGACACTACCTTTGCTTTGATGTGGTTCAGATATGCGCATCTTAGTTTTTATTAACTAACACCATATGATTGTGTTTGTCCACGGTTTCACAGCACTTGGGAAAATACATAATTAAATTTGATCTTATTTCGAAATGTACGTGAGCAATACTCCATGTATTTGTTGCGAACGTTTTCATTGTCTTTTAAAAATGTTAGTAACCGGTTATGTTACGTATCGTTTCTATCTAGATCGTATATCGTATCTAAAATACTAATTTGATTTCAGATTATACAAGAATTAAGTGATAAAATATGTGTATCAACTAAACTTCATTATTACTTAAATTATGTTAAAATATCGGCATTAAATATATACTCCTCATTTCGATAAAAGGTCAGGTGGATGGGTATGCAAATTGAGGTGAAAAAATTGATTATTAAAACAGAACATCTATTTCACGATCTATTAGTAGAAAGGGAAATGATACGTTCAGCTCACAAAAGACGAACCACCGTAATATCTAAAACTGGGCAAGTGCGTGTAAGGCCACGCGCAATGTAGGGTTCAGAAGTAATAAGCTTATCGATTATTACTCACTAACCATGTATGCTAGCATAGCCGTGATAATTTTCCTTATAAATTCATCATAATAACCTATTTCTGAGAATTTTGCCACTCGTCCAACTCTAACCGTTTCGCCAGCTGGTACTTGACTAACGAAAATTAGCACTTTAAAGCCAAATATTTCGCAAACAGATCCCTAGTTCCAAAAATGGTCTAAGCAGACCCTTAACCTTAACTTTTGAAAGACCTTTTCAAAGATCCCCCACACTATAGGGTACGCAACGAATAATAAATTCATCCTCACGTTACCTATAGGGGAGGTACCTACCCTTAAAAAATATTTTTCAATATTTTATTCCACTTTTTTGTAGTTTTATATAAATATATGCATGCCAAATTACAGCTTTCTAGCACTAACGCCCCAATTCAGAGTCACTAACAGTAACTTAAATCGCTCCTTAGTACAGAATTTGTACGGTAATTCTTTACTAAGGAGTGATTAAAGTAGCCTTTAGTGACTCTGAGTTGGGGCGTACGGGTCTCGGCGCTATGCCTCGGACAGACGGTCAGCCAGACGGACGGACATGACGGATCTATAAATAAGGGTTCCGATTTTACTTCGGAACCCTAAAAACCGAATGTAGGTCAAGTATCCGGGTCGTTTGTGCACGTAACTATACTGCATACTGGTAACAAACTAGCAATCGATAGCTTAAATGTTAAATCTTCGGAACCATTACGTAATGCATCGTATGAAAGTGTAAAATGGTTAGAACACTAAGTACTAGCTTCATCAAGTGGGGTAAATTCTAAAATAAGCCAACATAACTTTGTATATTCGATAGGCTTACTGCCAGATTATGTAATCACGTCCTCCGTACCAAAACCAACGAGGCCTTTACTCAATTCCTCATACTATTGAAAAATCCCTTATTTTGATACCATTTTCATTAATATTTTTAACAGAAAGATGTGTATTAATACAATTAAAATACCTACTTATATATACCGTTAATAAGATGTGGTGTTTATGGGGTGTGTTATCTTCTATTAATAATAATATTTCAATAACAATTTGGCAAACAATTAATAGTGTAGACTGCATGCAATATTAAATAGAACGAGTATTTAACATAATTATTTTAAAAATTGAAAAAAAAATATGCTTTTAATATTAGTGATGCTATCTGAGAACAAATCTATAACATTGTTTTTGAAAATTTCATTAGACCAAGATTTACTATTCTGGTAGACATAGATTTAAGATTTACTATTCGATTTACTAGTCTGGTAAGTACCTAAATATTTAAAGTTCCTTGGCCATCTAGAGGGAGGCGATTTACAAGGCTTAATAAGTTAGAATCATCAAGCAAACCATTTTAATTTTGAATGAGAAAGCTATATTAAGCATTTGCCTTCACTCATATAAAGAAAAGAGTTCATATTAAAAAGTGCAAGTCTCTCATTTTATGATGTTTTGTAATTCGCTAAGTTGCATGAGTATGACAAATGCCATAAAAACCTCTTCTGTATTCTTTCTAATCCTTTGTTATAAACTTCATAATATGGATTCCAGACTATACTGCAGTATTTCAGGCCAATGCAGTTAAGAGAGATATAAAGAAGAATCTTAGTTTTAGGATCTTTGAAGTCCTTGCATTGTATTATTTACCTCTAAGCCTTCTATCTTTACTTTCTTCTCCTTAACGCTACAGCATAATGCAGAGTCAAAACCAAGGTTTTGGAAACCTTTTGTACAGATTTTATCACCATGACGCTTGAAACGCAGTTTATGGTCAAGCATAACTCTTAAATCTCTTATATGATCAACCTTTAAGAATCTAACCAAATTATAAACGTAAAAGCTACGTTTATTCGTAACATCATGAGCACAAAACTATTGCGATATAATGTGGTTAAAAGAAATGTGGGAAAATGGAAATGTAATGCTATGTATGTATGTATTTAACACATACCTACCTGGAAGAATTAAGTTTTGCTTTCAGGTCAACCGCATTTTTAACTTAAAAAGTTTTTCTACTTTAAACCATTGATTTAATAAGATTAGGATCTTTTCAAATACCATCGTCAATCAGAACATACGAAAAGATGAATCGATATGAAGTATAATAAATAGTAAATATTATGTGAAATCTTTGTCAATGTTAAGTATAGGTACAAACATACCTTTTAGATATTAATCCTGATGTAACAATTTATTGTTATTGTAGTTATCGGGGTTAGGGTCTCGGGTTTTGAGTTCCAAGTTTGATATCCAACCTTAACATACATTTGCAGTTGTAATTGGACACCCCTGTATTATATTGTGCACTTAATACTTTGTAAGATGAATATGACATCAACGATGTACAAGCCAAAGGATTGCTACTTAGTTTAAGTATATCAAGTTAAACATTATATCGACAACATAATACAGACAATAATAAATGAACAACCATTGTATTTTATGTACGTATGAAGTTTCTTAACTTAACTCTAACAAAAAAATAATTGAAATCAAAATTAAGTTAAGATCATGTTTTTGGTTCTACAAAACCAGTACCTATATGAAAAGTGGAAATTTAATAAGCAAGGAAGCAATTTATTCTGACTTGTTTTCAATGGGTTTGCAACTTGGTTTAAGCCCAGCTTATGTGCTTATAATGTAATCAAACTAAATTATATCTTGTAACTGGTTTAATGAGTTAGTAATAATGAGGAGGTTGAAAAGTAGAGTACCTATCTAATAACTGTAACAGTAATCGTTCATAATTGCGTGCAGTTCAAAATCTTTTGTTTGTTCTTGCAGAAAATAAAAGTTTACCTATATGTTTACGTTTATATTTTAGTATTATCATACTACACGAAAATGTAACAAACGTACAACAGAATCAAAATATGCAGGTATGCATACTTTTGTCAGAAATAACATTTAACGAGAACGCCAATCATCCTAACATAACTTGTAAGAAGACAGCCTTTACAAAAGTTGTCGGGGGTCAAATGGCGGTCGGTGGCTCGATGACGGCGCCCGCTCCGCCGCACCGCCCGCCCCTGCCCGCTGCCGGACAGCCGCTGGGCTTGCTACCCGCACTTTACGTAACTTGAAATACCCGGATATTACCACAAGGCCATCCATCCTTTGACAAATAATAAGCTGCAATCATAATAGGTACTAACTATACACTAAATCTCATCAATATGACGACCCGTGTGGCGCAATGGTTACCATGCCGATTCGCCACGCCAATGGTCCTGGGTTCGATTCCCAGCGAGGCGGTTTGAATGATGAGTTTGAATTTCTGTTCTCGGTCTTGGTGTGAATGTTCTTGTCTATTGTGTTGTCCATGGCACCCACGATACAGGGAATCCAAGTTTAGGGCTATGAGAGTGAAGCGTTATTTATTTATCAATACAATCTACTGATTTAGATTCATACTGTAAGGCAACTATAACAAACAATCGATTTAATCAAAGTAATTAGGTATAATCTCTCACTTACTTTTTGAGGTTAACAATTTAAATATTTTATACATTTGACCTTAGGCACTTCCATAGCTCTCCGGTCTACCTTCGAGTGTAAACAAGTGGAAAAAACTAGTACGTGCCGAACATACACATTATTATTAACCGTGCATTTACTTGTATGTAAGCAAATACGAATTAGAATAAAGATAGGGATAATATGAATTCGTATATCAAATTATTCAGAACATGTAGACTTTAGTAGAAAATAAACTTCACACGCCTTGAAAGAATGTGGAGAAAACTAGTGTGGGTGGGTGGGAAAACACAAATATTCGTTCCTATTGATATCTAATATCTTTAAACGAGCAATTCTTGTATATATATATATTTTCTGAATCTCGGAAACGGCTCCAACGATTTTCATGAAATTTAGTAAGCAGGGGGTTTCGGAGGCAATAAATCGATCTAGCTAGGATTCATTTTTAAAAAATGTCGTTTTATCCGTGTTTTCAGGCAATGAAAAACGGCTACAATAGACTCTTCCTGACATCTATTGGCGAATAGCTACACTAAAGCTAAAGCAGATGGCGTTGTTAAGCAATACTAAACCGAGCAAAGCTCGGTCATCCGGATATTATGACATTATACTAGTTATAATCAAGACAATAACTAAGTACCTATCATAAAATTATGTACGTGTTATGTCTAAACTTCTGTTTAGATACGTACTTACAGCTTACCCAAATATTCTTTATGTATTAAAACAGAAGTCCTGTTAGTCCAACTAAAGTATTTTAGCGGTATACATCTACATAATTACTATTTTTACCTAATATCAGTTGATGTCTGTAATATTAGATGACTGAGTGGCTTTATCGGTAAATGTGTAAATCTCCTCATTATAAAATATAATTTTTCGTGTTATAAAATTCTTAAAATATGTAAATCAAGATCTTCGGTCAAGTTTCGGATCTTCTCTCCAACTTTACGTGACATTGACATAAATTTAAAAAAACAGGTTCGTATTATAATCGAAAGTGAGACTCACAAGATAATAATATGGACAAGGAAAAATAATTCTTGGCAGAATTTAGTAATAGGAAAATAGGTTGCATTTTATTGCAAGTTGTTATGCAATAAATGTGTTAAATTAAATTAAATGTTCATAATATGTCAATAATGAAATTAAACAGTATAAAAAGTATAGCACTTAATGATAATAATACTTAATTGATTGTAAAATTATTTAAAATTATGTTAAATACAAGTAATATTATTATTGATATCATTATCTTTCTATGATAATGATATAAATCCAGGTTCCCGTACACCTGGTAGACCAGCATGGCCAAAATCCTTAAAAATAATAATTTACCCGATCCGACAACCTACGACAGAACATCGTAGCGCAGAAAAATTAGGAGAACCGACCCCACATAACGTGGGAATGCGCAAAGAAGAAGAGAAGATCATTCTCTTTCTATGAAGTCAGCCTATCTAGCTACAACCCTCTTGCTTGAGTCAGCCGCTAAATGATTCGTCTTGTCATACTGTCTCGTCTACGTCAAGGGGCTTTAGAGCCAGTTATTCCCTCTCTTTTTTATTAGGAACGCGTCGATGGTGCTTCAAGTGTTGCTGATGTCCATGAATGATGCTCTCCACTTGCAAACAGGCTGCTTGTCTGCTCGTTTATCGGCTATTTACATAAAGTAAGAAGTCACCTACAACTTCATTTATAACGATAAGTAACCCTTAATTTCACACAGATCATAAAGTTTCGATTATAATGATGAATCTGAATCAAAGTTTATTCGCGTGAGTTCTTCTTGACTTTAGACAAAATATTTTTAACTTTCCTTTCTTCCCAGCAATAGATTCTTACAATCCGTCAGCAAGCATACATTAAACTGCCCAAGTTTCTATTGGTGACAAATAACATGTCCAAGATACGAAACCTTTTAATTATTTTTACACGGTAACCTTGAAAAAATAGACAAGTTATACGAGATTTACCAACATAGGTAATTGTAAAAAAATCGTTTAAATGTTAATATCCTATTCGGGGACCACGTCCACAGACTACTAGTGAGGTTTCACTGTGCTTTCGTAAAAGTACGATATTCGTTAGTAGGAGGAAAGTGCTTTTCCGATCAAGTAAGTCTGTGCCTATGGGATTTATGATAATCTTCAAAACTTAAGTCTCGTAAGCCTCTACTTATCGAAGCATCCAATATCATTAATAAGATGGTGTTTAAAAAATAATTCGCATGAAATCATTATGACTAGTCCATATAATTAATGCTATATGGTAATTAACTAAAAGCCTAGTTACAATATTAATTTGGTACATTGTTTCCAGGAACGTCACCGAAGTGTTATTAAAAGCTGTGAAGCCGGTGCTGCGTGTTACATCTGTGGCAGGCACAGTGAGCACAGGACTGGCGGAGCGGCTGGAGTCGAGTGGCCGCCTGGTTATATAAAGGTGAAGAGGGGCAGCAGACACCTCTTGCACTTTCTTGTGGAGCGCGCGGCAACGAACAGTCTTCGCCGAGCACTATGGCTCGACACACGTACCTGTGTCTAGGGGTACTGTTGCTCGCCTGTCTAGGTGAGTACCGACTTCGACTTTTCTTAAACTAATAGACTACACTGATAAAATATCTTAAACAAAATTGCCTCAGTAATCTTTTATAATAAATATTTTTAAAAGTTACGAGAAATAATTAGCTAGTCAGAAAATGGTGTAACTTATAATTATTGTAATTTGGTTTGACTTTATTAAGTTACCACATAGCATATAATTTTGTTAAGAAATATATTAATGTAGAGTTTGAATGTTAACTGTTCAATAAGTTCTAATTTATTGTTTTATGTATTTTAACGTAAAGCTGTAGGAAGTTTGCCGTCACAAAAACCGTAAACCTACAAAACACAAAATAAATAAACTTATATAAATAAAACTTAACAGCGACAAAGACCGAACACCGGTTTGTTACCTACGTGGCTTGTGTTGACCTCGATTTCTTTTCAACGTTTTACCTTTCAATGCCGTTGTAAGCTTGTTGGCAGAAAATATTATTTCCATGGTCTACAGACAGTTCAAATATGTATTACTTACAGAAAAGCCTGTGTGTTTATTTAACTTTTACTTACGACCAGTAATGCGCGGAACGGCATTCGCCTCTGAAATGAAACGGTACTGCATTCCTCCACCGCATGTGGTAATCGTTGCTTACGTTAAGACGTGTTACCCAATAAGCATATGAAATTGGTGTAACAACAATCCTCGTTGTGACCCAGGATTCAAACCCACACTTGCAGAAGTTAATGTTAAATTGCAGGCGGTGAAATGTTTACAGTTTTCTCTATACATTAACAATATTAAGACATAAATTCAAGTTGTATAAATAAAAGCTTATGCTTAGAGTGTGGAAGAGGAAAACATATTGCGCCGACCCCAAATAAAATTGAGAAATTGGCAGGATGATGATGATGATGATGATGTGACCAATAATAATAATACTAAATTTTCATTCTAACTATAAGATTATAGAACAATAGTCTCTTGAAAGTAATAGGCAATATCGTAGATTTACAACGAAAATCTTATCTTAGTCTTATTAATTTAGTCGCTGGATATTTCCCCTATTTCGTTAGCGTAGACGTAGTTACATAACTGAAATAATTAAGCTTTATCATGACTATATTTTGATACAGAGAAAGTGCATAGTATCGCAATATTCGCAATGTTAAACTTTGTGATCATTTACAGTGACAGGTGAGAGCAGAGTAAAGCGACAAGAAGAGGATGCTGGAGAGGATGCTACTCCTGAGCAGCTGTGCGATGGTCGTCCAGCTGACGAGTACTTCCGACTTACTACCGAAGGAGACTGCCGTGATGTAGTCAGGTAACATACACGACAGTAATTCAATGAAGTCTAGCAACATACACGACTATAACTCAATATTGTCGGGCAACAAACATGATAATAATTCAATATTGTCAGGCAACATACAAGACAATAACTCAATATTGTCGGGCAACAACCATGACAATAATTCAATATTGTTAGGTAACACATGTGGCTATAATTCAATATTATCAGGCAATATACATGGGGATATAAAGGTTAATTTCAATAGATTATCTTAAACAACCTTTTCAATATGGCTTTAATGTTAATTTCAGAAACTATTATCTTTCAAATTTGTAAATCCTTTGTAAATTACCTTGCCATTCTCTACGCTGATTTATTTATATGCGTCGTTTGATATGCAAGAACTTGATATTCCAGCCGGTGAATGGAACGGTCGACATCGTGCTTTGAATATTAGTCACAACGCCACTAGTTCGTAGAATGGTATGAGGTACCTTTAAGTGTTAATGTATAGGTACTTAATTCCTATAACAGGTATTTGTTTCAGCTTCCTTATTTTTTTTGAAATAGCATAATTATAATTACAGGAATTATAATTACAAATTGCTGTCGTTTCACTAAAGGTCAAGACTTTGTTTCCAAAGTTTTTTATATCATTTTTTTAATTTATATTATAATACGTATAAGTATAATACGTGTAAGTACAATACGTATTATCTATCATGCAAGGATTAAGAAAAACTATAAAAATATTAAAACAAGACATATGTAAACTTTTATGCTGAAAGCTCGGCTGCATATGTACAGGTGTGACAAGGGAGCTGAAAATGGCGTAACCAGGCTCGCATCTGTGCGCTGTCCCGGCGGACTGGCGTTTGATATCGACCGTCAAACCTGTGATTGGAAAACAAATGTTAAGAATTGCGAAAAAATAGAAAGTAAGTTCCGACACCGACAGGGAGTGGTCGTGCGAAGGGCTAGCGAGACGGAAGTGTCCGTACACACCGGTCGATCTTCCGAGTTCCGATCGAGTCGCTCAAAAGTCGTTAGCCTTTAGAACGTCCGCTTCCTGTTTATGAATATTGTATTTAATATGTAATTTCTTATCGACACAGGTGCACTAGGTCAGGTCTTAAACAGATTACTTGCCCGTCCGGTCTCTCTTTCGATCTCGAAAAACAAACCTGTGACTGGAAGGGTAAAGTGAACAACTGTGACAAACTCGAGAGTAAGTGCCGACAAAGAAGCTATTGGCGCGTAGCGAGCAATCCAGCTTGGGTGAAGGGGCCGCGTCGCACTGTAGATTTGGTGTATTGCATGAGGCCCCGGACATAGGGAAAGGTCGGGTCTAGGACCGACCCATAAGTTACGCATAACATTCTTCAAATACAATTCGTTGTCGTTGTTACATAACTCATTCGTATCTACATTTAAATGTCCTTAGTGTTACAATATTTTTTTCCACATTTTGTTCATTGTCTATAATTTTGCGAATTGTATCTGAAGGCATGTTAAGGATAATAATACTTACTGATAAATAGTTTGCCTACAAATGATCTAATTGAATGAAAAGAAATCTTGAAACACGCCTGAGCACAGCAGTAAATAACTGCCGGCAAAATATTCTTCTTTTGAAGAAAAGCCTATCGATGTAAAATGAACACACAGTAAACAATTACACAAAAAGACTTGGTTCTTTCTGTATCTAACAAAACAAAACTTTACTTCAACTTCCTTTTCTACGTTTTTCTAAATATGCTAAGGCTAAAGTACATAACAAATATAACATGTAGTATCAACTGGCTCTAAGCTTTTCATTTTACTAACAAAATACTAACGTTTCTGACGGGACATATGAATGAGGTGAAATGATCATGTAAATAAATAGTATTATAATATAACGCATATCTGCAATATTAATATGTATAATACACAGCAGCTTCATTAACTAAGACAACACATTTGTTCTTTAATTTGGCTTATAACACGAAAATGTTAAACAGTCGCTTTGAAAAAATAATAGTGCCGATAATTGCATTTTTTACAAATTTTTTTTATATATAATTAAGTATAAAAAACAATAATAATGCCATCAAAGCCACTGTTTAATTTTTAAAGCAAAAGCATTGGATTTTTAAGTAACGCATAAATGATTTCATTTTTTGTCAATATTACCATAAAACTATGTGAATTTCAAGGTGTTTTTAAACTGAGGCATGTCATCAACTCTGTCAAATTTGGTTTTCTTTTAATTTGTAAACTTGAAAGTAATACCTTTTTCAACTCTTCTTTTATACCAATTTCATTAATTTCTTTCATACCATAAAAAAAATCACAAGCCTTATATTACGTCTGTACTATGACTAATTCATGAGACTCTTGGTTACACTTCCTTAATTACGTGTTAGCTAAATACTTCCTCACAATTAATTATCTGTCCTTAACTGTTCATACTTTCATGCTTTGCCGATACTTTTCCCTCTTAAATCTTCTAAGCTCTTCTATTCCCACACTGTGACATTTAAAAACACACTTACAACACAGAATTGTTGTAATTTCATGTGATTAAGTAACTTCAATTTAAATGTGTAGGTGATTTTTATCAATATCGATATCAAGATATTAAGATTTTATTAAAATTTCAGAACCCAGGAAAATTTTACCCATACTGAAGACAGATGAACCAATTTGCCCCGATGGCAAACTAGCTTGTGGAAGTGGAGATTGTATAGAAAAGGAATTATTCTGTAACGGAAAGCCAGACTGCAAGGACGAGTCAGACGAAAACGCTTGTAGTAAGTAACAAATACATCAATCACACATTAAATAAAGATTATAGTCATAATTTTCAAATGTCAAGTAAAATTTTGTTTTAAATAATGTACACATGTATTAATCTAAACCAGTTATATAAAAGTTGTACACAATAGAAATGTCATCTATTGTTAACGTCACAAAATTCTTATTGAGTTTTATTTAATTTACAGCCGTTGACGTGGATCCTAACAGAGCACCTGATTGTGACCCTAACCAATGTACATTACCTGACTGCTTCTGTTCAGCTGATGGAACTCGTATTCCTGGAGGTATTGAGCCCAATCAAGTACCTCAAATGATAACTATCACTTTCAATGGCGCCGTTAATGTAGACAACATTGACCTTTATGAACAAATTTTCAATGGAAACCGACACAATCCGAATGGTTGTCAAATTCGTGGAACATTCTTTGTTTCTCATAAATACAGCAACTATGCCGCTATTCAAGAATTGCATCGTAAAGGCCATGAAATAGCAGTGTTCTCAATCACACACAAAGATGATCCTCTATACTGGAGTGGTGGAAGTTACGACGATTGGCTCGCTGAAATGGCTGGAGCGAGATTGATCGTCGAACGTTTTGCAAACATCACCGACGCTTCCATTATCGGGGTTCGAGCTCCTTACTTGCGTGTTGGAGGAAACAAACAGTTCGAGATGATGGCTGACCAGTACTTCGTTTATGATGCATCTATCACAGCTCCTCTTGGCAGAGTGCCAATTTGGCCTTACACATTATATTTCAGAATGCCCCATAAGTGTAACGGTAATGCTCACAATTGCCCATCTAGAAGCCATCCGGTATGGGAGATGGTTATGAATGAATTGGACAGAAGAGATGATCCTACATTCGACGAATCTTTGCCTGGTTGTCACGTGGTCGATTCTTGTTCTAATATCCAAACCGGCGATCAGTTCGCCCGCCTTTTGCGTCACAACTTCAACCGTCACTACTCAACCAACCGTGCTCCTCTTGGTCTGCACTTCCACGCTTCATGGCTTAAATCTAAGAAAGAATTCCGTGATGAGCTAATTAAATTCATCGAAGAAATGTTGGAGAAAAATGATGTCTACTTTACCTCATTGATTCAAGTCATACAATGGATGCAGAATCCTACAGAATTGTCGTCATTAAGAGATTTCCAAGAATGGAAGCAAGACAAATGTGACGTCAAAGGTCAACCTTTCTGCTCTTTACCTAATGCATGTCCATTAACAACCCGAGAGTTACCAGGAGAGACACTGCGTTTATTCACTTGTATGGAATGTCCTAACAACTACCCGTGGATATTAGATCCCACGGGAGAGGGATTCAACGTTAAAAAGTGATCTCTTTACGTTAAAATATAAGACTGTACACATGTAAATAATACTCAATAGTGTTAATAATTACAATTTATAGTAAATCCTGTGGCAGAAACCAGCGTCAACTAAAGAGTAATTATATTTACTTCAATGTGTATTTAAATTTACAGTTTAAATCCTGTGTTGACTTTTCTGCAAATAAGATATACTTAATGGTTCAGTAAGTAATTTAGGTTGTTACAAACTTATGAACAATAAAAAGTTTTATTGGATTGCTTGTTCATTTATTTAGAAATATACCTAAGCTAATTGAAAAAGCGACACAAATTTCAGATTAATTATGTGCTTGTCCATGCAAAATAACATAAAAAGGCACATTTGAAAAAAATATTTATGGTTTTGAACTTTTGCCAGGGCAAACTTTGGCTTAATGTATTAAATGAAATAAATTTATTGGCTGTTTTTAGTTTCAGAAGGGCTTTTGTTCTGAAATTTTTTCATTTCTGGAATAACCATTTTTTTGATAAAAATGACAAGGACAGCCGTTTACGAGTTTACAGAGAAACACCCTAATGAATATTATGTTACAATTTTTGTATCTTTAGATATACATAGTTTCAATTTATACTGTGACATCATACGTAACGCCTGACTGAATCACACAATCGATGTTTTCTACAAATAGTATAACGAACGAATAGTGGGAGCGCGACCATAGAGTACCTAACTTATAGCGCGACCGCTCCCCACGCCTCATCTGTGCGTTAGCTCTACCTTTGCTAAACTGGTGACCCTTGGACAAAAACACGTCCCTTGTGAGCACCGATAGCGGCAGCCGGCAACTCTCTCTCACCTCACCTCACCACTCACACCATACAGATTATAGACAGAGCAGCAGCTCGCGGCAGTCTCAACACCAATCACGCTAACTCACAGGGTTGAGGGTGCATCGCAGTTTACAGAGAAGACGCTTCCTATTCCCGTGATAGCTACTGCCCATACCACGATTACATGGATGATTTGAGTAGGTCCTGTACATACCACTTTCCTTTCGCAGCGGTCGTTTCACCCTCACATCCCGAATAGCATAGATAGAGGGCATTCCGTGAGCACACAAGACCGAGCATAAATGTAGAGAAGCACAGTTTTACTTTTAAATTATAAATCCCACAAGTTTTTGGCTAAGACAGTACAATAGCAAGTAATTAGTTAATTACCAACAGAATAAAGTAAGAAATTAGAAACAGAAACAAATCTGACTTCTTGAGACAAACACAAAAGGGCAAAGAGCAAAGAGTTTTTAGTGACATATAATTCCATACTGAGTGACATATTTAGTGACATATAATTACATATAATTATGAATGTTATTTTATGCATAAATTCTATGCAAAACTTACAAGCGGATTGTCCGGTCCTTGAGAAAAATGGTAATGATTACTATAGAAACATTAATAAGTATAATGAAATTTTGAAAATCGACCGTGAAATTGTAAATACGGGTTTAGATTGAAAAAATATCAAGGAAATAAACATATAACTAGTGCAGATCGTTTACTTGACTCGGAGGAAATCAAGTAGGGAATGGATTATTAACTTTTTCACTGCTCAAAAATATTATCACGAAGCCACTAAAATGTTAAAGCGAATTAAGGATTTTTTATTTCAGATGTATTAGGTAATTTAATATGTTTTACGCCCCAACTCAGAGTCACTAACGGTTACTTTAATCGCTCCTTAGTAAAGAATCACCATACAAATTCACTACTAAGGAGCGATTTAAGTAACCATTAGTGACTGTGAGTTGGGGCGTTAATCGTGTATCTAGATATCTTCCTAATACGATGGATGATAAAAATTTAAGCAGTAGACAAAAATAATATATTACTTGCAGGGTCGACTGTGATATTTTTTTCGTAACATTTTTTATTGGCTTTAATGGTCGTGAGTTTTAAGCAATATTAACAATTTTATGATACATCAATCTTTGGAAGACAAATTACATAAAATACTAGGTACCTAGGTACCTACTACAGGTACCTAAATAAGATCTCTTTATTACTCTACATTATAAAGAGGAAAGATTTGTATTTTTGGATATTTGGATGATTGTAACGAATAAACTCAAAAACTACTGGACCGATTTTAAAAATTCATTCAGTCCAAGCCAGGCCTGCTGCTCGTGGAACACCTGCTGAATACCTAACATAATAAGGCTATAGCTTCTAGTCCCTCCTGTTGGAGGTCGCGAGACTCTGTTTCTAACTAACGTGGTGGTACAGTGCTTAACCAAGCGGGCCAGCTACCAAACTCCTAGTATAAATTGTTAAATGTTTATTAATTTTGGAATAAATTATTAATTTTTTATTAAGTTTGGGATGAGATGTCGAAGAACCAATAATTAACAGGGAAAATGTTATAACACCATTACTCTTTAGACTTGAAAAATCGTCGCCTACAATTAACCGCTACAAACTGAGGCCAACAATTTCCCTGTTGCTACTGACAAACCAATACAATAAAAAATAGTAATTTTATTTTAATAAGACTCTTTCTAAATCTCACTAACACTTAATAAAATCGTGACATATTACCTTACACAACGATTACCAAAGACTCTGTCGGTTATAAAACGTGTAAATCTTCACTTTCTATATTGCACATATTGCAATATAAAATTCCTTTTCTTTGAAGTTATCATTAATATAAAAAATAAACTACTTAGAAACTTTTATATTAGGGAAAATCCAAGAATTTCTTTGAAAAAAGTTACAATTATTTTATCACTAGCTTTTGTCCGCGGCTTCGCCCGCGGTAAAGATCGATTTTTTACAAATCCCATGGGAATCCTAAACTTTTCCAGGATAAAAACTACTTTTTATGTGTTAATCCAGGGCATTCCAGGCTATGGACTATCTCCATTCAAAATTTCAGCCAAATCGGATAAGTAATTGTGGCACGATTGAGGAACAAGCATCCAAACATCTTCACAAACTTTCACATTTATAATACGAGCTTTTGCCCGCAGCTTCGCCCGCAGTAGAGTGTTTTCGAAACCAATTTTTTATTAATTAATTAGATATTAGATGATGCTCGTGGCTTCGCGCGCGTTGATATAGATTTTTTACAAATCCCGCGGGAACTTTAAACTTTTCTGGGATAAAAGTAGCCTATGTGTTAAATCCAGGGTATAGGATATCTTCATTCCAAATTTCAACCAAATCGGTTAAGTAGTTGCGGAAGTAGTGAGGAACAAACATCCAAACATCTTCACAACTTTTATAGTTAATATTAATAAGTAAGATTAATAGGATTACTACGGAACGTACATACCTATGTGATCTGAAAAAAAGTGAAGTACAAGTATCATTCAAACAATTAACCTACCTACACACAGCACAGCAAATTAAGTCACACATCTACACAGTCATAGTTCAACTCCAAGTACTCCAACAGTCACAAACGCAACTCTTGGAAATACGAGTCCTGTGTTACTGGAATGGTAACCGCCTGGCGACGGGAAAATCACGCAGCGAAAAATTGCTCGACGTGAATGGCGACGCGTCTAGTGACCAAAACAAATAAAGGTAGTTATACAAAGAACTTCATAGAATGGTAAATTTTGAAAAAATATCATTAGATATGTACAGTAGGTGCGCGAGTTGAATGCAAAGCTTAGGAATGCGGCTAGTGTTGTGACCTAATTGGTAATTAATTAGTGATAATTATGTCAATAAATCGGAATGTCGGTAATGGTGAGGAATATCGGTAATGCAGAACAAACGACCAAGAACTTCGTTACCCCAAGAATCATTTTTCAAAGAACATACCTCCTTGACACGATATTTTACAGCTAGAGAGTTTCAACTGAATGAACTTTTGTTCAAAGGCTTTTTTATATCTTCGATACATGTAATCTACTAGCTTTAATAAGACCCAGTATTCCCTCTTCTTTCACCTCAGGGACATCCTTACTTCCTTTAACGACATCCTCGTCACATACAAGACACTTATTAGTACTCATGTTGGATGACCCAATTGTGTTACTAATACAGTATAAGTATATTTGAAAAGAATATTTTGTGGCTGCTCGCCTGCGTTACCGGCTAGGCTAATGTGCCTCCCTACCTACGGGATACAGTCGGGGCGTACCTGCACGACAGGTATATCCAATATATGGGTCGGGATGGATCTTTGCATCAGAGGTCTGTCAACTGCGGGGTTCCACAGGGGTCAGTGCTAGTCCTCTTCTGTGGAACCTCGCGTACGACGCGGTCCTGCGTATCGAACTCCCGTTCGGTATCAGTATCGTCTGCTATGCGGATGACACGATGGTACTAGCCGAAAGGGAGACCTTCGAGAGGACGGCAAGGCTCGCCGAACATGGCGTGGCCTGTGTTGTTGCCAAAATTCTCGGACTGGGCCTTAAGGTAGCACCATCCAAAACTGAGGCGCTGTGGTTCCACAGTCTTCCTAGGCGAACGGAACCACCCAGTTCGATGATCCGCGTAGGTGACGTTGACGTCCAGGTGGGTCGGTATCTTAAATACCTCGGACTCACACTGGACGGTCGCTGGGGCTTCGAAGAACACTTCGAGCGGTTAGCCCCTTCGTATAGAGAAGGTAGTAGAGGCAATGCACCGGATGCTACCTAATCTCGGAGGCCCTCAGAAGGGAGTTCGCCGCCTCTATACAGGGGTCGTGCGATCTATGGCTCTCTACGGCGCTCCGGTATGGTCGCATAGACTGTCCGGAGTACGGCGTTGTAGAGTCAAATTTGATTGAGAGATGCGAAGGCAACGTCACCTACAGACTGACACAGATTTTCACCGGATATGGCTGTTTCGGTGATTATCTTTATCGGATTGGACGCGAGGCAACAACACAATGCCACTACTGCGGTGAGGACCGGGACGACGCACAGCACACGCTCGAGGTATGTCCTGCCTGGGCATCCGAGCGGCGCGTCCTGGTCGAACGGATCGGGGGAAATCTTTCCCTGCCTGCGGTAGTAGCGGCGATATTGGCAGAGCAAACGGCCTGGAAAGCTGTGGTCTCCTTCTGCGAAACCATTATGGTAAAGAAGGAGACCGCCGTGCGGGATCGGGAGAGGGCCGATCCTGCTCGTAGAGGGCAACGGCGGGTTTGAGACTAAAATCAAATAAAATTGAACCAAATTTTATTTGATTTTAGTATCACTCATATTGATATCCGTTACGTCAATAAATCGTGTCAAATCTATAGATTTCGGCTACTCATTATATAACGCGAAATATCGTGAAAAAATGCAGGTCACCTGCAGTAGGTGCATTAATTAATAGTATGGGCCAAACTCGACTCTGACATTTATCGCTAATAGCAACTGAAAAGAAAATCCAGGCATCAAGCCTTTTTTCCGGGGGGGGGGGGGGGAATATGCATTACGCATACCACCCGGGCTCAGGGGGCACCCGAGTGGTTATGTGGGACTTCCGTATAGGCTAATGAGACCCACGGTATACCCACTAAAAACCCCCCATCTTCCCCCTCGCCGTCTTGTGACGGGGTTACGGGAACGCTTTCGCACACATCCGCGACCCCGCTAGCGGCAGCCGCCCACGAGCGGCTCCTTCGCGAAAGCCCGAAGGTCCTCCACGATGGGCGCACCAGATGTTAAGGTGCGCCTGCCTCCTCGGCCTCCACCAGTACTGTAGCAAACTCCCCCTGAGTCTGCTACTAGGAGGCCATGGGCACCAGATCACTGGTACCCGGTGGAAGATCAGGTCTGTGGTTCTTACACCGACCACACCTCGGCCGCAGAAGATAGGGCAAGCGGCGCACCGTAATACCGACATGCCTCTTCCTCTGCGGCCCCACCAGTGCTGTTTCGGCGGAACGGCCCCGCCAGCTCGCAGGGGGTAGGGAGAGTGGCGCACCGTAATACCAACACGCCTCTCCCCCTGCGATCCCTCCACGGCCACAGAAGATAGGGAGAACGGCGCACCGTAATACCGGCACTCCTCTTCTTCTGCGGTCCCATCTCCAAGCGCGTCCGCAGCGGACTTGTTCAGCCCGCTGGGAGCGCCCTCTTCGGGCCAGCTGGCAGCCCAAACAGGCCGGCCCTAGTTGCCTCTTGGCTTCACCGTGGGTGACCAGACTGACCAGTCCACGGTTACTAAGCCCCCCCGCCACTACAAGGCGGGTAACCCCCGGGAGGGGAGTATCCAGGCATCAAGCCTGGATTTAACCAGTGATATTTTTTCATTGATAGGTACTTTTGCAAAAACTAAAGCTAGAAAAAGATTGTAAATATAATTGTTATTTAGTCAGTTGGTAGGTCCGACCTTTATATAATAAACCCTTGAATCTTTTCTATTTCGTTTTATTGTCCAAATCTACAACAAGTATTTATTGTAATTTATGTTGTTACTGTTTGATATTTTTATTACCTGCCCTGCAGTGCACGAAAAAGAGCTGATCATATCAATAAGAGCTTTATCATCGATGATAAAGTAGTTTAGCATTTTTAATTTGTATATTTAATATTTTTACTTGATAAAACCTAACCAGTTTAGATAGCAGTAGGGCCCCATTTTTTAATTTGCCCCAGGGCCCTTGTTTACCTAGCTACGCCACTGACTCCCAGCTTAGAATTAGCTTTCTTTATATTAGAATTAAAAAGAAAGCGTTCTCATCTCTTCATTCCATTCCCTCAGCTTCAATTCAGTTCAAGTTACTCAACTTGGTTCTCACTTCTCCAGTTTGAACATGGTTTGAACTCAGAGGAAGAGAGAGTTTAAACTTCAATCTTTAGCCTATAGTTTATGGTAACAGTGATGGATCGTCTGTTGGACGATGGTTGGACGGTTGGACGCATTGCTGTCAATACCGTCAATACTGTCAATACCATGTCAATACTGAAATTCAAAAAACTTGACATATTGACTGACGTGGTCCGTGACATTGTTTGTTTGTATTTTCAATATAGAAAGTTGTGCACCGGATGACCGGTTTATAATTGAGCTTATTTCCCAATAAAATTGCAATACATACTGAAACTAGAGTATTTAGCTAGGCAATAATGTCATCTCAACTAATTAATAGGTTTAAACAATTTGATGCCTACGCAAAGACATTGGAAGATTTTCGAGTAAAAACAGCAACAGGCGCTACAAGTAATTTATTACCTTATTAATTATAGAATTATTACATTAAATTAAAGACTGATAAAATCTTTAAGTTTGCCGTGCCATGTGCAGTTATTTATAGATATTTTTTGACTAAATTATTTATTGGTTTCTAATGTATAGTTGATTATATTTGATTGTTACCTAAAATGAATGAGGAAAGTAAAGCGTAATGCTCAAACTTTGTGAAGGAAAGTTAGACATGTAGATGTTAACCACATGCACTATGAGATCGCTCTATAGCGATAAGACCGCCTTTTGTACTACATGCTATTTATATTTTGTTCTAATGTAGATTACTACTATTTGGTGTGTACAATAAAGAGTATTCTATTCTATTCTATTCTATTCTATTCTATGTTTTAGTTTAATAAAAACAAAACAATTGAACTATGTCCTGTTTATTTCAGTTACTGTTGTAGGCGGAATTATAATGGTTTTATTGTTTCTTTCTGAACTGCACACTTACATGTCACCAAACATATCTGAGGAATTATTTGTGGATACATCAAGGGGACATAAGTTACGCATCAATTTTGATATAACAGTACCAAGAATCTCATGTAGCTGTAAGTAATTCTTCTTTTATTAATATAGAAGCAACAAAGTACAGAGAATTGCAATAAGCTATGTAGATTGCATCTGTTATAAGAGATTACTATTCAGACTAGAGCATATTTTTTATTATTATGAAACATGTTTCAAACTAAAACAAATTGACTAATTTATGAGAACTTGTAAGTGTTATGGAAACCACACCACATAAAATCAACTATGTTTAAACTTTCAAATAAAGTATTAAATCCTTTTCGTAAACAGCACTGCTTTTAGTGCCTTATTTGACACCCCTGAATATATTTGCTACTTTGATCTAATAATACACAAACCATTTTTATTCACAAATTTCGTAGATTTAGTGTTGGATGCCATGGATTCCTCTGGAGAGCAGCACCTACAAATGGATCATAATATACACAAAAGACGACTGGATCTTAATGGTATTCCAATTGAAGAACCAAAGAAAGAAGAAATGGCAATTTCAGTAACGGTACCTATTTTTCTCTCTTTGCAGATTAAAATACTAAATTGCAGATAAAAACTAAAACTGCATTATATTTTTGAAAAATTATATTACAAGCCAGGAATATTTTACCCCATTGATTTTGAAAAAAGAAACATCCTGTTATTACACTATTCAATAGTATAGCTAACAATGATTGAATTTGGCCATCAACGCACACTTGAAAAATTTACCCTGTATAGTATAATCTTTTTATTTCAGCCTAAACAAAATACATCCGAAGTAGCTTTACCAACTTGTGGCAGTTGCTATGGAGCAGCATTTAATGAATCTCAGTGAGTAGTTTTATAGCAATTTTTTTTATGGAAATAACCAGCAAACAAGCTGATGACCCACAGGATGGTAAGTGGCTATCGTCGCCCATGGACATCAGCAACACCAAAAGGCATCACTGATGCGTTGCCGGCCAAGAAAGAGAGAAGAAAAAGAAAGAACGAACTGGCTCTCAAGCCCCCAGCCTGAACAATGACAATTATAATATTGTAAAACAGACCTGAAATATAAGTTAAATATAATGAATAAAAATTTATTTTAATAGATGCTGTAACACATGTGAAGATGTTAAAGAAGCATATAGATTAAGAAGATGGGCAATTCCTGATTTAGCAACTATAGAACAATGTAAAGATGATGACTCAATAGAAAAAACTAACTTGGCGCTTAAAGAAGGATGTCAAATTTATGGTTACATGGAGGTTAACAGGGTAATTGTTTTTATTTATTTGTTTGTTACATAACCTATGTACAAAAACTATATGTTGGTGGTTGACTAATAACACATGAGGTGTTCCATCTCAGTCCAGATTAATAAACGCTTATACACTCATACCCCCACAGTAGGTTAAATATGAGTTTCTTGTTTCGAAGATACCACTATCGAGATATAAATTAAAATTTATAATATAAATTGATATTTCTTACATTTACACCTCTCGCCCTTTAGTGATAATTGCCTTGCAATGGAATATTGATTATAAACTAAACTCCAATGATAAATCTCACACTCAAAATGGTTCCAACCAATTTGAACGATACTTGTATGGATTTGAAAAAAGGTCAGTTGTATCTTCTTACTGTAATTTCGCTGTATAAATAGACATAGATAAATATCGCCAATCGATAAGTTACGTAACATTTTGATATGATAATGTTATGGCGATTATTGGTCGTGATAGTAGCGTATGATTTCTAGAATAGAAACGTGCTAGAAACTCTGTCTAAATGGGCCTTAAAGTAAACCACATCATAAAACTTTTTGAACCAATATTATTACCTATTTTGGTTACTATTGTCACTGGTCGCACAGACAGTAGAATTGATGAGAAATAATTAATTCTTAATGTCAAGAAAAGTTTACTCATGTCAAAGTTTCGTATCAATCATAATGCGACGTTGCCAGCTTGCGTAAAGAGATTTCACATTAGATGATTTACATTCAAGAGAAGCTATCACTAAAGCAAAAATGATTTTTCAGCACAATTGATATAGACACATCAGCTTAACTGCTCGTCTATAAATAAATAAATAATAATAATAGTATTTAATTTATATGAAAATTAAAAATTAAAAAAAATTTCAGCAACAAATCCATTATGAAAAATGACCTATTTATTGGTCTGAATAACAGGCCGAAGTAAACTACATAACCTCAGGAACAAGTTGTATAACCCACATTGTCATTTAACACCAGCAAAACTGTGCTTGTTTGCTAGTGACACTCACTACCTCAATAAATATAACAAATTATTTGCCCACAGGTCGGAGGGAGTTTTCACATTGCCCCTGGAAAAAGTTTTACCATTAATCATGTCCATGTACATGATGTTCAGCCATATTCATCGTCAGTTTTTAACACCACTCATATTATAAAACACTTATCTTTTGGAAGTGATATTGGGAGTGCAAATACAGCTCCATTAGATGGTGTTGTAGGAATTGCAAAGGAAGGTAAGATTAAGTGTTTTAATCATATCTATTCAATGAAACAGGCATAATATGGACCATTTGTGAAGGAAATTCATTTTACTTTTTTTGCTCAAACAATAAATATCTTTAATTTGTTTTTTATATGAAATAATCTATACTAATATTATAAAGAGGAAAGACTTGATTGTTTGCATTGAATAGGCTCCGAAACTACTGAACCGATTTGAAAAATTCTTTCACTGTTGGGAAGCTACACTATTCCCGGCGGTGACATACGCTATATATTTTTTTTACTATTTTTCCCGAAGCGAGGCGATTTCCTAGTACTTTATAAAGAGCCCGAAAGATATTGAATAATTTGAGAGACAATAATCTGATGAGTTATATTATAGTATCATTGAATAATTGATTACATAATGATGAATACGGGTGAGGTATCCAATAAAAGTAGTGATTAGTTTTTAAAATGTCCTGCATAGATAACATGGACATGACATTTATTTAAGTTGCTTGCATGTCTAATTTTTCAAATAATTTATGAATTGTAAACTTATTGTCCCTTGCTTCATTGAAGTAAAATAATAGAGGAAACCTGTGCGCAAAAGTTACCCGTGTTATTTTCAAAAGGTACCTAGGGTCTGCCATATACTACATTTTGTCAGAGTGGTACACTTGATTGCCTTAGCCTTGTGAGTCTACTTATTCATGCCTTATGGGTACATTACAATATACAGACAAATGGAAATTAAAACAATTAAGGGGCAAACTTAATGGTTTTAATTAAGAGATAAGTAATCCTACACATTATATATACAATTAAAATAAATTAATATTTCAACAACGAATTCCAGTTCCGATAGCCATAAAAGTACCGAATGTACCACCTCCTTGAATCATAACTTTTCCAACAGAATGCACCAATTCCCGACCTCTCGCGCCGTATCTGTAAAGTAATTAAAATGTTTAGTTTTATTATATATGATATGAATGATGTTTCGTGTTGGATAATAGATATTTCAATTATAACCTCAACGCTGTGAAACCACCGAATAATCCACCGCTCGCCATCCCGACACAAAATCCGATCATGAATCCCATTTTCATCTTGTCGAAACACGATGGTCCCTGACTTTGATAAACTCCTCCAGGTACCGGCATTGTATTATAGGAATTTCAGACGCTAATTAAATATATTCCAATAACTATTCCCTAAAATCACAAGCTATTTTATTAATTTATTATAATGAGTAATGACATTTGTATGATATCTGTCAAGTGTCAAGTCAAGCTTGAAATTCTATGGAATGACGTTTGACGTTAAATACCGATTGACGTCTGACATTATATTAATGTTGCTATTAGGTAGGTACGTATAGTTCTCTATGGTTGCAAGTAAGGATAAATATAGCCTTTAATAAAGTAATTGACGTAATGGGATGACTATGGTGTCCGTGTTATCTATAATCCCAGGATAAAAAATACGATTGTGTTCAAATATTTCTGTAAGAGCGGTGTACTTAAAATAAAAAATATAATATACGGTATATTATATTATAGTATATTATGTATAGTTATAATAAATAATTAATATTGTTTCATTTCAATATAGAAAAATAATCATATAAATACTTATAACAAATAAAATGTATTATTTTATTATTATCATTGTATTATCAGCGTGGTGGAGTATGCTCTTATAGGCCTCCTCAAGATGAGAGACCCATGCCCAGTAGTGGGCCATTAATGGGTTGAAGCCATTTCATTATTATACTTTACCACCAGATAAAAATATATGTTTATCAATTGAAAATATTTTGAAGGACCTTATCAAATTGGGAGATAATTGGTCTAAGTATGGACACCCAATAATTATGAAGGACAACCTCAATCCGGCCTGTGATTGGTCGAAAATGGTTATTCAATGTCGCGTCATCCATCTTCAGGTATCTCTACGAAGATTCCAATCCAGTTATACTATAATATCCTTGGTGATGCCTTTCTGTAGTAGGGTTACCAAAAAAATATCGAAAAATATCATCAAATTTATAATATTATTATATATTATTATTTATATATTATTATCATCAAATTTTATAATAATTTAAACCCAGTTCTTCATTTCATTACCAGCAGAACATAACAATAACACTCTACACACAACACCTAACAATACTCGAAGTAACATAATGTGAATAAAACCACAGAAGAAATAATAGTACATATACATATGTAATAGTAAACATTTTTTTTACAGGTGCTGTAATGTTCCAGTACTATATAAAAATTGTGCCAACAATGTATGTCAAATTAGATAAAACTGTTTTACACACCAACCAATTTTCAGTAACCAGGCACCAAAAGTCAATATCAAATATTAATACAGAATCAGGCATGCCTGGTGCCTTTTTTAGCTATGAACTTTCGCCCCTGATGGTAAAATATACAGAAAAAGAAAGGCAAGTTATTTTTGAGTCATTTATTAATTAATGATTTAGATTTAAAATGTACAAACATTACTTATTATTCATTTAATTTCAGGTCCATTGGTCATTTGGCGACAAATATTTGTGCAATAGTGGGTGGTGTCTTCACAGTAGCAGGGATCTTTGATACACTATTATATCACTCTGTTAATGCATTTCAAAACAAAATTTTACTAGGGAAAACTGGCTGATGAAGTTTATAATGTTTTTAGGAATAAATTAAAATCGACAACATTACACTTTGCATAATTTTTACAAAATTCACTGTCTGTTTTCTCTACTAATGCCATTATTGGGACATAATTTTCTTTTGTTGGATCATATTGTGCTCTGCCTAACTTTTCTAGAAACATATGCCTTTGTTTCACCTTAAAATTCCTAAATAGCAACACATGTGGATTTGTTAATATAATTTTATGATTTATTTTCATTGTATTGTGAATAAAATTAAACCTCTCCAATAACGCTTTTTGATCTGGAACAAAAAAGTGAAAAATAATTATTTCCAAGTATGTATTTAATATTTAACCCTAAACACAACAGAACACAGATCCTTTTGTGCCAGCAAGACCATGGGACAAAGGGTTTTACAATAAATCTCTCATGGGCATCCCCATTTTTCGGAATAATGAAGTTTCTTCTACAATTTTAGCAGCAGTGAAATAGGAGACATGCTCCCATATTTATCTAGCTAAGAGTTACCATTTTTGGACACAATAGTTAAAATATATTTCGAAACAAATGCACTGCATCAAAATTCTTTAAAACTATATTTTGTGGGATACACCAATTTAATTTTATACCAAATTTAAATTTTCAGAGCCTCTCCTGTAAAGTTATGATTTTGCATTTTGGCCCTTATATTATACATAGGGCCCATTAATACACAGGCTAGCAGCAATTTTTGGAACAATAAAGTTAATGTATCTAAACATTTGCTATTAAAGTAAACAAATTGCACATTATATTTTAGCGATATTAGCTCACAAAACAATATTTATTAGTAAATCAAGCTGATGAGAATTCTTTGCTTGCATTTTCCTTACACAGTACAGAAAAAGTCCAATTACTATAAGCATAATATCCATGATATTTTCTTTTAATTGACATACAGTATATTAAAAATATATTTTATAGTTGTAATATTAAGTAAAATTTCCTAAAACAAAATAATATGAACTTACTTAGCATCCACAACTTTGGTGTTTTTAAAAGCAATTGTTTCCTCTCTTCATCTTCAAATCCCATTTCTTCCTTGATTACAAATGAATTGGTTCTTACATGGTGCAGATTGTAAGTTATTAACTTTGGCTGTTTGCTTGCGAGAAATCTTACTTCATTACCCATTAAATTGAATTGTTCTTGAAAATATCCCAATCTTCTATCGATTCTAGTGGTACTGTAAACAATAAATAAACACCCCATTAGGTATGTTACAAGTATATTTGTCATAATTTTATAGAACAATAAAGATTTAATTTTACTTGAAAAGCATAAAACATACCTTAACATTAACCAAAAAGGATTTTTGGTAAAAATTCGCCTAATTTGCTCATCGGTAAAACGCTTTGATTCCATGTAATTGACTCTCACCGTAAGGTCTTCTAACCTCTCATAAAATATCAAAGGATTTTTCGTAATGAAAGCACCTAAGCTATCTGCCTCCACATAATCTTTTAGGAAAAGAAAATGACCTTTGATGTCATCCAAATTCAACTTCAATAGTTTTTCAACAACATGAGGTTTTTTTTCAATTTTACTCAAGTCTACATGCAAATGAAGTAAATTTTGTAACATATCTGATTTATTTACATATGCTGCTATGTTAAATGATGGTGGAAAATTTGGAGTAACAAAAGACAAGTCTTCTGTAGCTTTCTGCAAGACACCTTGATTTATTGCAATCTTCGAAACAGCATTATCATTAGACAAACTAGTACATAAAAATCGCTTAGTTTGATCAAAACTTAATTTCATCATTTTTGTTAAATGTTTGCCACTCATTCTTTCTAATTAGGATAGTTGTGTTTAAAGAAACTAAAAATATTTTCAACAAATTTCAAATATTTTTCCGTACTATTTATCCTTAAAATCCTAAAAGGTTTCCTTTAACGGCCTTGGTCTTGCGGCTTGCCTGTAGGGATTAGATAAATTTATGTACAACTACTTATTACGATTAAAATCAAATAAAAATAAAATTAATGTTTTACAGCTTCCGTATCCACAACAGCGGCCTGATTTTGACATAATACAAAGTACTCTGTGAATTCTGTGATTTTGACACTGACATACCTATAACTGACATACATATAAGGCTACAGATTAGAAATCACATACAGAAAAGAGTAAAATCCCGTACGTATTATTATAGTTAAGTAGTTAACTAAATTCTGTGTACTTAGTGCGAGTTTTATGTGACATAATGGCATTAACGGGCATTACCGAAGCTTTTCTTTTCACTGCAGCTAGATGGCTCTGCTTCGGTCCCATACAAGTAGCCAACTCACATTTACGTTGCGAGTCTGTATTGTCACGTAAAACATGCTTAAAACTCGCACTAAGGCCCATGATTGGAGGACAAGGAGCTGCTATACCTACGAAAAAAACGTGCATACCTACGCAACAAAACATGGCGGTTTTGTTCGTTCCTACTAATGTTCAATTTGACGTGACTTTGACATTCCTTTGTCAAAGTGGGTTTTAGTAATTAGTACCTTAGATCCTTTGTAATAAGTCATAATTTACACTGTAGTAAAGAGAAATCCAAAATGGCGAACATGGCACACGTCTGACGTCATGAAAAAATTGACAGTTACAGCGAAACTGTTGCGTATAGAGTTGGATTGCTTTTATTTCTTATGTTAGACAAGGACGCCATTATGTTTATTATTTCGTCTTTTAAACTATTCTATAACTAAGTATCTATATGACATTACACCAAATCTATTTAATTGATATATCTATGCTAACTGGCCTCGCTAAATAAGCGCGTGGCGTTTCAATGTCATTTGTCTTGTCAGTGTTACCAATTTCACACATTGTCATGTCCATGTATATATTACTCTATCTGGATATTATGACTTTGTTTGTTATTATGACTTTAAGACGCGCCATTAAAGAAACGAATCTAAAATGGCGGACGGTACTTGTAATGACAGGTTAGGACTGTCAGCAAAACAGAGTTGCTAGATAGGTGATATTTTTTTTATAAACTTTTGTTATTTGAAAATAAATATTATAATAATATTATAAAATATTTAAAATCTCAACCAAGTGCTAATCGGTATCGCGAACCACGGGTTCCGTATGTTTTTAGATCGTATTTTTCTAAACTGATATCGAATCTGCACCCTCATGCATATCAGTATTGATAACGCATCTTAGTAATTTATAACGCATCTTATCATAACATGCAATTAAGTCCGGTTTACACGTATAAAGTAGTTAAGTAGGTAACAAAATTTTGAGGGATTATTTATTTGCGTGCTGTGCCAACATTTGTGACTAAAGACAGGAATAACGTGCGTGTGAGAAGGAATGATAGGTTCCGCCATTTTAAATTCGTTTCTTTAATGGCGAGGCTAATACCTGAAGTCCTATGACGTCATACCTTAAGGACTGTCTTTGTATTGTGTCCATATTAATTATAGTCCCAGGATATATCATTCGATTGTGATTTTTTATAATGATTTATATACATCTAAGATGGAATCATTTAAATTCGGTAATTTTGAAAAATTTGAATAAAATGTATTATTTCAATATTATAATTTTGTACAACGAGAAAAATTACCAATAGAAAACATTTTTAAGAATCATATTAAAATAGGACATGATTTTTCTATGTATGATTTTCATGATTTTTCTTGCCAATAGAATCTTTCAAAAAACGTGTAAAAACACAATTGTTAGGCAAGGGATATTATTGTGTAGACGAGTATTTAAATGACAAAGACGCATGGAAATGATTAGCTCTGCAACCAGTTCCACTCACTCAGTTATCATCACTTTTGTATGATAATATCTTTTTTGTAATATTTTATAGATGTGCTGAGGAGTTTCTTTAGGCTTTTCTTCTCCTCCATGACAAAGCACCTTCCGAAAAGCCAAAAAATGACGTGCATAAGTGTATCAATGATACCTATATGAATAAAATATTTTGACTTTGACTTCGTAAGTGTGGACACCCTGTGGATTGTGATTAGTTGAGTAGTCCTTAAGATGTGACGTCATCGGACTTCAGGTACCTCTACAAAGTCAGTGATTCAGATAGAGTAATATATCCATGGTCATGTCACTGTCAACAATTCACCCGTTGTCATGTCATGATGTCAGTCTGCTGTCTTTAGCGATGGACATTGAAAAAAAATCGATGATTTTTTCGACACAATGCATCGCATAGTGGCATCGATGTTTCACAAAATACATCGATATTTTCATACATCGATTGTTTCTATTTTTACTAGCGTTGGGACTAAAAAAAGGTCATCGGGCAGTTATAGATGGGCAATCCACCCACCCGGGTTTAAACCCGGTGGGTAAAAACCCAGGTGTTTAGGGTGTTTTGGGTTTAAACCCGATAAACACCCAAATTTTTGGGTTTTTACCCTTTTTAAAAAAAATTCGAATAATAAAAAAATGCAAACTGTTACAGTGGACCATAGTTCCAGCTAACCATTCCCATTTTTAGGGTTCCGTACGAAAAATCGAAAAACAGAACCCTTATACGTTCATTCGTGTCCGTCCGTTATACGATCGTCTGTCCGCCCTTTACAGCCAATTTACTCTGAAATTTACTGGACCAAATAAGTTGAAATTTGTCACTCGTATGCTTTTTTGTGATCCAAGGACGAAGGTACATAGTAAACAACAGAATTTTGAAAAAAATTTTTTTTAACGAAATCAAAATTCAGCAAAAACTGTTTTGCTAATCGTATTATGTGATACATCAAATGAAAGGGCTTGTTGTAAGGATCTTAAATATATTTTTGTTATAGTTCTAGAATGAATAGTTTTAAAATTATCGAAGAAAGAATGAAAATAAAAGCCAAAAATTGGCAATTCCACTCCGTATCTCCGAAACTAGTGACGCTAGGATTTTGAAAAAAATACAGAGAATAGTTCTCTACTATGTATATAGTGTAGGTACAGACAGCAGAGCACAAAAATAAAAATTTTGAAAAACCCCCCGTATTAGGCTACTGCAGCGCCCTCTGATGGCCTTCCGATATGAAACATATCTATGAACCCGATCTTTAGTAATACCTTTTGAATGCAAAAAACTGCAATGAAATCGGCCCAGTAGTTTTCATAAAAAATGGTAACATACATACATACAAACTAACAAACAACCTCTAACCCCAAATGCATATACCGCCTTCATTTCGTTCCGTCCGTCGTGGGTAAAAATTAAAGTGAAAAAAGGGATAGATACCATAATAATAAAATAAGGCACAATATGTATGTGCAGTGTGAGTATTGGTAGAAATTACATTTTAAGAATTAAATATTAAAATAATAAAAATAAATTAAAATATTCTTATATCTTAAATTAAAATAAATCTTGCATGCCCTTTGGTTTACTAAAAACTAATGATCAACAACGAAAAGAAATTTACGACTTCCTCACAACCTACTTAATTACTTAACCATTTTATTAAATTTTAACAAAATTTCGGCGCGCTAGTGACATATCTACCTCTTTTTTACTTATAAATAATATCATTACTTAATACATTTAAACGGAACATTTGACAGTTTTTATTACGCCTCATTCTTAGCGTCAATGAATAGGCGAACAGAACGAACATGGCGGCCTCACTTCAATTCCACAAAAAGATATTAACATCATCCGATACTAGATGGCGCTAGTCTCGTCTAAAGATAATAACACCATTCGATACTAGATGGCGCTAGTCTCGTCTGAAGAAAGTTCGCGGGGTGAAATACCCTAATAGGATTCCACACACAATAAATTTTCGCCCTTTTTCCAAAAAAAATTTATTACGTTATATTTTGCTTCTAATCTGGTGCTAATAGGTATATATATTTTCATGTTTTTAACTTCAAAAATGACGAATTTGATAATAAGTTGCAAACCCTAAATTAACCTTTTATGGAATGATTTTCCAAAAAAAATTATTAAAGTTAACTTTTGTTCATAACTATAAACTTACATAAAAATTCTCATATTTATAACTCTAAAACTGACGAAGTTGGTCTGTATGAAAGCGACTTCCAACCTCTATTTTTCCCCCTTGGGGGATGAATTTCCAAAAATGCGATAGCCTATGACACTCACAAATAATATGGCTTTCTATTGGTAAATATACTTCTTTAATATTACATAAGTATTTTCAGAAATAAAGTAAAAACCCAATTTTTTGGGTGTTTATGGGTGTTTACGGGTGTTTATTGGGTTTTTATCATTATGCCCATCACTACGGGCAGTGAATTTGATGCTTACTCGATGATGTTGACGTATTAAAAAAACATCGGATTGAATCGATTTTTCCATACTTTACATCGAGTGTTTTTAAAACATCGATATATATCGTGCATCCCTGGTCATGTCATAGTCACGTTGAGCTTGAGCGAATTCAATTCAACCCATCTACTACTCTTACTGATAAATTTTCGCTTTTACCACGGTTTTTATTATCTCGTCGAGCTTTGAGGTATGAAATATACTTATCATATTACTAATTGAGATTTCAAAGTATTTTGGATTACAGCTAAAAATTTTTTAGATGTTATCAAACTCTTTCGATATGAGTTACCTTTCACATTTCCCTGCCATATGGCATAATGTAGATCAATTAGAAAATAACTTGTTCATGAAATCAATAGTACAATAATGATTAGTAATTTACAATTGTTATTATAACACAAATAACACTGTTTATCTAGAAATAAGTTAATCTATGAAAATGAAGGTGATTGATTTGTAATACCTTTTCAGGCAAATTATTTGTACCTGTAAGTAATTAAATAGGGCAATTTAATTAAAGTTAGTGGCTATAATAATTTCATTTCTGCAGAGCCAATCAATACATAATATGTCAATAATACTTTGACATATTTGTAATTAAAATGATGCAATGCTTAAGCAATATTTTGTATATATAGAGCACCTGGTACTTCATAACAATGGTAGTATTTAATATGAATACTACGTTAGAAAAATGCAATAAACCTATAGATCTGATTATGTTATTCAAAGACTAACCATTTGTATAACAATAAAATAACACTAACATACAAATAATTCCTCTGTTTCATTTTCTGACTGTCTATCTAATGATCTTTCAACCTGATGGAAAGAGGTCACAGTCACATATTTATACTTAATGACAATCTTAAACTTATAAAAATAAACTCAATGTATTATAAAAGAGTATCATATCTTGTATCAATAATCAGAAGAACTATATACAGTATCTTTTTTTTGACATATTCAAAAAGAATAGCAAAAATTTGATTTTAACTTCCTTAGTTTAAGGTTACCATACCTATGTTCAGGGTCCATAGTTGATATAAGAACAAACATTTTGTTTGCAGGATCCACCCAGCAACATGGATACTTCATTGTCTGGAAATGAAATACGGAAGAAGTTCATCGATTTTTTTATTGGTAAAGGACATAAATATGTCCATTCATCATCTACTATTCCATTGGACGATCCAACTCTTCTTTTTGCAAATGCTGGCATGAATCAGTTTAAGCCAATCTTTTTGGGTTCTGTTGATCCTAATTCTGATATGGCCCAATATGTCAGAGTAGTAAATACTCAAAAATGTATTAGAGCTGGAGGCAAACACAATGATTTGGATGATGTAGGAAAGGATGTCTACCACCACACATTTTTTGAAATGATGGGTAATTGGTCATTTGGGGATTATTTTAAGAAAGAAATATGTTCCTGGGCTTGGGAACTTTTAACTGATGTGTATAAGCTGTCGCCTGATAGATTGTATGTTACTTATTTTGGGGGTGATGCTTCATCTGGTCTTGAACCAGATTTAGAGTGCAAAAACATTTGGTTGACTTTAGGGATTCCAGAATCTCATATACTACCTGGTAGCATGAAAGATAACTTCTGGGAAATGGGAGAAACAGGCCCATGTGGACCATGTTCTGAATTACACTATGATAGAATTGGAGAACGCAATGCAGCACACCTTGTTAATATGGATGATCCTGATGTCTTGGAAATTTGGAACCTTGTGTTTATACAGTTCAACAGAGAATCTGACGGATCATTGAAGTTGCTGCCTAAAAAGCATATTGACTGTGGATTAGGATTAGAAAGATTGGTGTCTGTTATTCAAAATAAGCGAGCAAATTACGACACAGATTTCTTTATGCCTATATTTAAAGCAATAGAAGAAGGCACAAAAACGAGACCTTATTCTGGGAAGGTTGGCGCAGATGACGTTGATGGAATTGACATGGCTTATCGAGTATTGGCTGATCACGCTAGAACACTTACTATTGCTTTATCAGATGGTGGATGTCCTGATAACACTGGTAGAGGCTATGTTCTGCGCAGGATTTTAAGAAGGGCAGTACGTTATGCCTCTGAAAAGTTAAATGCAAAACCCGGATTTTTTGGATCTCTGATTTATACAGTGGTGGAATTACTTGGTGATGTATTTCCTGAAATAAAAAAGGATCCAGAATCAATCATACAAACCATAAATGAAGAAGAAATACAGTTCCTCAAAACTTTGACCCGTGGCCGAAATTTACTTAATAGAACCATTGAAAAACTTGGTAATACAAAAGTTGTGCCTGGTGATGTTGCATGGCGAATGTACGACACCTATGGTTTCCCGATTGATTTAACTCAATTAATGTGTGAAGAAAAAGGACTTACCATTGACATGGATGCCTACGAAAAAGCAAAAAAAGAATCCCAACTATGTTCTCAGGGAAAATCTGTAGGACAAGAAGACCTTTTGGCCTTAGACATACACGCCATCAGTTATCTGCAAGATAATGGAGTATCCGTAACAGATGATTCTCCGAAATACAATTATGTTCCATCTTCACAAGATAAAGAAGCAAAGTATACTTTTGCCCCTTGCACTGCTAAAATTATAGCTTTACGCAGAGACAAACAATTCGTTAACGAAGTTTCATCCGGTCAAGAATGTGGTGTAATATTAGACCGAACGAATTTCTATGCAGAACAAGGTGGTCAAATATTTGATGAAGGATATATGGTAAAAACTGATGATGATAGTGTCGAATTTACAGTAAAAAATGTACAAGTTAAAGCTGGTTATGTTTTGCATACTGGAAAAGTTGAAGGAACTATGAAAATAGGAGATTCCGTTTCACTTCATATAGACACCGAAAGGCGAAGACTCGTTATGAACAATCACACAGGCACACATATTTTAAACAATGTTTTACGAAAGGTCCTTGGAAATGATTCAGACCAACGTGGTTCCTTAGTTATGCCAGATCGTCTTAGATTTGATTTTACTAACAAAGGTCCAATGACTACGCAGCAAATAAAAGAAGCTGAAGATCAAATTAAAAGCATAATTAATGACAATAAGTCCGTTTATGCTAAACATACTAGTTTAGCTGATGCTAAAAAAATTAAAGGACTCAGGGCTATGTTTGACGAGCAATATCCAGACCCAGTTCGTGTAGTATCTGTTGGCATACCAGTGGAAGAATTGGAAAAGAATCCAGATGGTCCTTCAGGATTCGAAACTTCTGTTGAATTTTGTGGTGGATCTCATTTACACCAAACTGGCCACATAGGAGAGTATGTGATTGTAAGCGAAGAAGGAATTGCTAAAGGTATTCGAAGAATTGTTGCATTGACAGGACCAGAGGCTACAAAAGCCTTAAATAAGTTAAGTGTATTGGAAAATGAAGTTAATAACATTGCAAACTTTATTAAAGAGCAAGGAGATGGTGTGAGTCAAAAAGATACGGTAAAGAAAATTGTTGAACTTACGAACGAAATATCACAGGCACAAATATCTTATTGGAAGAAGGATGAATTAAGAAACTTGCTCAAGAATCTCAAAAAACAACTTGATGATAAAGAAAGGGCTGCTAAAGCTATGATTGTTACTGAGGTAATAGAAAAAGCAAAGGAGTTGTGTCTTGAGGAAAAAGATTCCGAAATAATTGTGGCTGAATTGAATGCTTTTGGTAATACAAAAGCTTTAGATGGGGCTCTAAAACAAGTTAAACAATTACTGCCAAATTCAGCGGCAATGTTCTTTTCCGTCGACGATGATTCCAATAAAATTTATTGTTTAGCAACTGTTCCCAAATCCCTCAATGCTAAAGGTCTGCTTGCATCTGAGTGGGTCCAAACTGTTGTCCCAATGATGGAAGGTAAAGGTGGTGGGAAGGCAGAGTCTGCTCAAGCTTCTGGAAATAATCCTAAATGTCTTTATGATGCGATAAAAAGCGCACGCGATTTTGCTACATCTAAGCTATCATAGGTTGATTAATCGTGAATCAGTTTTTTCCACACATTGTATTGTACTTTGATTATTTACCTAATAGTCTTATTTATTATTATATTAAGAAAGTTAAAATTGGGCGTAACATTGCAAGAAAGCCATTGTTATTAAATTAGTATTAACTCTATTTATAAATTCCCGCAATGTATCATGACTCATGATATAACCTTCAGATATTTTATGCGTAAAGTAGATTAATACTAATTTTATAATTAATCTTAATTATCAAATTAATATGAATTTATAATAAATGCTTTTTTTTACTTTTTTATTGTTTTATTACCACAACACAATAATGTTTAAAATACGTCCACTGTTCACCTGTTCAACTTAGTTTTTCTTGTGCTTTTGTAACTTTCTACTTAACTCTAGAGAGGACAATAATGAAATAAGTTTTAAAATTTTCATTTGCAGTATCGTAAGTTTGTTCCCCTAATATCTGGAACATTGAGCGAAAGCTCAATGGAACGAGAACAGGCCTTCCTTCCAAAATTGCACGTCCCGTCCCGTGCGGGGTAAAAACACGTTACATATGCATCGACCTTTAAAGTATTCACCACCCACCACCGGTGGCATATTGGAGTCCCTTGAAATCAACAGAAAGGGGAAACCATAGTGATAAGTACCTACTTTGTGGGGGAAACGTCAAGGTAAACAGCAATCACTCTCGATGACGCGACGTGCAACTATCACTACCTATATAATCTGTGTGCAAAGTCGTTGCAGTCGAAAAAGACATTTATGAACCGCCATTGTATTCCATGTAAACACAACCCCGACTCTAAAGTAATAATAGACTGCAACTGCAATTTAAATTTCTACGACTTCTGAAATTTTAACCTTTACAGTTTTCTTTTTTTTACTCTTGTATGTACTTCCTTTCTTATCCTTACGGTTCTACCGAAAACTATTTAAAAAAATGTTCTCAATTTTATTGTTTTCCCCGAAGCTTATCAGCGCTTAGCTCTAAAATATTCATCACTCGTCCTATTATTATGTAAGAAATCGCACATTTCTTCTTTTACATAAAAATGAAAAAGAAATCACATATTCTCTCCTCCTCCTAAGATTGTTCTAATATCGTTTATTAATTAGCTGTGGATTTTGAGTGGATGTAATGGATATCCAGCTGATATTCCATTGCAGTTCATCTTTAACCCCTATTCTTTAAAGTTGGACTGATAGTGTGGATATTGTGTACTTTAGAAAACAAAAAAATAAGAGTTCACCAGTAAAGTTTTTATTGAACTTCATAGACGAACTTTTTTAAATATGGTTCAAACAAAATATTTATCTTATATAACTGACATAATACACTAATGATATCTACACAATTATAATAAAATTATAGTTTAAACAAATATTCATACAAGTATTTGGTTGGTCTTTTTACGACCGCACCAATCCCATTGGTGAATAGTGCCTCTCTAATGGAGGTTGGTGCAGTTAAATTTATGTGATAATAATTTACATTACTTCAATAATATTACTAGAAAATATATATATTTACTCCTGCCCAAATCCTTCAGTTTCTTCAATAGCATAGTTAAGTTTCTCACATAATTGTTCATAACTTTTATATGGTGGTAAATCAAGCCTGTTAAAGCATGTATGAGATCGAGGGAGCCACGTATCTTTGCCAACCTGAAAGTATCAAAGAGATTCATTAATAATTTTTAACTGCCTTGTATTTTTATGTTATAAATTAATTTATAAACATCTTACCTTTTCTATACAAAAACGTTGCGGCCCGTTTGATCCCATCAATTCCGCAAATCCACCAACAGGAACTCTGCACGTCCCAGTCACAAACTGGAGCAATCTTGCACGTTTTTCGTTATCCATTTGACGTACGAACTGAAACATAATAATACACAAATATTAATGAAAATATTCGCAAACATCAGTCACGTGAACGATATACTTGCTGGATTTATTATAAACAGCTGCGTACTTTACCGACCTATTACCAATATTAGAAAAAATGTTCGCAAAAAATAATATTTTGGTCACTAATCCAAAAAGTTAAAAATATAAAACCGGTAAAACAAACAGAGTAGAAAATGGTTCTGAACTTGTCCAAAAATCTATGAAGAATCACCAGGCCTCAGGCGGCGAGACGTTTTTAACCATATGTGTATAGAATATTCAATTTAAAAACATGTCGTATGAAAATGACGAATAATTATTTATTATTTGCATTAACACTATATAAAAATAGTTGCGAAGTGTCGAAGCCTATAATTTGTAACAGTACCGGACCGACCCCGCACACAACAATATTATAAATTACATGACGACCCGCGTGGCGTAATGGTTACAGGCAGAGTTGATGAGTTTAGATTTGTTCTCGGTCTGAATTTGTGTTCTTGTCATTGTATATTGTACATGGCACCCACGACACAGGGAATTCTAGTGTGGGACTATGAGTATGTAGTTTATTTGTGTAAAAATGATCGAACCTGCCAAAACCAGACGACTTGCTTGCTCGTTCTCGTGTAGTGGCGGTAGATGGCGTTGCGCGCCCAGTCGTCCACGTCGACCTCTTGCATACCGCACAGCATCAACTCCAATTCACGCTCGTCGAAATACTTCAACCACTCCAATGGTACTACCTATCGATTGAGATATTAAATACATTATTGATCAACGTCCTTCCAACACTTAACACCTAAGCGTCATATTATTAAGCTTTAAATATGAATCTTTTTATTTGATTAAAGTAAACATTCAACATCACATTACTGGGACGAAATTGTTAAAAAATACATCTCAAATCATACCATATTGATTTAGCTTCTAAAAATAATAATGACTTCTAAAAAAGCTTCAATTAAACCTGAACCGTTATTAGCAAAAATTAATCTGTTACCTCATTAAAACCATCCAAGAAAGCTGATGTTTGTTCTTCAATTCCTCGCGTCATTCTCCATTGTGTAACCAACTGCAGATATTGTTCTTTATTCGCCTGCAAAGTCAAGTTTCAGTTTAGCAAGTTATAAACATAACTGAATGTAACGTGTATACGGAACGGCACAAATGAAATGAAATTTTATTTGAAATTGGTTTTTATTAACAATTTCGAAATTTAGTTTGGTTACCTCAGTAACGCGCTCCTTATCACCGGCAGGCTTGAGTTCGTGGTGGATGACTTGCCCCAGCACCTCGAAATCCACGCTGAACCACATCTCGAGCCCACATTCATCTATATCGTTGTCCCGGATCCATACTAACGAGTTGTAGAACTCCGGATCTATCGATTCAATGTCTTTCATTGTAAGCTTCTTGTTCAACATCCGCTTGTAGAAGGGCATCGTGAATCCGGAATATATGAATCTACCGTGATACAACGCCATCGCTATAAATCTCCCTATAAACTTGAAGTACAGCAAGTGATCGGGATTCACGTAACTGGCCGGGTTGATTTGGAGGCTGTAGTTATTTTTGTTGGCGTACTCGAAAAGGCAGTACATTGGATTTAACACTTCGTGTGACAGCAAGAAGAACCACTCTCTACTGACACCGCCGTAATCCAAGCCTTCTTCTCCGCGGAATATTATGTACAATCTTCGACGCAACTCGTAAGCTGGCAATCTCATAATCTGAAACACATCACATTTTCATTTAGCAATATTGCGTTACATGGTACAATCAGGAAAAACAGGTGTACATGTAATGCTGGATGAAAAACCGATACGTATTATTATGTAAATACAAAGTTGGCAAACAAATAAGTCGCCAAAGCAATTAAGACTCGGCCAAAAATAGCTCTGATAAAATACAACACACGAACCTGGTGATAAGAGTCTTCAAACAGCGTTTGTCGCGATAACGTTATTTTGATGTGACTGGGTAATGCATTGCTCTGACACAGGTATCTAAATTGGCTAAGTTTCCATCGGAACGATCTCTCGTAGGCGCGAGGTACTCCGTAGGCGCCTTGGGGACCCTTGGGCGCTCCGGGCCTCGGGTCCTGGAATGTGGTAGTGCGGGTGTTGTGGTCCACGAAGTACCTCGTGCCCTCCTCCGTGAACCGGATCTCCCAGCCGGCGGGCAACGCCTCCTCTAGGGCGCTCACCTCTTGGCCCTGCAAACCATTCACACAAAACATTACTTCATCACATTATAATTATGTACTTAATACCAGCCGGTTAAGGAAATAAAATAGGAAACACTGTCTTCTTTTTAGGGTTCCGTAGTCAAAACGGAACCCTTATAGTTTCTTAATGTCCGTCCGTCCGACCGGAGTATACCACAGACACCCCTTAGTGCTTACAAAGCTGTAATTTGGCATGAATATACATATTTGTTAAAACTAGTCATACAAAAAAAATATTTTAATTTTTTTTCTAAACACTACCACGGCTATGTTAGCTTAAGTAGTAAACAGTAACAGTCGATAAATATAGATACAACTACGGAACCCTACACTTCGCGTGGTCTATCACGGTTTTTCTTTGTCTGTACAACTTATAATAATATTTGTAAGAAGCGTTAATTCATTATACTTACTTCCTTTCATGCAATACAGCTATTATGTTTATACACATTAATAACTAAATAACATTATTATCATTTATTTCCTTCATTATTCATTCAACTCAGTTCATCATACCTGCGTGCGTGGGTCCTCCCATTGCGTGGTGCGGTTCTTGTGATTGACGAAGTAGACCCGTCCGTCGGGCTGCACGCGGCGCTCCCAGCCCGAGGGCAGAGCGCCGAACGCGTCGTCAGCCGCCGCCCCCGGTGCCCCCGCTGCCCCCGCCGGCGGCGCGGCGCTGCTCGAACTGACCACACCCGCTGAAGTACTGGTGCTGCTTCCTATATATAAAACTACACTGTAATAACGTTCCTTTCCGAGTTGCGACTATTCCACCAATACGTCTGTCACTTCTATTGTACTTGAATCAATTGTATGCTTCAATGTAAGAAGTGTGGTTGTGATATTAACATAGTACACAGGTTGTCCCGTATCTTAGAGCCTCTGCTCACGGCGTACTTTTGAAGCGCGGAATCCGCGCGTTTTCCGCGCTGTATGACGAGGCGGACGAGGCGTATCTCCGTTCGATCGCGTTTGCAGCGCGTTGTCCGCACTTCAAAAATACGCCGTGTGCAGAGGCCCTTATAGACCAATGAGACAGGAGTGATACAGAAGCTCAGAATGGTTAATAATTTATTTATCACAAAAAATAGCTTAGCAAGTACTTAGGTGTAAGCTTTCTGTTACCTATAAAAACTTATTTAATATTTCAAATTGGGACTGCCCACAGGTAAAGTTAACAAACAGAGAAGCGTTGCGGAACCTACGACTATAATGAAATGACATACCTACTGATGTAATAAGTAAATATGTATGGTAAAACTAGTATCGATCTTCATGGAGCCTCGTTGAGCCTTCAGTCCCGAGTTATAATATTATTATTTTAGCAACTGTTAAACTATGGTATCCATAGCTTCGGACATCAATAACCTTATGAATAAAATTACTTTATACATTTGTATTAGCCACTATTCCCTCCATCAAACCACACTGAGCATGGTAGAATATGCTTTACACCTGTAATTTACACAGATTGATACGTTGGAGAATTGTTATATTATATGTATATTAAATGTAAACATATAAGTTTTGCATCAGCGATAAAAAGTGATAAAAATTAGATAAATACGGAAATTCTATGTAATTAGGAGTATATAATTTTTTTAATCTTGATACTTGATAACATAACTGATACAGAAGGTATTGAATGATTAATGGTAACATGTATTTTAAATTTTTTTTAACTTATTGTTTGATGCTACTATAACTGAAAAAAAACGCTATTAATCTTAAATTCAATGTCAAAATATTTTACTCATAACGGTATCACCACAGACCAGTCCTGGATTTGTCAATAGGCCGTATAGGCCGCGGCCTATGGGCGGCAGCGTCCTAGGGGCGGCAGATTTCCGAAATTCTTGTTTTTTTACGCACTTTCTTAGTAACTAATTCAGTGCATTCCTTACTTACATGGGGCGGCGAAAATTTATTGGCCTACACTCATAAAAAATATAAATCCGGCACTGCCACAGACATAGATAGTGGTATCACTGATACACTTATGCACGTCATCATTTTTTGATTTACCAGCTTTTCGGAAAGGTGCTTTGTCATGAAGAAGAAAAGCCCTAAAGAAACTCCTCAGCACATCTTTAAAAAAATACAAAAAAAATATTACAAAAAACTGACCGGAACTGGTTGCAGTACTGGTCATTTCCATGCGTCTTTGTCATTTAAATACTCGTCTATACTATAATATCCCTTGCCTAACAATTTTGCTTTTACCCGTTTTTTGAAAGATTTTATTGGCAATTCACGTATTACCTTGGACAGTAAACTGCAATGGGGCCCGCACATAGCATCTCTCACAACTAAACTTGCTAGGGTTGCTTATGCTGTTAGAAAAATAAGGCAGCTCACTGACGTCGACACTGCTCGGCTTGTTTATTTTGCATATTTCCATAGTGTTATGTCTTATGGCATTTTACTGTGGGGCAAAGCAGCCGGTATAGAACAAATTTTTGTATTACAGAAAAGAGCCATTAGAGCTATTTATAAACTAAAATCAAGGGAGTCCTTGCGTGTCAAATTTAAACAAATAGGTATACTTACAGTAGCTTCCCAATATATTTATAATAATTTAGTGTTTATACGGAATAACATAACTGCATATAAACAAAATTGTGATTTTTCAAATCGTCAAACAAGAAGGATGCATCAATTGGCTACCTCTTCGTACCGTCTTTCTAAAGTGCAACGTTCTTTTATGGGACTAGGTATAAAATTTTATAATAAAGTCCCAAAACAAATACATGACTTACCGGTGCAATCTTTTAAGAAACGTGTAAAGGCTCAGCTCTTAGGCAAGGGCTACTATAGCATAAATGAATATTTAAATGACAAGGATGCTTGGAAATGACTAGCTAGGCAACCAGTTCTGCACAGGTTAAAGAATACCTATTTTTGTAATAGATATAAGTTTTATTTTTAAAAGATGTGCTGAGGAGTTTCTTTACGGCTTTTCTTCTCCTCCATGACAAAGCACCTTTCCGAAAAGCTGGTAGATTAAAAAAATGACGTGCATAAGAGTATCAGTGATACCTACATGAATAAAGATTATTTCATTTCATTTCATTTCATTAAACAAAAATGTACACGAAGCCCTATGAAAAATCGCTACACTAAACTTAGACGGAACGAAGATGTAACTAATTATTATATAGACATAAGTATAGTGAACACATGAGTGTTCTACTATGAAGTAGAGCATATAAAGCGAGGTAAATGCCAATATGAAAATAACATAAAAGTTGTTGAGCCAATAGAAAAACTTCTCCAACAAAAATTTCCATAATCTTGTATTCATTCAACGAACGTAAACAACGCGTACTAATTGCTAAAGTTATTTGTTTTCTTTAACAAAAATTCAAAACATTTGACCATCCGGTCAGGCAATAACATAACAACATGTAAGACTCACATTTATAAACCATAATCGACAAAACATGAGCGTAAAAAACTAATGCTGTTAATATCACATACTGATAATAAGTGATAAATAAACAATAAATAATTATATTATCTTATTATAAAATTCTCGTGTCACAATGTTAGTTACCATACTCCTCCGAAACGGCTTGGGTGGTAGCTATCCAGGAAAACCCCATGAAGAAATATTAATAGTAATAATTGCATTAGTTAACAATTAAAATCAATATTACTAATATAATCCCTCGAGGGGCCCTACCACCGGCGGGCCGGATTGCATTTCGCATTTGCATCTTGCGACTGGGGTATAGTAGTACTCGAACGATTGGGGTTAATATTCTAAGCCACCCCAATACGGCTAATTATCAATGTTAAATGGTTTTGCCCTGCATACTTATAATTAGTTTTATGTCGACTGTACACATATGTACGTGCGTGCGTGCGTGCGTGTGTGTGTGTGCGTGTACATGTAAACATACCCGCCGGCTGGTCGTGGTCGGCGTCGGAGCGGTGCGGCGGGTGCGGCGGCTGCGGCGGCGGGTACAGGAAGCGCTGGTTGCCCTGCGCGACCACGTGCCGCCGCTCGCCGCGCCAATGTTGGAAACGCGCCAGCCGCTCCGTGTCGGGCCGCTGCCACGTGGTGGTGCGCGTGTTGTGGTCCACGTAGTACACGCGGCCGCGCGCGTCGCGCCGCACCTCCCACCCCATTGGCAGCGGCTGCGGGCGCTCCCACGACGTCGAGCGGGTGTTGTGGTCCACGTAGTATCTGGAGGTGGACAATGGCCATTGATAACCACTTTGTCAGGTACACTCCGCTACGCGGAGACGTCTATGCATACATAGACCTGTTTGGTTCGTAACTTCGTAGTGACTTAATAATTACATTTTTAGATACTTTGTAGCAAAAACTTTCTAGATCTTTGCACTAGTGCGGCGACATTTTAAAATGTGTAGTCTACGATTAAAGTATTTTTTTGTAACCCAACCCGAAAATGTATGAAAATGTCTTCTCACAATAACTACGGAACCCTAAAAGCAACAGCTGCATGAGGTCATATTTTTCCACACAAGTAACGTTACAAAAATGCTACCAAGTCATAATAATGGGACTACAATAATATATGACGTAGCTATATAGTAATGTGACTGAATATGTCGTTTTAATCATGAGTTTATCTATATCACAAATGTCAACGGAACCCTGCTCGTAATTTGCGGCGGTTCAAATAGTAAATAATAAACTGGATAATATGTATCATTACATATAAGTACCATTGATCTCTTATCACACTGTAAACAATAACAAAACTGAAACACTTATCAGATAAACCAACCTTCGTCCATAGACATCGTATCGCATTTCCCATCCTGGAGGCAGGGGCTCCTCGGCGGTCGAAGCGGCGGCGGCCGCGGGGGAGGCGACGGTAGAGGGGGGCTGCGGGGAGGGCTCCGGGGCTTCCTGGTGCGACGGCCCCGCGCCGCTCTCCAGGGGCGGAACGACTGCTACAGACCCGTTACTTAGCGGCGGCGGACCCGGCGGTGGACCCGGCGGAGGCTAAAACAATTTTAATATTAATATCATATGTGTTATAGTCATTTAATTAGCCACGGAGAAGCGTTTCTGCAAATACCAGTAACACATTATCCAACCTTAAATATATTGTTCAAATAATTTTGGGGAATTAGTTGAAGGAGCCACCAAGTGACTTAAGACATCCTATACAAAATTGTAGCCACCAATATCGTTTTGATATTGTATAATCACACATTAAGCAAGTGTATCAACGACAATCATAAGACAAGGTCAATAAGATTTCTAAATAAGCACTGAGCAAAAAAAAATCAATGTCATATTCGAGGTTTATGTTGCAAGGTCAATAGAGTATAATTTATACTAACTCGTAATGTTTGATTCCGCATCATCGTCCTTATTGTTTCCATATTGTTCCGTAATCTGATTCTTGCACGAACACCGTCATTGAGAGGGCTGCGAGAATTTACTGATTCACCAAATACTTCATGAGACTGGCTCAATACAGAAGGATCAATTCTTAGTCCATCGAGTACAAGCACCAATTCGGCAGCCTTTACTTCAGTATTTGAACCAGAGCTATCCTGAGATACAGTTTTCATCAAATCTGTAAAAAACAAAACACATAAAAATGTGTATAAATATGCACACCCCAAAATTGCATAATTTTTATTTGCTGAAAACATACCTATTGTTAGTTCAATATTTTCACATTTTCCATTAAAAAATAATAGGATTTTTAAAAGGTTAACTTTTTTCTCTCCAATAATATTGTCTTTTCTGAAACTGTGATGGTCTGCAAGGCGAAATAACATATTTGACAGCGGAGTCACCAGCACAGTAAAATCTTCTTTCCATTTTGGATGAAGAGTGTTTTTAATTACTTCTGTTCTTCTTGAAACCTTATCATCTATTATCACTTGTAAGTAAGGGTTTGGTTTGAATAGGCCAGAGTTTCTTATATTTGCAGATTCAACTGAAACAAAGAATAATATGATAATTTTAAGGAATAATTAATTTATTGAAAATAAACAAACACATAGAACACATGTAACTCTTTAATTTTGTAACATACCATTTCATAACTAATAAACAGTAACTGAGTGTAAATTTTCTCTACAGTTCATGCACAAAAACACATCACACATATGAACCATAACATGTTTACTAAAACTGATAATAACAATAATAATAAACTTGCCTGTTAAACTCAGTTGATGGTATGTAGCCAGAGGAATGGATGTTGTAAGCGTAGACACTGTTTCAGTCATAGTGATGTCAATTCATATTCCCAACACAAACATTAAACTTTCCACGCCACTTTTAAAGTATGCACCTGTAACACACATATTATTTAATTTTAGACATCAATGATATCCTGTTGTTGAGCAGTAAAAATAAGGAAAAAAAACTAAATTAAACTAAAAATAAGAAAAATAAAAATAAACAGTAAAAATAATTAAGGTAGCAACATTTACATGCATTTATTATTCATGAGATAACAGTTGTTGGCCACTAATACCTATTTAATTCTCTATCTACACTAATGCTAGATAGTGGAACATTCACCAGTCCTTTTCAATCGTAAGAAAGGAAATACATTGTTAAAGTATTATTTATCATTTGTGGATTGATCAGCAGACAAAGATATAATAAAAAAACATACTTATGATTTTGAAAATATTGCAAGTCTTCCATGAATATGTATTAAATGGTTCTTGGAAGTGATATAAGATGTAGATGACAAATAATTATTTATGTGTTCTACATATAAAAAGGGAATGATATTTTAATACCTGTTGTTTACAAGAATTGTTTATAAAATAAAATATATTTTTTTACAGTCTAGATGTACTACTGCCATATCGTTGTGTTCTTACTATCCGAAGGTTGACTGAGAGATAATGCTTTTAGCATTAAGTCCGCCTTTGCTATTGTACATATGTGTGGTGCAAAAAGTTAAGTAAATAAATAAAAAGGCATACAAGCAGGAAGCTCAATCATTAATTATGATTCAATGTAATTGCCTGTAGTTATACCAGAGCAGAAAGTACAAAACAAAAAATTTCTTAATAATATAGGGATGAGGAATAGCTGTATTTTTTTTATGGAAATAGCCGGCAAACGAGCTGACGATCCACCTGATGGTAAGTGGCTATCGCCGCCCATGAACATCAGCAACACCAAAGGCTTCATTGATGCGTTGCCGGCCCAGAAAGAAAGAAAGAACTGGCTCTCAAGCATTTACAATTTCAACATAATAAAATGGGTATACAAAAAGTAACTATATGGAATAGGTAGGAGTTGAGGGGTTCTAAATGAATTGCAGAGTTCCTTCTTATAAGTTGTCATTTCATCAGTTGTGTTTATTTGAAATGACCAACTAAGAAGTTACAAAAGTCCTAACACAACTTTGCATTCAATTAATTTAATTATTATCTTGTCATAGACTTCAATAATACACAGAAATATAAATCATTGTAATAACAAATTATTTCTAGCAATAAGTATCAACAGCTACTAGTAGTAACAAAAAATAATTTAAATTATTGAATCTAATTATTTTCTATGAAGTGCCACATTAACAGATAACAATAATCGGAATGAGCATAATGGAATGTACTCTACTCATCCTTATTAATTGTGCTATGTACCTAGGTAAATTTTAAATACTTAAGTAGTGCAAATGTTACAACACTTTCCTTGAAGTTAGCAAACAATTTTCCTTATATTTCATCAACTAAGAGAAAATTATACATTACCATATTACTGCACCGACTGAATCGTTTAGATTAGGTCATTATCGTTGTCTTATCTTACTGAAGTCTGAAAGAAATGAACAAGAATAAAGGTACGAATTGATCACAATGGTAAAACACCAAGAAAACTTCACTATGCGTACGGATAAGACATATAAGTCATTATTTACAACTGGAACTTTAAATTACAACTTTGCACTATTCATTTTTAACAAAACTACGTTGTAGTAAACAAAATAAAATTCTAAAATATTTTACTATCTAGTCAATCACAAGTTAGTAGTCAGTCACTACCACAGATAATTTATTTTATTCCCTTAGCAACAGACTAGGTACTTCGTAATGCTTTGGAAAGTCTTTTTCACCAAGTTGATTTTTGAGTTCTTACTTTTTCCACTACAATATTCCAATGACAAAATAAAAAGAGAGGACAGGCCCTAATTTGCGTATATATTTTTTCATTATACATGTATTGTGCAAATATGACCCGAAATACCAAAAATATATCTGTCTTCTTCTTACACGTTACAATATGGACTTGTAGAGAAAGTACAATACATATAGCATATTTCAATTTTCTAGTAACATTTTAATAAAGTCTATGCAAGCCCCGCCTTGAAGCGCTTTTCGCTTCGGACGCCATTTATTGAAACGAACATCCTAAGTAGTTCGGCTGTCATCTAATGGGTTGTTCGAAGTTTATTTTTGATTTTAAAAGTGAATTTGTGTATTTTGCTACTTTTTATTGTGTATCTAAAGTGAACTAAGTAAAACCTAACATGGCAATGTGTTTCATCAGAGGGTGCAATTCAATCTTTCGAAAAAATTACGAAGGATTATCATTCTTCAGGTTAGTTGTAATTTTCATGTGTATTTTGGGTTTATTAAGATTATGTGTCTATATTAGGAATTCTGGACTGCGTTTTTCGCTATTATCTATAATTTCTGATAACTAGTTTCAACATAAATAGATCAAGTAAATATTTGAAATGGTTACAAACACACCTGGCGTTGTACCGTACTTTTCGAGTTATCGATATTATATGCAACATTTATTTACATTAGTGATTAAATACTGTTTTTACCAAAATGTCGCTTTGCCAATGTATCAAAATTCAGAGCCATTGTCATATGTTTCTGGAAATAATATTTAAACATAATATTGCACATTATTATTATGAGTAGATAATGGCACAAACTATTAAAAGATTATTAATACTGCTACTACTGAATTGAAGCCTCTTCCAAAAATGGAAGTGTTTGCCCATAATCACCAAGCTGGGCAGGCAGGATTGTGATTGTAGTAAATGGTAGTTGTTACACAGAGGACGCTTCTGCCTGTTCTCCATTATATTCCCTTATTTGCCTCTTATGACACCTGGGGCAAAAAGAGGGATGGTGTGGTGACAATTGTATTTTGTTCTGCTGTCACCACACAGCTGATAAGGATATAATTTTATATTTTTAAGTAGTGATCTTAAATACATGTGAACTTATTTTATCATGGATTTATAACATTATTTTATCGGTGCATGTATTTTTTTTAGATTTCCGAAGAATAAAGGACTTAAAAAATAATGGACTGATGATAAAGGAGGACCTGCAGGAGTAATAAGAATATGTTCCAAGGATTAAAAAAATATATATAATCAATAGGACGTTGGATGTTGGCTAAAGGATGATGTGGTTCCCACTCTTTTTCCAGTAAGTATACCTACATTTTTTATAATGTAGTAAAATGAATGCTTGTCTAGGCTCTTTGTTGTCTAGACTTTTAAATGTTAATGTAGGTTATTTTTCTTTTAGTTTATTTTACACATAATTATACTAAATTGTTGTTATATAAATTTTTGATTCCCATGTTATAATGTGATAACTATACATTGCATATTCAGTGATACTCTAGCACAGTAATAATAAGTAAGTAATAATATAAGTTTTCTTGCAGCGTATATGCCCATTGACATCGACAAACTTAATCTGATTTACATGGATCAACTGCCAACGACACCAACAAATATGGATGTAGACTTAACAGTTAATATAGGAGTCAGTACCATGGTGAGTATTTTCATCATATCATATAAAAATAAATCAACTCTCTGATATATCAATGTACAAAAATATTATTTCAAATTAAAAATGCTGTTACAACAATTATTTATACAAAAAATCTTTATCAGTTTAAAGCATTTTTATATCTCGTATGTATATGGAATAATCACCTGGCCACACTTAATTATTATACTCTATATATAATTGTATATGGATATCCTAGTTAATACTTAATATATTGTAAATTACTTTCCAGGTTTTAGCAGCTAAATCTGAAGATAAACTTAAAAAATTAGGTAGACAAGTACAAGAACAGCGTAAGAAAATAAAGATGCTGAAGCAGAAAGTATCGACATATCAAATCAAAATTGACGAGTTGGGGAAACAAAATTTAATTTATAAAAATGAACCTGATCTTTTATTATCTTTTATTATTATCTTTTGTTCTACGATAGTTTTAAATTTTTTTAGATGAACAGCAAATGACGGCACCGTCCACCGTCTTTCGCAGTTCAAGCCTCTGAAGAAAAGGGTCCAAAGTGACTACGAGAAATACCTTAGGTTTATCTTCAGAAATTAAATTATATTGTTCGCGCTTGCTACCAACATCACTCGGGACGAAGGAGGTGAGGCGGGGGCTCCAGCCCTTTGCCCGCGCCTGTGAACGCCTGCCAACCAGGGACTCTTCTCTCCTTACCTTACTTTCACGCGTATCCCCATCAGACTTAATAGCATTCTAGACCAATTACTATAAGCTGTATCTTTGTAATATGGTAATTGTTTGCAATAAATATTGTGAAGTTTAACCTTCTTTCTCTCATGTACATGCGTTTACATAATATCATATATATTTTATTTCGCAAGAACCTTGAAGTGTACCCAGGATCCTAGGAGACCTATATTTGCGTTTGACAATCACCTTTTCCCTCCTGAATTGTTGAATGCTGAAACACTATGTTGGAATATTAGGTTGGATCTTGCTATTTTGAATACATAACAAAACAAAATTCTTTGCGATATTTAGCCAGAAGTAAGTGTGAAACATATAACAATTAAAAAACTTCTATTTTGGACTACCACTGAAAATAAATTATAATGAATTATAGGCATTTTTTGTCTTAAAATATTATATCGATATAAAAAATACAACACTATTTTTATGGGTGGAGCATGGGCGGAGTCGACGCCATTTTAGAGAACTATTTGGCTTCAGATCACGTGACCTTAAGGCCTGTCCTCTCTTTTATTTTGTCATTGCAATATTCCAACTAAATCTGCAGTTGGGCGTAATATTGGTAGCATTGAAAAAACCATTTTGTGCATTTAAAGATTTATCTATGGATTCTACTCAAGGAGTAGGTAAATTAAGTAAAGTTCTTCCAAGAACTTTGAGAGAGAGCCTGCTGAAGAATCGATTTTTTTTTTTTTTTTCACTTCATCAAATTACTAAAAATGTTTTAAACTATAGTCGAATCCCTAATTTGACGGATCACTTTGACAAATAGAATGTAGCTATCTTTTGCAGAAAAATAAGGGGTAAGTTTCAATATTTTAGTATCGAATATCGACGTTTGATCCACCAAGCGGCAGATTTTAAATGACGCTCACTCGATTTCAAAGGTAAAAAAAGTTCATTCATGTTTTTTTTATACTAATACTTTAAAAATATAGGCAATATTGCCCAGTCTCTCGTGAAATATTATATCAATAACTTAGAGGACGATTTGGTTCAAGAATGTGTGCATTTTCAGTCACATTTCCTCTAATAAAATTACTTTCTATAAATGGAAAATTACTATTTTAGAAAGGTACATGGGGCGGCAGAAATAAATTGGCCTACACTCATAAAAGATATAAATCCGGGGTGACACGGACAAAAATAATATATTATTATTTGTCTGTGTCTTCCACGTAGAATTTATAACTGGCGATCGCGCTCTGTCAACTGCGACCTTTGATGAACTTTTAACAAAGCTATTTAATGCTATTTAATATTATATTATAAAAAAAAGAAATCTTAATTGTGATGTGTTGCCTTTAAAATTGTTTTTGAAAATTAAAAAAACACTTATTTCAATGCTACCAACATTAACAAAACATAAATGCCTGCACTCAATGACAAAATAAAAAGAGAGGACAGGCCCTAATTTGCGTATATATTTTTTCATTATACATGTATTGTGCAAATATGACCCGAAATACCAAAAATATAGCTGTCTTCTTCTTACACGTTACAATATGGACTTGTAGAGAAAGTACAATACATATAGCATATTTCAATTTTCTAGTAACATTTTAATAAAGTCTATGCAAGCCCCGCCTTGAAGCGCTTTTTGGTTCGGACGCCATTTATTGAAACGAACATCCTAAGTAGTTCGGCTGTCATCTAATGCGTTGTTCGAAGTTTATTTTTGATTTTAATAGTGAATTTGTGTATTTTGCTACTTTTTATTGTGTATCTAAAGTGAACTAAGTAAAACCTAACATGGCAAAGTGTTGCATCAGAGGGTGCAATTCAAACTTTGGAAAAAATTACGAAGGATTATCATTCTTCAGGTTAGTTGTAATTTTCATGTGTATTTTGGGTTTATTATGATTATGTGTCTATATTAGGAATTCTGGACTGCGTTTTTCGCTATTATCTATAATTTCTGATAACTAGTTTCAACATAAATAGATCAAGTAAATATTTGAAATGGTTACAAACACACCTGGCGTTGTACCGTACTTTTCGAGTTATCGATATTATATGCAACATTTATTTACATTAGTGATTAAATACTGTTTTTACCAAAATGTCGCTTTGCCAATGTATCAAAATTCAGAGCCATTGTCATATGTTTCTGGAAATAATATTTAAACATAATATTGCACATTATTATTACGAGTAGATAATAGCACAAACTATTAAAAGATTATTAATACTGCTACTACTGAACTGAAGCCTCTTCCAAAAATGGAAGTGTTTGCCCATAATCACCAAGCTGGGCAGGCAGGATTGTGATTGTAGTAAATGGTAGTTGTTACACAGAGGACGCTTCTGCCTGTTCTCCATTATATTCCCTTATTTGCCTCTTATGACACCTGGGGCAAAAAGAGGGATGGTGTGGTGACAATTGTATTTTGTTCTGCTGTCACCACACAGCTGATAAGGATATAATTTTATATTTTTAAGTAGTGATCTAAAATACATGTGAAGTTATTTTATCATGGATTTATAACATTATTTTATCGGTGCATGTATTTTTTTTAGATTTCCGAAGAATGAAGGACTTAAAAAATTATGGACTGATGATAAAGGAGGACCTGCAGGAGTAATAAGAATATGCTCCAAGGATTAAAAAAAATATATATTCAATAGGACGTTGGATGTTGCCTAAAGGATGATATGGTTCCCACTCTTTTTCCAGTAAGTATACCTACATTTTTTATAATGTAGTAAAATGAATGCTTGTCTAGGCTCTTTGTTGTCTAGACTTTTAAATGTTAATGTAGGTTATTTTTCTTTTAGTTTATTTTACACATAATTATACTAAATTGTTGTTATATAAATTTTTGATTTCCATGTTATAATGTGATAACTATACATTGCATATTCAGTGATACTCTAGCACAGTAACAATAAGTAAGTAATAATATATGTTTTCTTGCAGTGTATATGCCCATTGACATCGACAAACTTAATCTGATTTACATGGATCAACTGCCAACGACACCAACAAATATGGATGTAGACTTAACAGTTAATATAGGAGTCAGTACCATGGTGAGTATTCTCATCATATCATATAAAAAGAAATCAACTCTCTGATATATCAATGTACAAAAATATTATTTCAAATTAAAAATGCTGTTACAACAATTATTTATACAAAAAATCTTTATCAGTTTAAAGCATTTTTATATCTCGTATGTATATGGAATAATCGCCTGGCCACACTTAATTATTATACTCTATATATAATTGTATATGGATATCCTAGTTAATACTTAATATATTGTAAATTACTTTCCAGGTTTTAGCAGCTAAATCTGAAGATAAACTTAAAAAATTAGGTAGACAAGTACAAGAACAGCATAAGAAAATAAAGATGCTGAAGCAGAAAGTATCGACATATCAAATCAAAATTGACGAGTTGGGGAAACAAAATTTAATTTATAAAAATGAACCTGATAGGTATTATATGTACCTAATGGTGACATTTTCAATAGCGTCAACAGCAAACATGAGAGTTCGTATGAATTACTTTTAATTAAATCAGCAATTATGACTTCTTTATTATCTTTTGTTCTACAATAGTTTTAATTTTTTTTAGATGAACAGCAAATGACGGCACCGTCCACCGTCTTTCGCAATTCAAGCCTCTGAAGAAAAGGGTCCAAAGTGACTACGAGAAATACTTTAGGTTTATCTTCATAAATTAAATTATATTGTTCGCGCTTGCTACCAACATCACTCGGGACGAAGGAGGTGAGGCGGGGGCTCCAGCCCTTTGCCCGCGCCTGTGAACGCCTGCCAACCAGGGACTCTTCTCTCCTTACCTTACTTTCACGCGTATCACCATCAGACTTAATAGCATTCTAGACCAATTACTATAAGCTGTATCTTTGTAATATTGTAATTGTTTGCAATAAATATTGTGAAGTTTAACCTTCTTTCTCTCATGTACATGCGTTTACATGTATCATATATATTTTATTTCGCAAGAACCTTGATGTGTACCCAGGATCCTAGGAGACCTATATTTGCGTTTGACAATCACCTTTTCCCTCCTGAATTGTTGAATGCTGAAACACTATGTTGGAATATTAGGTTGGATCTTGCTATTTTGAATACTTAACAAAACAAAATTCTTTGCGAGATTTAGCCAGAAGTAAGTGTGAAACATATAACAATTAAAAAACTTCTATTTCGGACTACCACTGAAAATAAATTATAATGAATTATAGGTATTTTTTGTCTTAAACTATTATATCGATATAAAAAATACAACACTATTTTTATGGGTGGAGCATGGGCGGAGTCGACGCCATTTTAGAGAACTATTTGGCTTCAGATCACGTGACCTTAAGGCCTGTCCTCTCTTTTTTATTTTGTCATTGCCTGCACTTCATTGACTTCTGCACTTACTGTCAAGTGTCAAACTCAACTTGTATGTCAAAGTATAAAACTGTTGTTGTCAAATTGTCAAACTATTTGTATCGTGTGAATTCAATGACAAAATAAAAAGAGAGGACAGGCCCTAATTTGCGTATATATTTTTTCATTATACATGTATTGTGCAAATATGACCCGAAATACCAAAAATATATCTGTCTTCTTCTTACACGTTACAATATGGATTTGTAGAAAAAGTACAATACATATAGCATATTTCAATTTTCTAGTAACAATTTTAATAAAGTCTATGCAATCCCCGCCTTGAAGCGCTTTTCGGTTCGGACGACATTTTATGAAACGAACATACTAAGTAGTTCGGCTGTCATCTAACGCGTTGTTCGAAGTTTATTTTTGATTTTAATAGTGAATTTGTGTATTTTGCTACTTTTTATTGTGTATCTAAAGTGAACTAAGTAAAACCTAACATGGCAAAGTGTTGCATCAGAGGGTGCAATTCAAACTTTCGAAAAAATTACGAAGGATTATCATTCTTCAGGTTAGTTGTAATTTTCATGTGTATTTTGGGTTTATTAAGATTATGTGTCTACATTAGGAATTCTGGACTGCGTTTTCCGCTATTATCTATAATTTCTGATAACTAATTTCAACATAAATAGATCAAGTAAATATTTGAAATGGTTACAAACACACCTAGCGTTGTACCGTACTTTTCGAGTTATCGATATTATATGCAACATTTATTTACATTAGTGATTAAATACTGTTTACCAAAATGTCGCTTTGCCAATGTATCGAAATTCAGAGCCATTGTCATATGTTTCTGGAAATAATATTTAAACATAATATTGCACATTATTATTACGAGTAGATAATAGCACAAACTATTAAAAGATTATTAATTAATACTGCTCCTACTGAACTGAAGCCTCTTCCAATAATGGAAGTGTTTGCCCATTATCACCAAGCTGGGCAGGCAGGATTGTGATTGTAGTAAATGGTAGTTGTTACATAGAGGACGCTTCTGCCTGTTCTCCATTATATTCCCTTATTTGCCTCTTATGACACCTGGGGCAAAAAGAGGGATGGCGACAATTGTATTTTGTTCTGCTGTCACCACACAGCTGATAAGGATATCATTTTATATTTTTAAGCAGTGATCTAAAATACATGTGAACTTATTTTATCATGAATTTATAACATTATTTTATCGGTGCATGTATTTTTTTTAGATTTCCGAAGAATGAAGGACTTAAAAAATTATGGACTGATGATATAGGAGGACCTGCAGGAGTAATATGAATATGCTCCAAGGATTAAGAAAAAAAACTGCGAATAGGACGTTGGATGTTGTTAGGCTAAAGGATGATGTGGTTCCCACTCTTTTTCAGTAAGTATACCTACATTTTTTGTAATGTAGTAAAATGAATGCTTGTCTAGGCTCTTTGTTGTCTATACTTTTAAATGTTAATGTAGGTTATTATTCTTTTAGTTTATTTTACACATAATTATACTAAATTGTTGTCATATAAACTTTTGATTTCCATGTTTTATTGTGATAACTATACATTGCATATTCAGTGATAATCTAGCACAGTAATAACTTAATAAGTAAGTAATAATATATGTTTTCTTGCAGCGTATATGCCCATTGACATCAATAAACTTAATCTGATTTACATGGATCAACTGCCAACGACACCAACAAATATGGATGTAGACTTAACAGTTAATATAAGAGTCAGTACCATGGTGAGTATTTTCATCATATCATATAAAAAGAAATCAACTCTCTGATGTATTAATGTACAAAAAAATGATTTCAAATTAAAAATGCTGTTACAACAATTATTTATACAAAAAATCTTTATCAGTTTAAAGTATTATATCTCGTATGTATATGGAATAATCGCCTGGCCACACTTAATGATTATACTCTATATATAATTGTATATGGATATCCTAGTTAATACTTAATATATTGTAAATTACTTTCCAGGTTTTAGCAGCTAAATCTGAAGATAAAATTAAAAAATTAGGCAGACAAGTACAAGAACAGCGTAAGAAAATAAAGATGCTGAAGCAGAAAGTATCGACATATCAAATCAAAATTGACGAGTTGGGGAAACAAAATTTAATTTATAAAAATGAACCTGATAGGTATTATATGTACCTAATGGTGCCAGAAATACAGGCTTTGATCCTAGTTCAGGCATCAGACAGTTTTAAATACATGCAATTAAAATGTAACAACTAAAACTGTAACACTGTCAATAAACGATTATTTCATTTCATTTCATTTCATTTCAATGGTAACATTTTCAATAGCGTCAACAGCAAACATGAGAGTTCGTATGAATTACTTTTAATTAAATCAGTAATTATGACTTCTTTATTATCTTTTGTTCTACGATAGTTTTAAATTTTTTTAGATGAACAGCAAATGACGGCACCGTCCACCGTCTTTCGCAGTTCAAGCCTCGGAAGAAAAGGGTCCAAAGTGACTACGAGAAATACCTTAGGTTTATCTTTATAAATTAAATTATATTGTTCGCGCTTGCTACCAACATTACTCGGTACGAAGGAGGTGAGGCGGGGCCTCCAGCCCTTTGCCCGCGCCTATGAACGCCTGCCAACCAGGGACTCCTCTCCTCACGCGTATCGCTATCAGACTTAAAAGCATTCTAGACCAATTACTATAAGCTGTATCTTTGTAATATGGTAATTGTTTGCAATAAATATTGTGAAGTTTAACCTTCTTTCTCTCATGTACATTGTATGCGTGTACTTATATATTATATATATTTTATTTCGCAAGAACCTTGAAGTGTACCCAGGATCTTAGGAGACTATATTTGCGTTTGACAATCACCTTTTCCCTCCTGAATTGTTGAATGCTGAAACACTATGTTGGAACATTAGGTTGGATCTTGCTATTTTGAATACATAACAAAACAAAATTCTTTGCGAGATTTAGCCAGAAGTAAGTGTAAAACATAATTATAACGATTAAAAAACTTCTATTTCGGACTACCACAGAAAATAAATTATATTAGGTATTTTTGTCTTAAAATATTATATCGATATGTAAAAAAACAACACTATTTTTATGGGTGGAGCATGGGCGGAGTCGACGCCATTTTAGAGACCTATTTGGCTTCAGATCACGTGACCTTATGGCCTGTCCTCTCTTTTTATTTTGTCATTGTGTGAATTGTGATTAATGTGATTATGTATTTATTGAAATTTGTCAAAATTTACGATAAGTTTCTTCTCAAATAATTATTCGTTTGATTTCAACACTTTGAAATCATTCTGAATATTAGATTATCCGAGATTATACCCTCCCAAGGTGTATTTCAATCTCAAACGTTCATGTTGCAGAGATCAATACTCAAGAGTTTGTATTGATTTCTTCACTTAGCACAAGCAATATCTCAAAAGAACGCGCAGATTCGTGTTGGGTAAAATATGATTCTTTATGTTATCCAAGATCTTTGAATATATTTTGTAGATGCGATGGTTGAAAAGCTTTAATTTTTTTTATTTGATTTAACATCTAAGACTGAATAAGTATTATAATACCTATAATAATATTTGTTATTGATTTTCAGTTGAACCATCATGAGTCCAGTTGAAAGTGTGCCAATAGCTGTATTAAGTCATGTAGATGATTATGTAGAATTACTCTATGATGACATACCTGAGAAGATAAAAGGTTCTGCACTAATCCTGCAGTTAGCTCGGAACCCTGACAACCTAATAGAATTAGCTAGAAATGGTATGTATGTCAGAATATGTTGTTATGAACCATGAGTACACTTGTACTACACTACGCTATAATAAGTATTGTATAAATATTTGTATCACATTAGGCTAAGCTGCTTTTTCATAATATTGAGTATCACCTAGTGAAAATTACTAGAGCTGCAGATCTCATTGTAGTCTTTTTTTACCATACCTTATCTTTAATGTTTTTAAGCCAGAACTATAAGTATTTGTATGTTAAAATATGTTAAAAATTGAAAATAGTTTATATAAAAGAGCTGATTTCATTTGTGTTATCAAAACTGTTTAAAACTACTAATATAATAAAACTCAGTGAAATTTATTGTCCCTGTGGTTTAGTTATAAAGATCACATAGACATAATCATTATAGTTTTCAATCATATACCTACTTCAGAGTGACAGAGTTGACCGACTCTTCTTGAGTTGCTTTTATATTTAAGAGATGTAAGTTAGGTGTTATTTTATTTTTAAAATTAGTTAACTTATTAATCGTACTCCGTAAAGCTTTAGGGTTTTTTCAGACTTTGTCAAGAGTTCCTTTTCATACGAGTGCTTTAATTGTCTAATAAGTTTATTGCAATAATTACAATATCATTTGAATGTGTTTTTCAATATCTCGTTGTGTGGATCCAATCTTAGATCAATACAAACATATTTTTGTGTTTTATATAATATTGATCGTGTATTGCCTATGATAATACAATTTTACCGCCAGTAGTAGTGTTTTCCGGTTTTTAATAAATAATTTGCATTTATGGGTGTGCCATGTACTCTGTTGCCGGTTTCAAATGAAGCTAAAAGTCAACTATTTAAATTACATGATAAAAATGTGAAATTAAGTTTCATCACATGGTAAGTTTATTTATTATTTTTATTTGCAGAGGCATTACTCAGTGCTCTCTCCAGAGTTCTCAGAGAAGAATGGAAACGAAGTATTGAGTTGAGCACTAACATTGTTTACACATTCTTTTGCTTTTCCACTTATATTGAATTCCATCCAGTCATAATTCAATATAAAATTGGATCACTGTGCATGGATGTAATTGATTATGAATTAAAAAGATATGATCAGTGGAAAGAAAAAGTAGAAGGCAAGAAGCAAATCCTAACTCCTGATAAGGTAGATTTAGTTGATAATATTTAGTATGTTTTAGAAATGCAAAATTATATCAAATGATTCATGTGCAATTCAAATCTTGGCTTATTCTTAATGTACCTGTTCCAGAATGAATTACCTAAAAGTCGAATTCCCGAGCCAAAACGAAGGCCCAAATCAGGGACTTGGGCTGTAGCTGATGTTAATTTACAAAAGACAAGGACAGTTGTTTCTAGCTATCATGAAGATCTTTGCAATGCATCAGATGAGTATTTATCGAAAACTGATGAAGAACAAATGAAAAGAAAATTAAAAACATTGTCAAAAAGACAAGAGCAACTATTGAGAGTAGCATTTTACATGCTGCTTAATATTGCAGACAATGTTAAAGTTGAAGAGAAGATGCATAAGAAGGACATTGTAGGGTTGCTGGTGGGAGCTATGGAGAGACATTCAAACATAGACTTGCTCATCCTTATTGTCTCATTTTTACAAAAATTGTCCATTTTTGTTGAAAACAAGAATTCCATGGCGTCGAAAGGAATTATTGAAAAATTAGCTCCTTTACTAGAATCTCCTAATGCTGACTTAGTAAATGTAACATTGAAATTACTCTTCAATTTAACTTTTGACACAAAACTACGTAACAAAATGATCAAAATGAATCTATTGCCAAAGTTCATTCAGTTTACTAGTGAGTACATGTTATATATTACTATTTGTATTACCTTATAAAAAGAAACAACTGAACCTCTAAAATATTTACTAAATATAATGTAAAATAATATAAAATATTTTCAGGTGACGACAAACACATAACTTTGGCAATGAAAATTCTTTATCATCTTAGTATGGATGATCGTGTAAAAATAATGTTTACTCAATCAGATTGTGTAAAATTGGTAAGTACCTCTAGAATTAAATCTGACATTGTTTCATTTACTAACTCGGATGACCCAGCTTTGCTCGGTTTAGTGTTGCTTAACAACACCATCTACTAGAATTAGTTTTAGTATTGCTATTCGCAACACAGTTTTTCATTACCTGAAAACACGGATAAAACGACATTTTCTAAAAATGAATCTTGGCTAGATCTATTTATCGCCTCCGAAACCCCCTACATACTAAATTTTATGAAAAGTGTTGGAGCCGTTTCCGAGATTCCGAGAATATATATACAAGAATTGCTCGTTTTAAGGTATTAGATTTTTTCACACTACATGCCATTGTGTAATTTATATAATTTGATACATAAAATACTTATAGCGAAAATAATGTTGCTCTAATGCTGCGGGTACATTAGCTTACCAATATTCTTATTCAGTATCGTTATTATCCAGTATTCCTATTCGGCTTGTCGCGATAACCACTCCACCTTTCCATCGGTGTTTTTGTTCTTTCTTTTTTTTCTTTTTGTAAATCGACACCTGTTTCTTCAGCTAACGGACATGCTTCTGCTGAACGTAAAGAGCGATTCGCGGTGCGAGGCGGGCGGTGCGGGCAGCACGGACGTGTTGCTGGCGCTGTGCGTCAACCTGGCGTGGTGCGAGCGCGCCGCGCTGCAGATGGCGGCGGAGGGGCGCCTGCGGGAGCTGCTCGCGCGCGCCTTCCGCCACCGGAACGCCATGCTCATGAAGCTCGTGCGCAACCTGTCGCATCACGCGCAGATCAAGCCGCTCTTCGTGGTACGTCTTATGTTCTGTTTATATGTATTAAGTAGTTAAGTAAATTTTAACTAAAAAGTTACTAAATTGTCTGTTTACACGTATTAATTTATTTATTTAGTTAAAATTTACTTATCTCCTTAATTACTTAATACGTGTAAATAGGACTTAAACAGCTGCTTGTGTATCGCAAGCGATGATTACATGCCTATCACAGTGTGATAGAGACAGGCCATCTACAATGTTCGAAGTTTACTTTTTTATGTAAATAGCGATTAACGCGCTCTCGATCCACCTGATGGTAAGTGGATACCTTGGATGTCAGCATCACTGGCATGAGATTGGTCAGTAATCTAAGTGTTTCTAGTCCGCCACAATACGGTTAAAAACTTCATGGCAAAGAACAAAAAAAAAATTAAAATGTGTGCAATTCACACGTGGTAGAAGTGAAACTTTCCAAAATTTTGGTCAATAAATCGAATCTTCTACCTAGTTCCTCGCGCCATCTATGAATACAACTTAGCACTTTTTAAAAGGTAACCACGAACATAAGAAAAATCGATCGACCAACCGATTGTTGTTTCTTAGTTAGTTGCTAGATGGCGCGCTACAGTAATTTTGTGTAAGACGGCTGCTAGATGGTACCTACTTAATAATTTACGTGTTGTTGTCGAGGGGTTTGCGCAGCAAAGAGCTCTTATTTGTGAGTATTTTTATATCTTGTTGTGCTAAATAATAAATTTTATAAGATGCCGAAAACTAATGCCGAAATGTGTCGTCAATATCGACGCAAAAATAAAACTAGAATGAAAAAAAATTCTTTGAAAATATTTAAAAGAGCATTTGAAAGTATTTAAAAACAGTATAAAAATAAAACTAAAAAAAAAGAAATACTGGGAGATGCGAACCTGCGCATCAGGTATTGTGAATCTACGTCCTGACCATTGGGCTACGGAGAATTTAAATTGAAAGTCGAAATTAGCGGTTATATTATCTTACCTGTCGTTGCATCCGGTTTCAAATCACTAACGATTCTAAAGAAGTTTCACTTCAAAAAGAAAATGTGTGCAATTCACACGTGGTAGAAGTGAAACTTTCCAAAATTTTGGTTTCAAGATAATGAGATGAAAAAGCAATAAATCGAATCTTCTACCTTATTCCTCGCGCCATCCATGAATACAACTTAGCACTTTTTAAAAATCTATCTAGCAATAAAACGAATCTTCTATCTTACTCCTCAAGCCATCTATGAATACAACTTAGCACTTTTTAAAAATCTATCTAGCAATAAAACAAATCTTCTATCTTATTCCTCGCGCCATCTATGAGATATTAAACAACGAAAATGAAATTCTTATTTTTTGTTGATAAATTCTTTGAAAATATTTAAAAGAGCATTTGAAAGTATTTAAAAACAATATAAAAATAAAACTAAAACTTTTTTTTTTATGTGTACATGAACAATAAATAAATAAATAAATAAAAAAAAAAGAAATACTGAGAGATGCGAACCTGCGCATCAGGTATTGTGTATCTACGTCCTGACCATTGAGCTACGGAGAAGTTAAATTCAAAGACGAAATTAGCGGTTATATTATCTTACCTGTCGTTTTTCCGTTGCATCCGGTTTGAAATCACTAACGGTTCTAAAGAAGTTTCACTTCAAAATATTAAAAATGGTCCTTTAACAATTATTAGAAAATCTTATCGTATTTTTAAGTGAGGTACACTTAAAAACTGAACCTCATTGAGAACAATTTTTTCAGGAATTTGTGGGCGACATTGCTGGTGCCGTTACCAGTGGCGAAGTGTCCGAAGAATTCGTAATAGAATGTATTGGCACTCTTAGCAACATTCTGCATCCGTCTAACAACATCGATATTTACGCTGTCGTTGAAAGATATAATTTGATTCCATGTATAATGAAGATCTTAGATCCAGGTGAGAATAAGTGTTAAAATTGTATTAGGTATAAAAAAAAATTATGATATTTTTTTATGGAAATAGCCGGCAAACGAGCTGACGATTCACTTGATGGTAAGTGGCTATCGTCGCCCATGGACATTAGCAACATCAAAGGAATCTGATGCGTTGCCGGCCAAGAAAGAGAGAAGAACTAACAAAGAAAGAAAGCCCCCAGCCGGAATACGACGAGTCGTTTGGCGACTGAGTCATGCTCAAGGGTGGTAGCTATCCAGGCGGACTCCATGGAGAAATAATAATAGTAATAATGGTATAGTAACTATATAATATATTCTTAGAAATAAAAGATTAAAAAACATAAAAAAAAGATTTAATACACAAAATCACGATAACAAAATTAAATAATGATTTTAATAAATTAGCGAAATACGGTATTATTCTGTCGCAGTAACAAATAGCAATTCGGGCAGAGTTTCCACTAAGGTGTCCAGCGGCAAAATGACCGAGGACCGCCATCGTTGCTCCTTATATAGGGTGGTGACGCCATCTTGAAAAAATGTTCGCCTTATTTCCAAGACGGCCTCTCCTGACGGGGCAGCGTCCTCGCAGCCCTTGTTAGCTCCTCGAAGACGGACCAGCACCGTCTCCACCATCAGCCATGTCATCAGTGGTCATCTCATCGTAACCTGAAAGACATAACATTTTGTTACTTCAACACATACTAAGTCAACAACATAATAAATAAGTAGTCGCGATGTATTAGATTTTTAACTTTGTACTGAACAACTCATCTAAGCAATTTCATCGCAATAGGTTTTACAAAGGTCTGTTCCTGCGCAACCGAATACCCTTAAAAATAATGTGCGCACTCCAGGTTTTACATCAGTATGTAGCAGGTCACCCCGATACCTATTCAATATCGGCAGGGTTTACACAGGTCCGAAATCAGTGTGGGCCCCACTGACACAACCCGATACCTCCGAAGTGCATATCCCGTTGTTAAATGCACATTATGTGTCCTGGTCACCCCAATACCATGTGCGCAAGGTTTTACACGGGTCTGTTCCAACGACACATCACATCACAAAAATATTTGAAATTGTTTAGTACAAAGTTGATTAATAAACATGGCAAGCTAAAGCTGAGCGCGGTTAAAATAGTTGTTTACTGCACAAAAAGCACATATAAGTATTTGTAGGGACTAACTTGCAAAAAATCCTGCACAAGTGCTTGGAGTCCACTCTCCACGCCACAACACCATGTACCCAGCAGCAGCTTGACTTGTCTTTCCGTACGATCCAGCCAACAGTTGTAGTTCGTAGCGATCGTTAGGGAGAATTTTAACAATTTTATACGGACCGCGCATACCACTGTCTAATTTGCCAGTACTTTGGGAGTTTTTAATAACGTAAACCAAATCATCGATTTTAAATTGCTTCGGCGGATTTCTATTTTTGTTCACGTATGAGTCTTGACTTTCTTTATTTTGATCAAGAAGAACACCAACTTGCTGACGTCGAAGCTCGCGCATAGCCTCCCTGTTAGGGTTCGTGCCCTCGCAAGTAATATCTCTTATCAAGGAATTGACAACTGGCGTAGTAGACTCGGTACCGATTAAAAGATTCAGGGCTGAACATTGCGTAGTTTTATGTTTAGTAATATTTAGAATTAATTGTAACTTCCACAAAACTTTTGTCCAATCATTCTTATTATAATTTACTTCAACCCTTATCATATTCAAAACTGTCCGGCAATACCGTTCCACTTGTCCATTCTCTTGGTGCATTTCGGGAGTAATGAAATGTACATCGACCCCATAATCCGTTATCCACTTGATAAATTCGCGATTATCGAACATTCGGCTCCGATCACATATCAAGCGTTTAAAACAGCCAAACAGAGAAATAGTTTGAGTCATGACGCGTTTTAGCTCCTTACAATCCTGTCTTTGTAGACCGTATAATAGACAGTACTTCGTGTACGCGTCAACAATAATCAAAACGTATTTAAATCCATTGCACTCCTTCAATGGGCCAAGGACGTCGGCGTGTATTGTATCAAACGGCACCGTATTCTTTTGCCACGAGCTTATTGGCTGCAAAGGTGCTCGAGGCACATGTTTGTGTGAAATACAAACGACACAATGCGTCACGTATTTGATAACAAATTGTCTCATCCCGGGAAACCAGAAGTGCCGCAAAATCAAATCAATTGTTTTGTCGATACCTAAGTGTTCATGCTCATCGTGGAATACACGTAGTAAGCTCAAACGAAAAGCCTTCGGAACATAACATAAGAAACGCGTTTGTTCGCCCGTAACATTATATTTGTAGTACAAGAGATCATTACGTTTCACATACCTACTACTATCTAATTCGCCGTTATTTAGTTTTTCTAATAACGTCAACGTTTCTTCGTCACCCGCCTGAGCTACCTGTGCCCAATTTTGAGGCTTCTGAACAATATCAACAACATTGACAGGGTTCCTACTTAGGTAATCTACATGTGACATTAAGAGCCCCTTACGATATTCTAAAGTGAAGTCGAAGTCCTGCATGTAGATCCACCACCTCGCAACTCTGGGTTGGAGATCCTTTTTGCGCTGAGTCATTTTCAACGCGTTGCAGTCCGTAATAATTATAAAATGTTTACCAATTAAATATTGTCGAAAATGCTGCAACGATTTAACGACGGCAAGGGTCTCCAACTCATAGCTGTGGTACTTGGATTCCGCACCGGCAGTCAACTTACTAAAATACGCGACTACTCGCCTACGTCCATCGCTATGTAACTGCATGAGTATACCACCGTAACCTATGGAACTCGCATCGGTGTGAAGTTCCGTGTGCAGCTCGGGATCGAATATCGCCAATACAGGTTCATCGGTTAAACGCGAGATAATTTCTTGTCGTGCATTTTCATGCTCATCGCTCCAATGAAAATTAGCATCTTTTTTAGTTAAAGCTGCGATACAAGCGGTTTTGATAGCGTATCCAGGAATGTATCGGCGGAAGTAGCCCGCTAAACCTAAAAACTGACGAACCTGCTTGACACTATTCGGTCTCGGTGACTTAACTAATGCTTCGATTTTATGTGGACTCGGCCGTACCTGACCGCGACTAATGATACGTCCTAAATATTCAACTTCACTTGTAAGAAAATTACATTTCTTTAAATTAATGGAGAAGCCCGCTTCCGTCAAAGTTTTTAATACTAAATCAAGTAATTTGAGATTGTCTTCAACGGTGTCAGTCAGTAACAGTACGTCATCAATGTATACAAGGACTTGTCCTGCTTCTATGAATGGCTTTAACGTTTTAGTTATGGTTTTCTGGTAAATAACAGGGGCGTTTGCAAGGCCGTATGGCATCTTGCAATACTCGTAGTGTCCTTCGGGAGTAATAAAGGCAGTTTTATGAATAGAATCCTCGCTAACACGCAGCTGATGAAAGCCAGAAACCATATCCAATCCGCTAAAACACCTTGCAGCGCCTAACCTATCTACGTGATCATTAATCAGGGGTAATGGGTGCCTAACTTTTACAGTAATCTGATTTAAAGCTCTATAGTCCACTACCATCCTGTCAGAACCGTCTTTCTTTTTGACGAGCAATATGGGGCTGGCGTACTCTGAATCTGATTCACGTATGATACCCTTGTCTAATAGGTCTTTAATAATAACGCGAACACGTAACTTCTCATCATGAGACAACTTATATGGCCGATAGTAGACGGGAATATCGCTCGTTAACTTAATTTGCATCTCACTATCTTTTACGGTAGTAGTAGCCGTACCAGTCAAAAAATAATCGGAATACTTCGACAATACATCTATTAAGCGTTGTTTATCGACACCAGTGACGGGAGTGTTTATTTTATCGAAGAATGAAGTTTCACTTACTTGAGACACGTTATGCGCTGAACTATGGACTATTCGTTGAGAGTCACCGGTTCTTATATACGCGACACCTTTCCTGTTAAGGACATCCGTACCGATAATCACAGGGACATTCAAATATTTACTTTCGACGATATAAAAATCTACTTCTAAAGTTATATCATTTAACTCCACTGGCAATGTAACAAAAGAATTTACTTCCACTTCCGTGCCTCCTAGGCCGCGTAATATTCGATACGTTGTTTTTATATGACATGAAAAATACTTCACTAAGTCTAAAGATAATAATGAAACGCACGAACCGCTATCGATTAATATGTCAACGGGTACCCCCAATATAACGGCAGCAACAACGTCCAGATTTTTAGAAATACCTTCGTTCTCGCGACAAAAGTTAATACCGTTCTTATTTCTTGAATTTGCGCGTTCTTTTGCAAAACATACACTTTCCGAATGACCGATCTTTTTGCAGAAGGTACACTTATCAACCGCGGGTGTTACTAACGTAGGGCTGTCGGTAGTAATTCCCGAAACAGTTTTTGAACGCTTTGGACAATTAATACTCTTATGACCAAACTGGCTACACTCATAACATTTAATAGGTTTAGGATCGGAAGACTTACGCTTTAAATTATTTTGACTATGAAAAGGTTTAAAACGATTTGGTACGTGATGATAACTCCTCTTACTGGCGCCTGTTTGAGATGTACCGCAGTTTACAAAGTTTGACAAGTACTCCACGATGTTTTCAGGTGTTAATTTGGCATTCATGGCTGAAGCCCGTATTTGTGGATCTGTAATACCTCTTATAATAATCGCCGTTAACAGTTCACTACTCAATCCTTTAACTATACGCAACCTTAGCAAAGATTTACGTGCATATTCCGCGTAAGTGGAGTATTTGTCAGACTCTGTACGCATCACATCATACAAAATGCTCGCGACATCGACACTACGTGGGCAAAGAGATTTTAACTCTAATTTAAAGTTTGACCATGTACGAGTGGTGCTTGTCCACTGGCTGAGCCAGGTGCGCGATTCACCCTTTAAACAATTCCCTACACGGGCAAGGCATTCATTGTCGTCCCAACGGTTCAAATTACGAGCTCTATCAACTTCATCACACCACGTGTCGACGTCATGAACACTTGGGTCAAAATCGGAAACAAAATACTGATTCGATCTCACCGGGAGAGAGTTAATGGCCTCCAATAAACGCTCAGCAGCGTTACTCATATCGCCTCGATGTGGCGGTGCTGCGGCGGCGTGCCCGCTCTCAGATGCCGGGGCTGCTGGGCCCGGCGCTGGTGTGGTGCAGGCGGTCGTCGGTGACCGCGCCTCCGCACGTGGCGATGCCCGCGGTAACGCCAAGGCATGACCGACCTCCGCGTTCACTTCTGACTGCGAACGTGGCTCGCTTCCAGCACGTGTTCTCTCTTCGAGTGCCTGTAACCTCTTCAAAATCTCCTCCATTTGATTAGTAGGTGACGGAGTCCGCGTACGGCGTCTCCCTTTTGTTTTGCCGCGCTGCCTGTCAGATGGCATTGTGCGAAACTCTGCCCGAAAATAAAATAATTTTAAAAGTCAGATGTGGCACTGGCGGTTAGTGGCCCACGAATCCCACTTCTGATCTTAGAAATAAAAGATTAAAAAACATAAAAAAAAGATTTAATACACAAAATCACGATAACAAAATTAAATAATGATTTTAATAAATTAGCGAAATACGGTATTATTCTGTCGCAGTAACAAATAGCAATTCGGGCAGAGTTTCCACTAAGGTGTCCAGCGGCAAAATGACCGAGGACCGCCATCGTTGCTCCTTATATAGGGTGGTGACGCCATCTTGAAAAAATGTTCGCCTTATTTCCAAGAATATAGTTATTAACATTCGCAAATGAGTAAGTTTGTAATAAGGTATGCAGTCACCAAAGTCTATAAATACTAGGTTCATTTCTTTCCCAAAAAAGGTTTCACTTAGTTTGTAAGACATCTATGATTTTGAAATAATTGACTGCTTCATATTTTGTAAAATATAAATACTACGAAGTAGCCTAAATGTGTGTACTGCGAATATTGTAATGTATCTGTACATAATATAATAGAGTAAAATACTCTTTATTGTACACATCAAATAGGTTAATACTTTAGAACATAGTATAAATAACATGTAGTACAAAAGGCAGTCTTATCGCTATAGAGCGATCTCTTCCAAACAACCTGTAGTGTATTAGGAGGGCGATAAAATAATACGCGGCAGATCCGAACAACAGCCATTTATTAACTAACAGACATATATGAAACAATCACCTACCCATATGTTACATTCATTGCGGGTTTATACCCCACAACCTTTGGGCAGAGGATATAGAAATCAGTGTGAAAAGGGTAGGGTGAATAAAATGATTTGTTTATCCACGTGCGTGTGTGTGCGTGTCCCCCCTCAGCGAACAAGTGCGACGCGGAGCTGGTGCTGGAGGGCGTGGTGGCGGCGGGCGCCCTGGGCGCGGACGAGCGCGCGGCGGCGGCGCTGGCGGCGGCGGGCGTGGCGGGCGCGCTGGTGGCCGCGCTGCGCCGCAGCCAGGCCGACGACGACCACGTGCTGCAGACCGTGTTCGCCTTCCGACAGCTGCTGGCGCATCCGCGCGCCGCCGAATACCTCGTCAATAACACTGGTATGCACCATTCTTATTTTATAACCAATGATATTAAACTAGATACGTTATGCCCTTATAAATCAACCAAAAAATCTGTTCCGACCGAGCTACAACACAAACGTTTATCTTTTGTTTCACTACAAAAGCAAAGCAAAAGCAAAGCAACAACCCATAATTGTCCCACTGCTGGGCTCGGGGTCTCCTCTCACAATGTGAGGGGTACAGGCCATAGTCTACCACGCTGGCCAAGTGCGGATTGGTAGACTTCACACACCTTTGAGAACATTATGGAGAACTCTCAGGTGTGTAGGTTTTCTCACGATGTTTTCCTTCACCGAAGCAAGTGATAATTAACTTGTAATACGCACATAATATTTGAAAATTAGAGGTGCGTGCCAGGATTTGAACCCGGGCCCCCGCGTTCGGGAAACCAACGTTCTAATCATTAGGCTATCACTGCTCACTACATCAATCACTATTACATTGGTAAATTATATAAAAGAGATGGCACTACTAAAACCATAATAGTGAAAAAGACAGCTAGACGGCCTCACTCAGAGGCAGCTATCAACTGTCTGAATTAAAATCGCTACACTCGTCTAAATTCGACTGACATCATTTCAGCACCATCTTGGCATATCTTGTATATAATATCATTGTTTATAACTATCTTTTGCCCGTGATAGAGATCGACTTTTTACAAATCCCGCGGGTACTCTGAACTTTTCCAAGATAAAAAGTAGCCCATGTGTTAATCCGTGCTATCTCCCTTCCAAAATTTCAGCCAAAATTTGGTTAAGTAGGTTGTTGTGGCGTGATTGAGGAACAAACATCCAAACATCTTCACAAACTCACATTTAAATTATTAATAGGATTGTAATCACCGTACCCGCACCCGTTGCATTCAAAATGCTCAGTGTCCGCGAAGATATAAGTGTAAAAGACTAACGAAGAAGACTTCGCGACGAATTTACGCAGTCTTTTGTCTTTGCTTCTATTGGAGTGAAAACTGACGATATGGTGTCGATGACGACATGCTGTTTGGATCTTCCATTTATGATATAGATGGAAGTCAATCCATCCATTGTTGAATGTTATACATTCCATCGACTTCAGAGTGGCAGCTACTTCAAATACTTCAAACCATATTATCTCTATGTCTATATAGCTTTTTATAAGTGTTGTTTTAAACATAATGCTGAAATAATTAATTTTAATTGCAGAAGCTCCTGCTTATCTTATTGACCTCATGCAAGACAAAAATGTAGAAATACGAAAGATGTGCGACTCCTGCCTTGATATCATATCGCAAATGCAAAACGAATGGGCTGAAAGGATCAAGGTAAGTTCATTATTAACCTTATTAATTAGTGAATTTCTATGTGTTTTACTGTCCCTCTTAATTGATTTATTTTGCATAACATATATTATTTTATATCTATGTCCGCCAATACACTCTGCCAGCAGTGTGCGCAGCTGTTTAGTTCTGCAGAAAGTGTTATAATAGTTAGGTCATCATTATGGGCTCTAGTATTAAAATTATTTGTCTCCCAGAATCTTCATGCACGCCAATGATAGTCAAAACATGAGGAAAACCATTAAATAAATACATAACCTTTATTCTCATATTAACTTCTCCAAAACCATTTATAAATATAATAAAACTCCTATACACTACTTTTTAAATGTCCAGTCTATGAACACTTGCATATTGTGAGGGGGGCCTGGTGATCTATATTACAGGCTTCGGCTTAGTTTAGACACCAGATCTCCCACAAATTACTGTTAATGTATGGACCCTTTTTGAAAATTGTTCAGGTGATGTTTTATGTAATTTGTGGAGATAAATAAACAGTATTATTATTATTATTATTATAACAGTATGAAGATGACTTGTGATTTTTTGTCTGCTCCTTCTTTTTGTACAATACAGCGTTGTTTACATTAAATACCTATGTAAAATAAAACTATAATCTGTAACCAGGTGGAACGTTTCCGTTGCCACAATGGGCAGTGGCTGTCCGTGGTGGAGACGCTGGGCGCGGAGAGCGGGTCCGGTGACGCGCCTGACGACTTGCCGCCGTATCTCTGCGCTGAGTACCTCACCACGCACCGCCTCACTACTTCCGGTACAACCATTTTTTTTATAATTGCATGACGTACCATAGACAACTGTTTTTCTATATGACAGCAATATCATTTTCATGGGTTACTTTCGCTTAAAATAATAGTTTCATTAGGAATATTTAATTTGAATTAACTTGTTATTTTTTCTATTAATAGATTCTCAAGCATCCCTTAATGATGATTCGGATAGTTTTTCTGGAGAAGTAGACTTCAACCGGACCAGGTAAGGATAGAAAATTTATATTATAATAATATTATATTATAATTTTATTATTCAAGATCGTGCGTATTAAAACTTAAACTCAAATAATACTTTGCTAAAATGTGTACATTTCAGGAATGGGATAGATGGGCATACTGAAGAATTAAGTGGTCTTGCTGACTCTACAAATGGAAAATCTTTGGAAGAATCCATGCAATCCAATAAAATTAATATCCTCGCCTAATTTTTCTGCACAAATTGCACACATTTTGTTACCAGTATTAATACTCGCTTTTATAGGCAATATAGAGTTATTTTAACAATGCAGTACCTTAACCTAGTCTATAAATAATTGTAATTTAACCTTAGCATTAGAATAAACATATTTATAATAATAACATCCAATTCAAATGTTTTATGAATAGTTTGTGAAAAATTTAATAGTATTTTCTCATATTTATCAATCGCGCATTGCCCTAAAGCTAAATGTTCAACAAAATAACCGTTGTTGTTAGGTTCATCTCATCTCTTTCTTTTAATATTGGCACGGTAAAGAAATATTTATCGTAATATTGGTCTGCACTACCTCTACTTATATGAATATGGATTGTGTATCGTCAATAAGTCAGCTGGGGAATAGAAATGAGAAGCGTAGTAGAGCAAGTAAATTCACGTAACTTTCGTGAATGCAGTTAAATTTCTGTTCTGTTCAGTATTTTCCGTATACGTATTTACATTTACATATTCATTGGAATATTAGAAATTCATCTCACCATATCTTTAAATTAAACTACAAGTTGATAGAATGAAACAGAAATAGTCGTGGAGTAGAAGAAAATATTCACTCCTCAACATTTTTAAAGTAAAGGATATCGTAGTCTTATGATTCAAAATTATATAAAAGCATGAAAAACATCAGATTAATTACTATGGAATGAAGTGAACGCCGTTACTTAGGTTTTTACACTACTTTATTTTTTTAATACGTGATTGTAAGAAAGATATTTTCGTGATTTTTGTCAAACCCCTCCCCCCCCTTTCAAGCCTCACGTGATTAATGGACGGCCCCAAAGGTATACAACATAGAGTAACTTATACATAGGGGAAGTATACAACAAAATTGGGGAATGCATTTGATTAAAAAAGTAGGTATTGATCCATAGTAAATAACTTTATTTTGTTTTGATTTATTATGTTACGCAATATTTCCGTTCAGTTTATTTAGTTTAATTTCCTGTGATTTTAAATAAATGATTTAAAAATCAATTTGTTTCTTTGTTAAATATCGAGCAGAGTAGAAGAAGAGTGTTCTTAAAATGTTTTGACGTGATAACGTCTATTAAAACGGAACGCCGGGTGCACGCACGAAAAAGCATGACTCATGTGTCGCGTTCCGCGAGCGAGCGAACAATGGAGAAAGCGCCATCTATGAACGAAACTATATACACAATTAAGTCAGAAAGGAATTTGCTGAAAAAATAGTTTAGTTCAGGAGTTCTAGATGGCGTTGTAGTATAAAGATAAAAGTTTCTAATTATAAGTTAATTTCCAGAGATAATATTATACTCTCACAGCATATCACGGTTACATTGGATCTGTCCTACGGTATGGCTTAGTGCTTTAGGGTAATACAAGGACAATAGATAAAGGTCTTAAGTTTCAAAAACGCTGTATTAGATCTATTTGTGGCTTAGGTCCACTAGACAGCTGTAGACAATATTTTAAAGATCTAAAAATATTACCTCTACCCTGTATGTACATATATGAAATATGCCTGTTAGTATCAAGAAATAGACAATTATTTAAGACATATTATAGTGAGGTTAGTCTTGATAGATGCAGGCACAAAAACAAATTATAGTTACGCTACTAGCGTGATTCAGAAAGTTGTACAGCGCCATCTCTGTAAAACTCTCTGAATGACTTCAAAAAAAGTGTCGTCATTCGTAAGAATCAAAAAGTGTCGTAAGAATTTTTTCCGTCTAGCCCCCTTTCACAACGCGCGATAAGGAACTTCGTTCCAAAATAGAACTGTATATGACACCCTACGATTCCGAAAGTCGACCTCAAATAGGCCTGTTAGTGATCGAAAATATAATATTCATCAAATATCACGTGATCTATCTTCAGACACCTCTTCGGAGCTTGGGGTCCAGTTGTATACATAAATTTCTTGCCATAGACCATAGACACGGTAAGTAAAGTCAATCTGACAATTCGATCTGCTAAATGACAATGTCAAACAATATTTGTAAAGGTTTGTTTTGTTGCGCGATTTTCAACTCTGTGAGTATACAAATCAATAGTATTTTTAATGTTTCTTGTTTGTTTTCAGTATGCGAAATCATTTTGAACTTTTGATTTGAAGATTTTGAAGACATTTGTATTTTGTACTAATTCAAAGTTCGATTAAAATTATACCTATAATATACAGTTTATTAAGTAAAAGGAAGACGAAACGAATTTTTGATAAAATTTTAATATTTATTTTTAAGTTCACTGCCAAAACTTTTTGAAGTACGTGTCAAGAAAATCAAGATTACCTTGTAAACAGGTTTTTATCAATCTTGATATCGATACAAATAGGCGGCAGGTAATTCTCATTCAATTCCAACCACATGCATACGTACAAAATACTAACTGCCTGTCGTAGTCCTTTCACTTTGCAACTTTGGTAAACTTTATTGTCTTCCTGTTATCGTAACAAAAGTGAATGCAGATTCATGTCTATCAATAGCAGAGTACAAAAGTCCATTCACAACACTCAAGTAAGTTTCATTATCAACTATTTATTTATCTATCACATATGCCATATGGTACACTCAACTTTCACTTAACTGATGTTTCATTTCATTGTAATTTGTATAGCTATTATATATAGCAATATATTATGTATTTGTTTAATTATAAATTAATTTGTTAACTTTCACCTGTACTTTCAATTTATTTCTATAATATTTATGCCAGTTCCTATACAATATTGAGGAAGTTTATTATTATTAGTACGAAGATTTACAGTTTATAATCATTTACAAAACTTTTATTTTAAACTGTTGTATGCAGCTTCGCACGCAGAAATTATGCTTATCATATTCATCCCCTGTTTCACCCCCTTGGGGGTTAAATTTTGGAAAATCCTTCCTTAATGGATACCTACAACATAAAAGGGATATTGTACGGAATTCTCGTACATTAGCTAATAATTAAAGACAATGAGAGCTAACTCAGCAAAAGTATGTAAAGCGACAATGCGAGTTAGTTGACCGAGCCGCTCCCCGACAGACACGCGTTCTATATTAAAATCATTAGCGAATTGTAATCTATTTGCAATTAAATATCTTATTTAAATAAAGCAGCTTTTATTTGTATGTAACCACACAACATATTGGTCCTTCGAGCGATTGATCCAGCGCGCGGGCGATCAAAAGCGGGACCTCGCGACACGTTGGTAACATTCCACGTGGCTCTAACCTGTACGTACGGAGTGAAAACGTGGCTTAGCAAATCTAGTGATCAGCATAGCAACAGTGCATAGCGAACGAGGAGGATTATCAGCCAGCGGCCGGGAGCCATCATCATCAGCATCAGCAGCCACAGCAAGCAGCATCGGGTGAACTCAGATCAGTCAGTTGTTTCCAGAGTTCAAGTAAGAGCTTTCCATATTTTTTTATACAAGCAAACCGGTTGATTTTATTATACATAATGGAAACTACTTATGAAAATCAAATCTTAATTAATGAGGCTATTTCAAAATTTATAATCAATCTAAGGAAAACCGGAGCGGATAGGAGAACGGATGATTATTTTAAAAAACGTATAGAAATCTTGGAAAACTATTGGTGTAAATACGAACAAAATCATGCTAATATGTGTGGGTTTGGTATTAGTAATCATCCTTATTTCATGGAGTCGGAGTATGAGAGTACGCGTCAACTATATCAAAAAGCTAAAGATTTAATCGATCAGCAGCAGCAAGAGGTGAGTCTGTCAGGAGCGGAAGCACCGCAAGAGCACGCAGGTGAGTCCATTCAAAGTGAAATACCAGCTAAGAGGGAGCAGCCAGCGGAGCCAAGACCTGGACCCTCGCGAGAGTTCACGTCTACGGGCAGCACGAGTAAGGGAGACGACTTGCTACGTAAGCAATTAATCAATTTTAAAGCATTAATGAGAACAGCACGTAACATCAAGCTGGACAGCATCAACGAGAAGTGGGAGTTCGAAGATGTGTTGAAGGAACTTCAGTCAAGGTGGGCAGCTATAGATTCTTTGCATTGGGATATCTATATGGAGTTAGACGGAGAGGATGATAGATACGAGGCATTATTTTCAAAGCACGAGGAGACGTTCATCACTTTGAAAAAAAGCTATCAACAGAAAATTATGGTCAGTATCACATAGGGAAAAGTCGGTCCCACAGATGGACATTCCATTGTTTTCCGGCAGCTATCAGCAGTGGACTTCATTCAAAGACCTCTTCAACGAGAGTGTTCACAACAACCCCTCGTTATCACCTGCACAGAAGATGCAGTTTCTCAAAGGCAAGCTGCGTGGGGAAGCCGAGAGATTAATCCAGCACCTTCAGATAAGTACATCTAATTACAATGTGTGTTGGGAAATCCTTAACAATCGCTACAATAATAAAAAACTTATATTCAATTCTCATTTGAATACCTTATTAGGATTGCCTACGTTATCTCAACAATCCATAGCACAGTTGAAACGAATGCATGACGTCACTTTAGAGTGTCTGCATGCCATCCAAAACTTAGGGGTGGATGTGTCAAGCTGGGACCCTATGCTAGTTCAAATTTTATGTCAAAAACTTGACAGCGAAACCTATGGGGACTATATAGATTCATTAAAATACCCACGAGATCTTCCGATTTTAAAAGAGTTTTTAGCTTATCTTGAAAGTAAATTCACTAGCCTAGAAACATCTCGTAGAAAGCAAGATTCTATTTCTAAAGTAACTTCTCATAATAGTAATAATAATCAATTCAAAAATCATAACTCCAATAAAAAACCCATTAATAGTCAACATAGTACCAAACAAAATAATTATTACTTTTCTAAATCGTATCATGTAACCGAAGCTAAGTGTCCGATTTGCAAAGAAGCGCATGGTGTGCCTAATTGTCCTAAATTTATTCTTATGTCGAATGAAATAAGGTTGCAAACAGCAAATAAGTTAAAATTATGTATAAATTGTTTATTCGTTCATAACAGCAAACAATGCATTTCTACGAAGCGGTGTCACAAGTGCAACGGGAGGCATCATACCTTAATACACGATTGTTTTATAAAAAGTAATCCGTCAACAAGTAACGCGTTGCCGACTGCAAAACGTAATGAACCGGTAGCCAATAATTTACACGTGTCTCAATGTGGACAATCTGAAGTTTTGTTAGCAACCGCGTTGCTTCAAGTTAAATCGGTAGATGGTTCTTATCAGACTTTAAGGGCATTAATAGATCAGGGCTCTCAAATAACGTTAATATCGGAGAACGCAGCACAGCGGTTAGGGGTAAAAAGATCGTTTTGTCGAGGTGTAGTTTATGGATTAGGAGAAAAGGAAAACAGTTGCAAAGGTATGCTCAGTATTTCATGTAGATCGATTTACAATAATTTTACGTTTAGTACGGATGCACTTATTATGAGTAATTTAATAAAAAGCTTACCTACTTCTAGTTTTACGCAACCAGCCTGGTCCTTCATACAAAATATTAATCTAGCGGATCCCGAATTTTATGTCAGTCGACCAGTTGATATTTTGTTAGGATCTGATATATACGCGTTAATAAAAATGGGAGGTATCAGCAGAGGAGACGATCCTTCTCAGCCACTAGCAGAGCAGACTCAGCTCGGTTGGATTCTGTTCGGTAAAATACAATCATTTCAATGTAACGTTCTTTTGACTAACATACAAGACATGCAAAAGTTCTGGGAGGTGGAGGACGTAGAGGACGAGTTAGAATTGTCATCGGAAGAGAAAGCATGTATGGACTTCTATAAATCTACAACAGAACGTCGTAGCGATGGACGGTATGTAGTTAGGTTGCCCATGAAGCCTGAGGTTCATGAAAAAATAGGCGAGAGTAAGAACATAGCTGTAGCGCAATTCTTAAGCTTAGAAAAGAAGTTTAGCAAGCAAAAGAACTTCGCAGAAGATTATAAAAGTTTTATGCGTGAATACATATCTTTAAAGCACATGATACCTATTAAACAAAATTTTATAAGTGTTAGTAATGAACAAAATAACAAGCTAGAGTATTTTTTACCGCATCATGGCGTACAACGATCTCAATCAGCCACAACCAAGCTCAGAGTTGTGTTCAACGCTTCAGCAAAAACCTCAACAGGTTACAGCTTAAACGACATGATGTACACGGGACCCAACATGCAAAAGGATTTACAGTCATTAATCCTGAAGTGGCGTATTTATCCACTAGCCTTTACGTCGGACATAGAAAAAATGTACCGTCAAATATTGGTTAGCGATGAAGACCAGAAGTACCAGCAAATAGTGTGGCGGGAGACTCCTAACGAGGACTTACAAACATATCAACTCGCCACAGTTACCTACGGTACCAAGGCCGCACCGTTTTTGGCGATGATGACCTTGAGACAGCTAGCGACGGATGAAAGCAGCAGGTATCCTGAAGCGGCAAGGATACTACAGGAGTCGTTCTACATGGACGACCTCCTGCATGGATCATTTGATATATCAAGCGGGCAGAAATTAATATCAGAAATAAATAACTTATTAAAAGCAGGTGGGTTTACGTTAAGAAAATGGATATCAAATGAACCAAAGTTATTAAAAAATATAGAAAGCGGAGAGGAAGGTAGTCAATTAATATTTAATTTTAAATCTGATAGCTCTACCAAAACGTTAGGTTTGAGATGGGACCCAAAAAATGACAAATTTACATTTAATTATAGTATTAAAGACAGTAAAGCTACAAAAAGAACGGTGTTAGCTGAGATATCAAAGTTATTTGATCCTCTTGGATTGATAGCTCCTTTAACTACAAAACTAAAATTAATATTTCAAAAAATATGGTCTGAATCTTTACAATGGGATGATAACATACCGGAAGACATTAAAAATGAGTGGATAAAAATACAATCGGATATACATAATTTACATAAGTGTCAACTTCGTTGGAAGACCTTTGTGGCCAATCGTGTCAAAAATATTACAGAAGTTATACAAAATGACAGATGGAGATATGTGAAATCGGTGGATAACCCTGCCGATGCCGCAAGCCGGGGACTGTTAGCATCTCAATTAGCAGATTCTACGCTTTGGTGGCATGGACCGAAGTGGTTAGAAACATTCGAAGATAAAAAGGAGCAAATTTATTATACTACTAATGAAGAAGTAAAAGTTAAATCGGTAAATATAGTCCAAAAAAGCAAGGAAGATAGCATAATAAATATTTTATTAAAGTCAAAAAGTTCATTAACAAAAATTATTCGAATTTTAGGGTGGCTACTTCGAGCTATATATACATTTAAAAAGCGCGGTCATAACTTACCTAGTTATCTCACTTTACAAGAAATAAAACAAGCTAAGTTATTAATTGTAAAATTCGTACAGCGTACCGAGTTTAGCGAGGACTTTTGTTATTTAATAAAGCATAATAAACTAAGTAATAAAAGTAAACTATTAAATTTAAATGTTTTTCTAGATAAAAATCGGATTATGCGTGTAGGAGGTAGGCTAAAGAACGCGGCAATCTGTGACGACATGAAATATCCTATTCTTATACCTTACAGTGGTAATTTTACAAACTTATTAATCGAGCAAATGCATCACTTAACATACCACGGTGGCCCACGGTTGACTCTATCTAATATAAGGCAACGTTATTGGATCGTATCGGGTACTAGAGCAGTCAAGAGGGAAATTAGAAAATGCGTGACGTGTAGGAAGCATAACCCTTCTAAGCAGTATCAGATGATGGGTGACTTACCTGGTGAAAGAATTAATACAGCAGCCCCATTCTATCACACGGGTGTCGATTATACCGGATACGTGGAGGTAAAGGCCAATAAAGGGCGAGGTATAAAAGCGACGAAGGGCTATATAGCATTATTTATCTGTATGGTCACGAAGGCGGTTCATCTAGAACTGGTTTCGGACCACAGTAGCTCAGCCTTTTTAGCAGCCCTTCGAAGGATGGCAGCAAGACGAGGAGCACCGCGTCATATTTACAGTGATAACGGCACTAATTTTGTGGGAGCCAACAGAACCTTGAAAGCAGAATACCATGACCTCACTGACACCCTTGACGAAAACTTCTTCAAGGACATATCAGACCTAAATATAGAGTGGCATTTTAATGCACCTTCGTGGCCTAGTGCTGGAGGTTTATGGGAGAGAGCGATCAGAAGCTTAAAGCATCATTTAAAGAGAGTAGTGGGAGAGCAGAAGTTAACATTTGAGGAGTACAGCACCCTGTTAGCCCAGGTAGAGGGATGTCTTAACTCACGGCCTCTGTGTCCTTTGTCAGAGAGTACAGACGATTTAGACTGTTTAACACCAGCTCATTTCCTCACTGGTAGGGCCGGGACGACTATCATCGAAACAGAGCACGATGCCAGAACCAGGTGGCATCTGATTTCAAAGCTTACATCAGACCTTTGGAAAAGGTTTAAAACTGAGTATCTGTCACAGCTTTCGGTTCGTAGTAAATGGCTAAAGAAGCAAGAAAATATTAAGATAGGAGATATGGTCACCATTCAAGATGATAACCTACCCCCTGGAAAGTGGCCGCTTGGTAGGGTGATAGAATTACACCCTGGCTCAGATGGTTTAGTACGAGTAGTAACAATCAAAACTAAAAGCGGTGTCATTAAGCGACCCATAATTAAATTATCAATCTTACCAATTAGAACAGAAAACAAAGAAGAGGAAAAGGAAGAGAAAGAAGAAAATAGAAGTAGGACATCTACAAAGCAAGCAAAAGGTAGTAATAGGTTCGTAGCGTTAGCATTATCTCTCATATTATTTTTAACATTAGGTAGCGGGGCTCAAGCTTCATTAAATGTAACAAAATTAAATAACGATCAAGCGCTATATTTTGACAAAATAGGTAACATGAAGTTAGCTCGCGATGCGTGGAAACTCGTAGTTTATTATAAAATGGATCCCTATTGGGAAGGCATAGCAACGGTAGAAAAATATATAAAATATTTAGATCGCGTTTGTACGTCCGCTTCCGTAAAAATGCAATGTGACGTAGCTTTATCTCAGATGCGTCATAGTTTATCAGAGTTAGAGTTCATTAACCGTATTCTACTTGGTCAGCATAATAGCACGCGTCGTAGGAGACGCGGCCTTATCAATGGTGTAGGGTACCTTGCACACACTCTATTTGGAGTTTTGGATGACAGTTTTGCAGAACAATATAAGCGAGACATTACTGAGATAAGGCACAATGAAAAACATTTAAGAGCATTATGGAGGAATCAGACGTCGATTATTGAAGGAGAATACAACATACTTAAAAGATTAGAGGAAACTATAAGCAAGCAACATAAAATTGTAAATCAGCATTTAAATCAATTAGAAATGGGATTAAATTCTCTGAAGAAGGAAGTAGAAAATATGGAAGTCATAAATGAATTTACAATGTCTGCTATCATCGCTGGTAATCTACTTACAACTTTAAGAGCTATTCAAGATCAATTAGTGGAAATGATAACGGATGTACATTATGAAAGGTTCAGTCTACATCTCCTCTCTCCACAACAGCTGCAAAATGAGCTTAACATCATATCAGGTCAGATGACAAAGGATTTATCCCTTCCTATCGATGACATACCTCGAGAAATGTCTTACATGTACAAACTTTTAAAAGTGATGGCTCGGATGACAAACGAATACTTTATCTTTGAAATCCGCATTCCTCTCGTCTTCAGAGATATATTTGAACTCCATCAGTTGATAGCGGTGCCACGTCAACGAGGCTCCAGCATGTACAGCATTATTCCGGCATCAAAGTATGTTGCTATCAACCTACAGAAGGATATTTACGTGCCGATGGAAGAGACCGACGTGAAACAGTGTGTTTACCTTCGATCGTCTTATCACTGCAACATACAATCGACTATATATCATTTAAAGTCAGACAGTCATTTATGTGTCAAGAATCCAGCCTCAAATCAATGTGCAGCGAATGAAGTTACATGTCATAATAAGTGGATTAAACTTTGGCAAGCTAATACATTTCTATTTTCTTGTTGTAAACAATGTGTACTCCGCCTTATATGTGAGGATCGCGTTACAGTCGAACAGCTGACTGCATCGGGTGTAGTGCACCTCGCAGCGAATTGCATATTAAAGGAAAAGGATTTTACCGCGTACTCTCAAACAGAAACGATGAAATCTATCAATATCGACTCACACCTATATAACCCACAACCGCAAGTTTCTCAAATTAATCATTTACTTAAAATACATGGAAACGAAACAACTGACTCAACTTTACAACATGAGTTACAAAGAGTTGGAGAGCAAGTTAACCAGTTAAAGAGCTCGGAGCCCATTGATGAGGACTCCTTATGGAATCATCATATTCATCACTACGTCCTCAGCTATGCATTGTTAATAGTTGCAACAGCAGTAATATCCGTCTTCGTGTGGAATCGGAGATGCCGCCGGGCGAGGCAGCCGACGGCAGAGACCGCCGCCTCGTCGGCCAGCAGTAGTGGTGTAGTGAGTGCAGTGAGTGCAATGGGTGAAGTGGGTGAAGTGAGTGCAGTGAGTGCAGTGCGTACGCGGAACGAAAAACAGGACAGAGCGACCTCACCTGTTTTATTAAAAGTGCTTAAAGTGACGGATGTGCAATGAAACAATATTTTTTATACAAACTTTAGCGTCTTTATTTTTTGCTTTAGCGTGTATTTTTATTATTTTTTTTTTATCTTGATGTATTTTTATTTTTATATTTACCTTTGTTTGACAATGTATGTACAAGCAATAGCTTTTCTTTTACTTTACTTTTTTACTTTGTGTAATTTGTCTAATATTTGGCCCGGGAGCATGTACGGAATTCTCGTACATTAGCTAATAATTAAAGACAATGAGAGCTAACTCAGCAAAAGTATGTAAAGCGACAATGCGAGTTAGTTGACCGAGCCGCTCCCCGACAGACACGCGTTCTATATTAAAATCATTAGCGAATTGTAATCTATTTGCAATTAAATATCTTATTTAAATAAAGCAGCTTTTATTTGTGTGTAACCACACAACAGATATGTGTGCGAAATTTTAAGTTTCTAGCCCTGAGGCTGCTTTTCCACCAGAGATGTTACGTTGCTATGGATGCGTTTGATATCCACCAATCATATTCGTTGGTGGAAATCGATCAATTGATTGAACCAATCATATTTATTAGATTTCACATCTTCGCAGCATAGGTGCATAGCACATCTCTGGTGGAAAAGCACCCTTAGGGTTTGGCCTGTGCATTGATATATCAGTCAATCACTTTTGCCTTTTATTTATTTTAAATGACTTTACCTGATTTTTAATCTCTTTAAAAGTGTTTTATAATATTAGTTTAGAATAGTTTAGATAATATTATTTTTCTTTAAAATATTGATTGTATAATTGTGATTTCAGGATCCAAATATGTTACAAGGGATTAAGGCAGTAAGTTAACAGAGTTAATAGCTGAACTAAATCATATTAAGTGGTATAGTAACCGTTACCTTTTTGTTCCAGTGCACAAACAGAGGTTTCCTTTTGGAACCATATACAAGTTCTTTACAACTTATCTGTAACTATACATCTGCTAAGCCAGCAGCAAATGTTCAGACTTTACCAAGATTGCCCGTACCCAAACTAGATGATACGCTCAATAAGTACCTCAAAACTGTGCGACCATTTCTGAATGATGAAGAATTTGCAGTTACATCTACTATTGTTAAAGATTTTGTGAAGGATGGAGGTGTGGGAAAGAAATTACAGGTACATAAATAAAACATACGGCAAAACAAATATTTTTTAACACTTTCATTGTATTAGGAGATTTATTCGATCTCTTGCAAGACTTGCAAGGCTATATAGGTTTATAGATTTTGAGGAAGATATATGTTTTTTTCAAAATTGTTCTTTTAGAAGACTGATCAGGTCTCATATGCACCACAGGATAGGTTAGTTTCGAGATCTTTGAGGTCTCCAACGCACCAGATGAAAATTATTTGAGAAGGATGCCGCAGGGAACGTGTTAAGAAAGGAACAATTTTACAACTAACTAATAAGTAGTAATCAGAACAATGATGTTTCTTGCTAACATATTGGTATCATATTATTTGTACAACCCTACTGTTTTTGTCTATCGGCAACTTTTTATTTGAAAAGGTTGTTCTGAAAGATTATACTTATTTACTTTTTAATTGTTAGTAATGGTAGACCCCCTGTTGTACCATACAGATTGATTGATTGATTTGTATCTGTGAATATATACAGCTAATATCTTAGAAAAATATTTCACATTAATAAAATTTTGCTGATAATTTATTACTATCAGTATTTCAGATAAGCATATATTATTATTTCATGATAAAACAGTTTCCAATGGAATTGATCTGACTTATCTGAATATAATATCTTGTAAATTGTAATGGCTATTTATTGAATTAAGTAATCTTGTCATAAAACTATTGATATCTAATATAAAGATGTGAACATTGGAATTGTTGCCAACCAACTTATTGTACCAACATGCTACAGAGTATTAAAGAATCTTAGTCAAAACTCATTCTGAGACTGATCTCATCTCATATTGGAGAAAATTCATTCTTACTACATTCTAACCTGAGCAGAAATCTATATAAAAATGATAAGATTTTAGCATCATAAACATTGCCATTACTACATTACTGGGTGAACTAGGAACTTGGATCCATTAATCATGACATTTTATTTAAAGAGAGGTCAAGTTGTAAAAAGCTCTTAAGATTGGTTAAATCCCCTTAATTTAAAAATTTAGAGCTTAATTTTAAAATTAGTCCATATTTCTAGGGTCTTTTGGAAAAAAGAGCAGAGAAACATCGCAACTGGTTGGAAGAGTGGTGGCTCAACACAGCATATCTGGAGTACCGTGACCCTGTGGTGGTGTTTTCCAGCCCTGGACTTGTTTTCCCGTTCCGTAAATTCAATAGCCAACATGATCAATTGAAATATGCTGCAAAAACATTATTAGCTGTGCTCGACTACAAGGCATTAATAGATAAGTATGTAAATGTAACAACACTTAATACAATAACATTTTCGTTTCCTTGTTTGCTTGTATTATTATTAAGTCATTACCTATGGCTTTTTCCTTAAAATATGTAATACTGCCTAGAAAGGTATTAAATAATATTAAAGTAAAACCCAATAAATCCACTAAATGACTAATTGACTGAGTTCCACAATATGGTTGATAAGTAGTTAAATGTGTCATTGATAGTGGGTTTAATTTTCATGAGCCAATATCTATTCATCGGCCTCTACACAAGATCAATTGGCATAGTTTAGTGGTCTTTAATGCCTTTAGATTGTTAGTCCAGGTGTGGTCAGATCCAGGTGTGCGATGGTACATAATATGAGATTATGAAGGTCTTTCTTTGTTTTTCAGTGACAAAATTCCTGTTGAAATGATGGGCAAAAATCCTCTTGATATGACACAATACAAGAAAATATTTGGAACATGTAGGATTCCATTGGAGAAACGTGACAAGCTCTCGTTTAACAGCAACACTACACATATAACTGTTATCCACAACAATCATGTGAGTATATCGTCGATTGTGGTCGAGGGTAACGCACACTCACACAGGTTTCGCGTAGAAATATGTTCATGTTAATGTGTTTGCGCTGTGTGCGTCGGTGTGCGGATGTACTATAGAAACATAATTATTTTGTCCGCTGTACTTATATTTTGTTGCATTAGCACGTAAAGTCGTTAGACAGTCCCTTAGATCCTCCAAGTTCTACATTCCAAAGTTTTAATTCAGTAAAAATTAGCAGTTCTATTAGCAGATATAAAATATTATTTCTTTTTGCAGATCTTCCATTTAGATTTATATGGCCAAGATAAAAAGAGGCTCAGTGAAGAACAAATAGTTCAAGCCTTAAAGAAGGTCATCGAACTTTCAGACAAACCCAATAATCAAGGAGTCGGTATCTTGACATCAGAACACAGAGACAATTGGGCGAAAGCGTATCAACTTCTTAGCAAAGGTACTAATTGAAATTTTTTGAGGGTTACGTCCGTGGTCTTTCTGTCAGACATTAAGGCCTGAAATCTTTCTACACTGATGTCGGTCAAACGAAAGTTAAACTTCTAATACTTACATTGTTAGCTATGAAGAGACGCAATGTGGAGATTAGAACTTATATTACTGCACGCAACCAACGCAGTACTCAATGATATTAAACTATAGATACGTTATGCCCTTACAAATCAACCAAAAAATCTGTTCCGACCGAGCTACAACACACACACACACACACACGTTTATCTTTTGTTTCACTACACCAATCCTTATTACATTGGTAAATTATGTAACAGGGATGGCACTACTAAAACCATAATAGTGAAAACGACAACTAGACGGCCTCACTCAGAGGCAGCTATCAACTGTCTGAATTAAAATCGCTATACTTGACTAAATTCGACTGACGTAATTTCAGCGCCGTCTTGGCATATCTACCTCTTTTTATACATATAATATCATTGGCAGTACTCAAAAAGAAAGGAAAGAACTGGCTATCAAGCCTCTAGCTGGAAGCGCTGGAATACGACCAGTTGTATGGCGGTTGAGTGAACCAAGTGATCGCATCAGTTGATTGATGTTTCAGAGCAATCAAACAAGGAGCATCTCCGCGACGTGGAGACGAGCGTGGCGGTGCTGTGCCTGGACGCGGCGTGCGGGCTGTGGGCGCGCGGGGAGCGGCAGACGCTGGCCGCCGCGCAGACCATACACGGCGGCGGAGCGCGCGGCAACGCCGCCAACCGCTGGTTCGATAAAACCGTGCAGGTAACATTGAAGTATAATGTCATAGAACAGACATCTCGAACAAAATGTGTGTCCCGCCCGGGAGGTTCCATTTTCAAAATTGAGCCCCGGTTCTCCTTTCAAAATCGAATGAATCCATTGAAGATTGAAGCCACGTGGCGCCAATGCATTGGGAGATACATGGTGTTCGCGGTGTCTGTTCTATACGCTAGTAATAATACTTCAATGGCAGGTAACTATATTCGTCGACACCAAATCCGTTCAGAGATGTATTATGTCTTTGCTCCATCTGCATTTAACACATTAAATAAGGGCTTAAGAATAATATTGCGCAGCTTTTTTGCTTTTTTATAGCCAACAGCTAGCGCGCTAAAAGGGGTGTGGCTGTTTGTATTTAATTTTTGCCACATTCCGGCGCGACCCTTAATGTTAAATTCAATGCAGATGTCCATCCATCCAGCCATCAGCCATTAGAAGTCCACTGCTGGACATAGGCCACTCCATAACAAGTGGATACCCACTGTCTTCTTCAGGTCGTCAGTCCGTCTGGTTTCCATTCTTGGACCTTCTTCCCCAACGGTAGCTCGTTCCATAGTCTGCTGGGTGACTTTGACCTTACGCATTAGGCCAATACTGATGTTAATTCCACGTCGTTTCCTGGATATGACATCCCCTTGCCTGACACCTCTCGGCAATTAGATGGGGTTCGTTCAATAGATATGCCAAGACGGCGCTAAAATTACGTCAGTCGAATTTAGTCAAGTATAGCGATTTTAATTCAGACAGTTGATACCTGCCTCTGAGTGAGGCCGTCTAGTTGTCTTTTTCACTATTATGGTTTTAGTAGTGCCATCCCTTTTACATAATTTACCAATGTAATAAGGATTGGTGTAGTGAAACAAAAGATAAACGTGTGTGTGTTGTAGCTCGGTCAGAGCAGATTTTTTGGTTGATTTGTAAGGGCATAACGTATCTATAGTTTAATATCATTGGGTTCGTTGCTGTATCGTGTACTTTGACGGACATGGTGGTTGGTGTGTACAAACAATTCAACACCTTGATATACCGGTAGTCTATCCGGCACCGCTGAAGAGAATTTAGTAATGCCCAGGTCTCAATAGAATCTAAGGCTTTCTCGTAGTCCACATAGGCAACACATAAAGCAAAGCAAAGCAACAACCCATAATTGTCCCACTGCTGGGCTCGGAGTCTCCTCTCACAATGTGAGGGGTACAGGCCATAGTCTACCACGCTGGCCAAGTGCGGATTGGTAGACTTCACACACCTTTGAGAACATTATGGAGAACTCTCAGGTGTGCAGGTTTCCTCACGATGTTTTCTTCACCGAAGCAAGTGATAATTAACTTATAATACGCACATAATATTTGAAAATTAGAGGTGCGTGCCAGGATTTGAACCCGGGCCCCCGCGTTCGGGAGACCAACGTTCTAACCACTTAGCTATCACTGCTATACATAATGGCAGATTATACTCCTCGGTCTTTTATATAATCTGCCGCGGTGTGTATATGGTCTATGGTGCTGTAGCCTCTTTGGAATATTGCTTGTTCGGGAGGCTGGAAGTCGTCAAGCCTGCGTACAATGCAATTACTGAAGACCCTAGAAAACAGCTTATAAACGTGGCTCAGAAGTGCAAAGGGCCTGGAGTTCTTCAAAAGAGTCTTATTACCCTTTTTAAAGAATAGTGTCACCAAACTTCTGCTCCTGGCTTCCGGGGTAGTCCCAGTATTGATGACGGAATCGAACCGCTTTCGGAGCGCCACAAGGAGGGGTTTCCCAACAGCTCTCAGCAGTTCTGTTGTGATCCGGTCATCACGGGGAATGCATCCCTGCTACATCTTAATAGGCCAGTGCCGATACCTCTGAAAACGGTAAAAAAATGAAAAAAATTATAATAGGATGAAACCTATTGCAAAAGGAAGAGAATATAACAAAAAATAAAGGAAAAATAATTTACGGGCGATCTGAGGTCGGGAAGAGGGGGGGGGGGTTTAAGGGTAAAAAACGGTTTATCTCAATTTCCAGCAAAACTATAAGTCCTATGGAAAAAAGTTAAATGGCAAAGTTATAGGTAATAAAAAGGTCTACAATTTTTGCATTTACACTTTTTTACATAACCTCAAAATTTATGTGAAAAATTCAAATAACCAAGTTTTTGGTTTATTATTTTTATCTTATACAAAAATATTTCTTTTTTCACGAAATTTGGTGAAAACTTACCTTTTTATTTCTCAAATATACTGTATTTTTTTTATTTGAAATATTTATTTTTTCACCTTATTTTGACTTAATATCGAAAAATCACCCTAATTTTCAATCGAAAATTCACCTGTCAAAATATCCGCTTTTTTAAAAAATCTGTGAGCGTTTTATTTGCTAAAATCTCTACTTTCTGATGGTATAAAAAAGATATACACTACTATGGTAAATTTTCTCAGAAAATGCAATGAAACGACAAATATTTTTGCATGTTTCTTGCAATCTTTATGGATTTGTAATTTTTTTGCTTATTAATTTAACATGGATTTTGACGTTTTTCGATTAATTAAAGTGTAAATTTTAATAAATGGCTCAAAATTGTACATAAATATTAAAAATATATATATAAAAACTCGAACTCGAATAATTTTTTGAAAATAGTTGTCGTTTCATTGCATTTTCTGAGAAAATTTAACATGGCAGTGTATATTTTTTTATATACCATCAGAAAGTAGAGATTTCAACAAATAAAAAGCCCACCGACTTTTTAAAAAAATCGAATATTATGACGGATGAATTTTCGTTTAAAAATTAGGGTGCTGTTTCGATATTAAGTCAAAATAAGGTGGAAAAATAAATATTTTAAATCAAAAAAATTACAGTATGTTTGGGACATAGAAAGGTAAGTTTTCACAAAATTTCGTGGAAAAAGAAATATTTTTGTAAAAGGTTAAAATAAAAAACCAAAAACTTGGTTATTTGAATTTTTCACATAAATTTTGAGGTTATGTAAAAAAGTGTAAATGCAAAAATTGTAGACCTTTTTATTACCTATAACTTTGCCATTTAACTTTTTTCCATAGGACTTATAGTTTTGCTGGAAATTGAGATAAACCGTTTTTTACCCTTAAACCCCCCCTCCCCCCACTTCCCGATCTCAGATCGCCCGTAAATTATTTTTCCTTTATTTTTTGTTATATTCTCTTCCTTTTGCAATAGGTTTCATCCTATTATATTTTTTTTTGTTTTCAAAAATTATCGGCACTGGTCTATAAGATTAATTAATTGGTGGATGTTAAGCCATTTCACTAGATCTTGCTGCCAAACTTTAGGTAAATAGGTTAGGTATGACGCCAGCACAGCATTGCCCCGAAGCGAGGCTGTAGCACGACCTACACGACCATAATTATTCTTGACATTTTCAATACAAAAAGAAGTAAACTGATCCATTAATATCATATCCTAAATAAAAAAAATCCATTAAAATAGAAGTGAATAAACACTGATTTTTAACGGAACTTATATTGTAGTTTATAGTTGGCGCTGATGGCGTGACAGGCCTTACATACGAACACTCACCGGCCGAGGGGCAACCGATCGCTGTTCTCACAGACTTTATTATTAATTACATGTGAGTATTTTATATTCCTGAAAATTCAATACTTTTTTACGATTATTATACTGAAAGACTCGTCGGAATAAATGTTGGTATTATTTAACAGCCGTAACTTGCCTGTATTCTTTGAGTTTTTCCATCGACGATCTGCATTTATCTACAATGTAAGATTATAAACTTTTTTCTAATAATTTGAAATTTGGATAATAACTTGGATAGGTACAGAGTTGAAAGCAGTCGGGGTGTAAGATGAGGGGCGGGAGTGTGCCCCCGCCACCCGCTACTTCTTGCCTCGAACGCCCGGAGTGTAGTGTCACTAGTCTAGTGTCAAAGTAGTATCTTAGATAATATAGTTAATAGTATTTTTAATTCCAATTTATCGATATATCACTAATTAATTACGAATTAGGTCACAACACGGGCCGCATTCCTAAGCTATACGGTCAACTTGCGCGGCTACTGTACATAGTATTTGAGATCCTTAAAATTAATTTAAGTAAAACGAAAAAACTTGTTTTTATTTTATTCTAGAGATCAAAATAAATCAAGCACAGATGCGACATCTACAAGCCCGAAGCCCCCGCTGCGATTGGACTTCAAAGTTAGCAGCGAAGTGACGCAAATGATTAAAACAGCTGAAGTTAATATAGACAAGTAAGTTTTACAAATCCCTTAAATAATGTCGCTTTTATCTAATACGCTTTTATCTATGACGGTAACATCGTATTTTGATATAAAGAAAATAAATTATTTTGCAGGCTAGTTGCTGAATTGGACCTGAATTGTTTCAAATTTGATAAGTATGGCAAAAATTTCATAAAATCGCACAAAATGAGTCCGGACAGTTATTTGCAAATGGCCATGCAGTATGCCTTTTATAGGTAAGTTATATTTCCTTTACATCTGACATGCTTAATTTTTTCCTTAGGACGCACTTACACTTGTAAGTTGCCTCCATAAAATTCACGTAAGTAACTTTTAGAAGAATTTACAAGTATTGAGAAATTACGATAAGCTACTTACAAAGTGTATTTACATTAGCAAATTTACGGTTAGTTCATTACGTAAATGACTTACGTGAGTAAAACTTACTAATGTAAAGACCGCCTTAAGGATGAATTATACTAGACCGTGCCGGGCACGAGTAGGGATGCATGATATTATACATCGAAGTTCGATGTAACCACTCGACGTAAAGTATGGAAACATCGATTTAATCCGATGTTTTTTTAATACGTCAACATCGAGTATGCATCGATGTTTTTTATTCGATGCATCAAAGAGGTAAACCTAAAGAAAAAGAGTGTTTCCTTGATTTTGGACATCAAATTCACTGCCGATGACCTTTTTTTTTAGTCCTAACGCTACTAAAAATAAAAACAATCGATGTATAAAAACATTGGTTTATTTTTTGAAACATCGATATTACATCCATGCCACTATGCGATGCATTGCATCGGAAAAAACATCAATGTTTTTTTTCAATGTGCATCCCTAGGCACGAGGAACTTCAATAACATTTTACTCGGCTCGGACGCGGACGTCGCACGGTGTAGCATAAACACTCAATATCCCTGTCATATAAAATATTAGTGAAGTTTTGAATTCGTGCCTCGTACGGCACACGGCTCGTTCCCGGCACGGTCTAGCATAATTCATCCCTAACATTTGTGTCGTTTTAAACTTTAAAGTACTTTCCGAACAGTTTACACAAAACGCCCGGTGCTCATTACGAATCAGCAGCAACTAGAATGTACGCGGGAGGTCGAACGGAAACCATCCGCTCCTGCTCGATCGAGTCCGTTGAGTTCGCCAAGACCATGCTGGATAGCCAAAGTTCTCCGAAAGCGAAACTGTCATCGATGCAAAACGCGATAAAGGCTCACAAAGATTACACAGTACAGGTAATCCAGAATTCGTATAAGATACATCTCAATAAAATATCTTCGATACTTACTAGCCGTAATAGTTTGTAATACATTTACAACTTAGGACAAAAATAAAAAATGTTGTAGTAGGTAATATGTACTAATTTATGTAGATGACCATTTTCTAGTTATATACTAATGCGTTAGGAAATCGAACACATTTCTATAAGGGTGTAATATAATATTAATATTTTTATAGGCACTACAAGGATACGGGGTCGACAGGCACCTGCTTGGATTAAAATTGACGGCGCTTGAAAATGGCATCGAAATACCGAAGCTATACCAAGACCCAGGCTATGTGCGAAGCGCTCACATGCGTATTTCAACTAGTCAGGTACTTATCAGTTTTTTTTCTACTGTCCATGTAGTAAGTTTGTTAAGATTTTGTTTGACGACACATCGCCCATTCCGATTCTTATAAAATGCCAGTAGATATAAACAAGGTCCTTTGTTGGTGTGCAAATTGAGGTTCGCAACTTCGCTATTCTATATTTTTAGTAATCTGTCTCCGAAAACTATTTCTTTGAAGTCGGTTATTTTTTGGCTAGTTCATTGTTTTTTTGTATATAATATAAAATAACAAAAAAAACCGACTTCAAATGAATTACATCCTTTCCAATTACAATAAAAAAAGAATCATCAAAATCCGTTCACCCAGTGGAAAATTCTGAGGTAACAAAATAAAAAAAACAGTCGAATTAAGAACCTCCTCCGTTTTTGAAGTCGGTTAAAAATGTGATTATTGCAGAGTAATATTGTGACCGCCAGGTGGCGTGCAAGTGCGACGGGTTCATGTGCTACGGGCCGCTGGTGGCGGACGGGTACGCCACGTGCTACAACCCGCGCGACGATGACGTCAACTTCGCGACGGCCGCGTTCGCGCCGCACTCCGCCGCCCCCTACCGCGCCGCGCTCGAGGCCGCGCTGCAACACATGCACGATGTTCTCCTACAGAACACACTATCCAAACTATAAATGGTTTTATCTAAGGCGGTCCGACAGTACGGCCGACGTATCTTAGTGCGTCTGAACATAGGCTTTGCGAACTTTAGCGCATGTAAGACAGAGATAGCGACACGAACATGCTAACGTGTGACTGAGACATAATACGCCGCGTACCGAGTATTGCCGAATAGGGAAGTTTACACTAATTATAAATTACTATAAATTTTTGTCTAAAATACTAGTTAGCAACATTTAAAGGCCTAAAATATGATTCTTTTATCGAAATCAATCACAATAAAATAAATATCATTAATTTAAAATGTAAAAAATTGTACTCACTGTCACGTGACCTCAAACGCCATTTTGAGCTTATGACGTCATTGAAAGTATTTTATATGCAAATTCAACTAACTTCAGCAGACAGATACTATTGAATAACGGATTGTGACGTCACGTGACGTTTTTGGTGGGAAATTTGATAATGATTTTTATTAATCAATTTTTTTTTAATTTAAGATTATTATTTTTATAATATTTTTTTCGTGAATATTAAGGTCCTATCTATAAAATTAAATTGAATCCTAAAATTAGTCAACATCCCTATTATGTTACTGCGCAGCCTTCTGCGCGAAGTTCAGACGCGCCAACATACGTCGGCCGTACTGTAAGTTCTTACGTGATTAACTTATCGTTTTACAAATGTAGACACTTTGTAAGTAGCTTACCGTTCCTAATACTTGTGTATATTTCCAAAAGTTACTTGCGGAAAATACGGAAGCGACTTACAAATGTAATTGTGGCCTATAATATTGTTATGTAAAAAGCCCCGGTGATGGTGACTAATGTATATAATTAAAAAAATTATATATTTAACCTTTTAATTTTCCATGTCGCCAAAACATGCCCTTTACCGATTAAATTAACGTCCCAAGCACCAAAGTAACGTACTTTTTCCAATAAACATTTTTCAAGCTTCTGTCATTTTCTGATAAAAGCTTAGTTATAAATAAAACTGTTTACACTGTACAAACATTTATTTTTACGTTTATACAATCATATTCATATCATTACACTAATTATAGTTTTATGAATATCTTTTTCTACATCAAGTGTTGCTACCACTAATACTAACAAATTTCTATAACAAGTTCTTCGCAATATTATACAGATTACAGATATATAGACAATAACATATTTATATTCCTGGATAGTATTTTAAATATTAAGTGTAATTTAGGGCCTTAATATCATTCGTACCAATTTAGTCATACACGTTACTTATTGAACAGAATTTTATAATGTTCACTACAATCCATTGATGGCAATATTTCCATGATTATCAGCAGTTTTCATTTCTGTCCCGTCCATGTATGAAAATGTGTGGAATGAGGACAAATTTTCATACTTGGATGCATTTGGATGGGATAGAATTTTTACAGTATAGTATACCTGTGTTACCTATATTCAAAGTCTAATCAATAATTGAATTAATTTAATAACACCTAACCTTTGAATCATTACCAGTGGATAATAAAAATAAAGATGTTGTACTTTTTAAAATTATAATTCTGTTTCTGCCTTATGCCCGCTGAAGTAATATAGATTAGATATCTATATCTATACTAATAATAAAGCTGAAGAGTTCGTTTGGTTGAACGCGCTAATCTCAGGAACTACTGGTTCAAATTGAAAATTTATTTTTGTGTTTGACAGTCCATCTATCGAGGAACAACATCATATATTTTAGTAGTTACTTTTTTCCACAAATTAACGCGGGTGAAACCGCGAGGCACAGCTAGTCTCATATATATTCCAATGAAAATAATGGAACATTTTTAAATAAAATTAGTGGTAGTAACACCGCATTTTAGTTTCCAGTTAACCTATTTTTAGGTGCCAAGATAAAAACTATTTTTTCAAATAGACAATAAATAAGTTACAGACAAATTAATGTTCTCGAATCACAGCGGACTGGCCGGATCGGTCCCATGGCCCAGTTGGCCGCACTGATAGGACGCGGTCAGTTGTAATGCGTAGCGCATTATATAATATATAATGCCCAGTTTACATTATTCCAGTCCAACGACCGAATCCAGCGCGGGATTGCTATTGGAAAAATGTAAACCGGCACTGGAATGCACTGAATCCAGTGAGCATTCCAGTCCTGTAACTGAATTGGCGGTCTACTTTTGAATCCAGTGCGACCCATCCAGTGCAACAGGAATAAATCCAGTGTTGTTTGATACATTTTCTTCTTGAAGTCATTGTCACTGTAGTGTTCACACTTCAACAGCTTCTAAATGACTGGAATATATAACGCTGGCGGTTGATTCACGAACATTTCAACTGATCGTGTCACTATCCCATCCCGACCGCTGTGCACTCAGATCATTAGCAATAAGTCTGTCACCTACTTAATATATTTTTTTTAATAATGAAATTATTTGATACGATAGTCTTCTAGCAATAAAGGGTATTAAAAGATAAAATTATTTTACGTGTACTTACTTATTTAACGCTTTATATAGATTAAAATACACATGTATACACATTTAAAATTCGACATAGATATGCACATTGCCTGTTAGATGAGATAACTAAAAATTTTTGTTCAGACTGGTGCTAAAACATTGCTTATTTTAGTCGAAAAGAGCTCAATATAAGTAGAGATATCGATTATACAGGGTGGAAATTAAATACGGTAGTTGGAGGAAAAGTACCCTGAATATTGATGATGGCAAATGCTAATGAAAGGAAACATTTCTTAATTTTCAAAATAAAGTTTAACTGCATTCAAAGATTTTTGAAATATCACTAGCTCAAGCAGGTGTATAATGTAGAATAAATTCGTGCGTAGGTGAAAATGGTTCTCATTTTGAGCATTTCATAGCTTGATTTAAGCTACTATGTTTTAGATAGTAATTTTAAAACACAAAAATTGCAACTCATATTTTTCTTGGTCTTCCTTTAAGATACGATATTGCTCAAAAGAAATTGATCCTTATCAATGAACTTTTCGGTTGGTATCATAAAATATGGGTTGTTTTATTTTTCACATTTCACCGGTTCGTTTCCTGGATCAAGCAAGTAAAATAAAGGAATGTTTCCCTTCAGTAAAATCTGCCATCATCAATCTTTTATTTCCCCCTGTATATAAGCTCCAAACAGAATTGGAAGTAATGATTAAAAGGCTAACATTTTATAATCTTTCGATACAACTTACTCATTAACAATTAGCTTAGGGCGTCTATATCTGAAGCGCATAAAATTTTAAATATAAATAAAATCATATAATTAAATAACAAAAAAAATACCAAATTGCATTTGTTTCTCATAGTGTAGATGTTTGAACCTACTTGACTTCTTTTGTTTATTATTTCATCAATGCGAACTCGTTATTGTAACAAATTAAATTTAAATAAATCTTGAATTAGATCAATAGGGTTAAGTCTAATCAGTAGACAGCAATTTCAATGTCTCCTATTATAGTAATCGTTTATTTTACTGTACCCTACCACGTCAACAGTCAAAACACAGAGAAAAAATAACATTACAGACCAAATGATATTCCGAAAGTTATCAAATTGAAAGCATACAGTATTATTAATTTTATTGTCTCCCGATTCTCTCATATTAAAAGCAGATATTCACTATCAGGATCTGTGGATAAAGATGATTCGCTATTTTAATTTGTCTGGAGCCGTTTTGAAAAGTAAGAGAATTCCTACTTGTGCCGGGAATGAGAATTCTCTAACGGGTCTTGCAACATGATCTACCAAAACCCTCAAAGATGTGTGAAAAGTTACGTGCGTACTCCTGAGAATACCATAGGTTCAGCAAACTACGCCCATAGTATGATGTCAAGACGATAGTCAAGATATTTCGTTTAACAGGCCAGAATTCTTCCTACACTTAGGATGGTCGATCGAGCGAATATAACGGTACGCGCAGCCGATGTACAGTACGGCCGACGTAACTTGGCGCGTCTGAACATAGGCTTTGCGAAGTAAGACAGAGATAGAGCTACGAAAATGCTAAAGTGTGACTGAGACATAATACGCCGTGTATCGAGCATTGCCGAAATATGTTATTGCGAAGTTCAGACGTGCCAAGATACGTCGGCCGTACTGTACGCGACCGATATCGGCGAAGGAATAATTCAAGTCTATAGGTCGTAGCTGACTTATACGACACCGCTCCCATCCAACCGAAGTTTGAGAATTCAAATATAAACTTAAAATCGTGCTCCGTAGGTACAACTATTGAGTGGCAAGGTTGCGGTTAGCCTGCTTCCCGCGCGCGGGCTGCTAATTTTTGTTGTTACTGTAAAGTGCACCTACAGAGCACGATTTTAAGTTTATATTTGAATTCTCATACTTCGGTTGGATGGGAGCGGTGTCGTATAAGTCAGCTACGACCTTAAAGCTCGTGATGTCCCACTGATCACAGACGTACGTTGTAAGTTTTGCTCGTATTTTATCTACAATCATGAGAACGGTCGTACCAACCAGACCAAGTGAATTTTCTCTGCATCTACTCTATTCTGTCACTAAAACCATCATGCACTGCGGTAGATAAATTGAAAATATTTTTATAATTAATTTATTTATTTTATTATAAGAATTATTTTTTATCAATACTACGATTATTGTGACATACGATAAATAAGAAATTTATTAAACAATATATACAATAACAATTATCTGTTCTAAGCAATTGCAACTAATATCTGTGACACTAGGGCATAATAAGTATCATGTACCTACATACATATAAAATGCATTATACTATATGAGATATACAACAATGAAAAAAGACAAGAGAATTTCGATTATACTTTTCTCTGATTTGTTAATGCTCAATTCTGGAATGTTAATATCGGAAAAACAATCAGTATTTTTGAAAACAATACACTCTGAAAAATATTTATATCAATATCGCGCTTAGTATTTGAATAGAGTTATAAAATTATGTTTGAATATTTTTCTAAATATTAAATAAAAATAGAAATAAATATTATTAAATGTAACGAGCATGCGAAGCCCTAATATTTTTAAATAAATAACAATGATTGCAATATTAAAACCGATACGAGGTTCTATATATTATACCTTTCCTATTCAAATACTTGTGTCGCAACCTACTACAAACAGCTGTCGAACACCTGACTACGCCTACAAGTGTCAAAAATAAGGGAATTCATCATAATTACAGTAATTATTACTATTATAACAATACTTAATTATTACGTGCAAACCGCACACACTTTCGACGAATCTATGATATCTGTGAATGGAATCGCCCATTCCCACTAATCCACTCTTGAAGCCATATTAAGATGGCAGTAGATTCCAGCCGTGGTCTATCATAAACGCTGGCCGCGGTCGGCGTATGTTTACAATATGAATTAGGGCGGATTCGATAAAATATTATGTTACATCAGAGAATTCCGCAAACTATAATATAAAAAAAAATGAGAGGTGTCAAGGGACACCCGGATGGAACGAAGTTCCTTTCGATTTAAGTTTTGTTGTACAGCGCCATCTCTGTACAACTTTCTGAATCACGCTAGCGCCATGTATACATTATACAGAGCATACAGTACAGCGCCATGAGTTTTACAGAGATGGCGCGGTACTGTAAAACTCTCTGAATCACGCTAGCGTGATTCATTCGAACCTCCTCGTCGCTCATGATGTCCTAGTACTTCATTAAAAATTTGTGTGAAGTTAAAATTCTTCACAAAAATTTTAATGAAGTTACTAGGACATCACGAGCGACTAGAAGGTTCGACTAAATGCGACTGTGTTCAGTGAATACGTTCAGTCGAACCTCCTAGTCGCTCATGATGTCCTAGTACTTCATTAAAAATTTGTGTGAAGTTAAAATTCTTCACAAAAATTTTAAATAAGTTACTAGGACATCACGAGCGACTAGGAGGTTCGACTAAATGCGACTGTGTTCAGTGAATACGTTCAGTCGAACCTCCTAGTCGCTCATGATGTCCTAATACTTCATTAAAAATTTGTGTAAGGTTAAAATTCTTCACAAAAAAATAGCGTGATTCAGAAAGCTGTACAGTACAGCGCCATCTCTGTGAAACTAACTGAATCACTTCAAAAAAAGTGTCGTCATTCGCAAAATCAAAAAGTGTCGAAATTTTCCGTCTAGCCCTCTTTCACAACGCGCGATAAGGAACTTCGTTCCAAAAATACCGTTTATAAATAGCCCAGCGGTTTGTGTCGATCCTAAGTGATCGATGGAGTTAAGCAACAGCGGACACGGTCGATAGTTGGATGGATGACCGCTACTGGCAAAATTACCTAAGCGCTTCCGTGCTTCTGAGGGAACATAAAGCCGTCGATGCAAGATACCAATCGTTGAGCCGCGAAGCCTTCGGGCGGCTTGAAAAATTCCTGCACTTGGATTGGTCACTCTAACAAACCCCACTGGAATAGAGTAGTGGAGTAGGTATGCTACAGGGTTCCTCTAGAATAGAAACCCGTGTTCAGTAGTGAAACCAAAGCGTAACTAAAGATTTTTTTATGTAACTGACCCACAAACAAGTTGAAGATGATGGTAGACACCGTCACCCATCAACACTGCAGATTCGTTGCCGATCAAGAAAGAGAGAGAGAAAGAAAGAACTGGCCCCAGAGCCAAGCTGGAACACGAGTCATTTGGCGGCTGACTGAAGAGGGTGGCTAGCCTTACAGGCTGCACGGAAAGATAATAATACTCGCAATACAAGATTTTATGTGTAAGTACTTAATTTCGGCAAATTAAAATGATGTCAACTGTCACCACCAGATATGACTATTAATATAGTTTTGGTGGATTCCGCCCTAAGACCGACAAATATTATATAATATTATAGAATCAAATATCTGTCATGTCATGAGACTCAGTGTTTGTGATAGACCACAGCTTTATCGCGAGCTCTAACAATAATTATGGACTCAATCTATCTTCAGATTTAAGACCTTTATGAAACATTTCCAACAAACACCATATTTTATAAAATCTATAATCAAACATTGTTGTTTAAATTCAATGTTGTAAATCGTGCATAATTTCAGATATTTATAAATAAAAATATTGTCGAATGCAAAAAGGACGGTGTAGATTTCGTCTTAAAGATGACGTTTGTTACACTCGTTCTTTGTGTATTAATATCGATAGCAAACCTATTAAATTAGGGCGTAGTACTCAATTAGGCTCTGGCGATAGAATCCATGTTATACTAAACGCAAAGACTCGTGGCAGGCGGAGTAATAAAACGGGCAAAAGAGATGGCACACATCATTTTCTCTCTCGCACTTGCACTGTTTATGGATGACGTCACACAGACACAGAGATGCGAAACACCTAATTTCCATAAACAGTGCAAGTGCGAGAGAAAATGATGTGCGCCGTCTCTTTTGCACGTTTTATTACTCCGCCTGCCACGAGTCCTTGCGTTTAGTATAGTGGGAGTGTTGGTACTTTAGCGGACCGATCTACGCACATTATATCCGGTGTTTGTTGTGTGTCTCTCTGTGTGTATGTCAGTGTGTGTTGTGTGTCTGTAGGCGTGTGTGTGTGTGTGTGTGTGTGACGGCTAGCAAGCGCAGTTATCGCGTGCGGCGGGTGGCGCGGCGAGCGGCCGGCCGGTAGCCGCGGGCTTGTGTTGTACGCCCGATTCGGCTGCGTTCAGATCCAACCGCCCGTCTTGGATGCTTTGGTATATCTTCTTCGCTGTTTCCAAGAACGCTTCTTCCACGTTTTGACCTCTGAAATAAAAATATAGATAATACTCGTGAGTAGAATATTAAACTATACCAATAGTTCCATATAAAGAATTTGGTGTATAAAAGATAGTTACTACTGAAAGGTCAGTTAGTGATAAAAATTACGATTTTTAGACGTTAATATCTAAATAACCGTTTGAGGTGTGTTTATGAAATTTGGAGCACATATGTATTTCGTAAGTCTCAATAAATGAGTCAAGTTTAGTAGGTATATGTGGAATAGTTTTCGAGTTATGAGGGGGTCAAAAGTGGCTCCAAATGGTTTGTGTAATATTACACACGGTGCTGCTCGCCAGTTCTGTTGGCTTGAACATGGTTTGATATACGTACACTATCGCATGTCTAGAAAAGTACATATAATGTAACTTTGTAATTATAATGATTTTTGTTACTTTTTTTTCTAAAATTGGTGAGTGTAGTGTCTCCCTATATGGAGGTCGAAAATTTACTTTTTCCTCCATCACAACCTGAAATAAAAACTCAAAAACTATGTGTTTCCTCACTTAGCCCTTTTAAGAGGGGTCCTTAACCCACCAAACCACCCCCCTCCTACTGCCGCAGGATACTAAAGAAATACCTTATTATGTATCTGCCAAATACATTATAGTAAAATCGAGCGACAGATGGACGAACATGCGACTATTTCTAACTGCTCAATTTATGTCAATGGATTTACAATTTTACACAACCCTGGATGAAATCTATAATTACGATTACATATCTAACACAATTTAAGTATAAATAATATTATTAGGAAGATATAATAAAATAATACATACGTCTTAGCACTGGCTTCAACAAACATTAGTCCATTTTCATCTGCAAACTGTTTAGCTTCTTCATATGTTACATCTCTTTGCCCGTCTAAATCGGACTTATTACCAATCAGGAATATCACAGTACTAGGGTTTGTTAAATTACGAGTATCAGTAAGCCAGCTGCTTAAATGATTGTATGTAGATCTGAAATTAAATTATAAGTCATGTCACAATTGTAATTACTCATAATTTCGGATTTTGTCATCCACGTCCGCTTGATAAAATTCACTATGTAGGTACAATATATAAATACATTTTAGCAAAACATATCTAGACATTTACCTCCGTGTTATGTCATAGACCATGAGGGCTCCAGCAGCACCCCTGTAGTATGAACGGGTCACAGCCCTGAATCGTTCTTGCCCAGCTGTATCCCATATTTGCAGCTTAATCTTCTGCCCGGCCACTTCAATAATTCTGGTACCAAATTCAACCCCAATAGTATGAGGACAGTCGGCCATAACTTAAAAAGATGTTTTAATTAAAAAATATATTATAAAGTTGCATTTATTTTGGTAACATATATGGCTTGAAAAATAAGATTTTGTGGATACATGAAAGGGATAAGGAATGTTACCCTCCTAAAATGACTTGAGGGTATGTATAAATCGGTGAGGCCATGAATCTAAAGCGAAGGTCCAGGGACGGACCTCTTTATTCTACAGCGCTTGTCTGATGCAGAGGCTGGCATATAAGAAATGTCATGTCATATTTAGATTAGGGAATTGTCAATAATGTATAACAGATTATTATTGATCACATAGTGTTGAAGTACTTTGGAATATTGAAGTGAACGTTAGGAGAACTAGAAATATATCATGGCGCAAAGTAAAAGGAATATCATTTCATAACCAACACCATAGAATACCCCCTTCTGCTATATATAAATCAAGTTATTATTGTATCCTGTATTACTTATAGTCCATTTTTTTGGTCGAGTCCAAAGTAGTAAACAAACTTACAGTCTTTTTACCTTTATTTGTAATTTAAAAATAAAGCTGACACAAAATAATAATAATTTAAAGACGACTAAACATTTAGTGCCGAAACTAAATTAAGTTCACCATTAATTATTGTTTTAATCAATTTAAATTAATATTTCCATAATAAGCAGTACTAAGTTTGTTTACCAAATTAGTTTCGGCAAAAAAAATGGAGTATATATCAATTGCTCAATAATACAAATGTTGGTGTACCTTAACCATAGTATTTCTTTTTTATGCAATGAAAAACAGATACATATGTACAGTATTGAAGCAGGTCACTATAGTATTGAATTAAAGTAAACTCATAGGAAATATATATATATACGTATATATAACTCATTACGCATTTCTGATTAGCGCTGTGACCTGGATTACAGTTTATTCTGTCAAAGCAAAAGTTTGCTATTTATTTAAATGGTTTTGCAGAATGAGCCTTCTACACAATTATGTACCTACTGTTAAGTCTTTTGTGGTTAAAGTTAGATTTTATGGTTAGTGTCTTTTTTACATTTCTGGTGTTTCAATATAGAATTAAGAGGTGTATTTTAGTCCTGAGGTTAGGAAAGATTTTTTCCAAATATGGTGCACAACCGAGAGTTTCAAGTGGTTTCATTGTAATCGGCTGAAGAACCTCTAAATGCTCCAACCATTTTCATATACAAACTTAGCAAAATATCCTAAATCCAACTCACATAAAGCCTTGAAGGGTGGTAAAGCACACTAACTTAATAACAGGCTATATAGCTTGCCTTGAAAACACCCACATAACAATGAATGAGCTAATGAGCTAAATTTCTTTTTCCACCACACATACATGGTTTATAATTTATTATTAAAAATCTAATGAACGAAACTAAGGGGCCGTCCATTAATCACGTGAGGCTTGAAAGGGGGGGGAGGGGTTTGACAAAAATCACGAAAATATCACGAAGGGGGAGGGGGGGTGTAGTAAGATATCACGTGTATTTATTTTTTCGTCAAACGCGCGATTTTTAAGTAGAAAAGCAGCGTGTAATGTGACTTTGACTTGCCGTTGCCAGGCAACGAACGAAGGCCTCACGCGCCGCCACCGACTGCCCGGCTCGGCATGTTTTGGATTAAAACAATGTCGGAAGTAGGTGATCTGTATAGACCTTTTTGCAGAAAATAAGAAAGGAAAAATACACGTGATGTTGGGGGTGGGGGGGGGGGGGGGTAGTCTTAAACCTCACTACATATCACCAAGGGGGAGGGGGGGTTTAAAAAATGCTAAAAAAACGTCACGTGATTAATGGACGGCCCCTAAGTAATAAACAAGTAATCTAAAAAACATATAAAAAGTATTTAAAACAAACACTTACATTTTTTTTCTGTAAATTGATGCAGGAGGCATGATTTTCCAACACCCATATCTCCAATAATAATATATTTGAAAATGTAAGAATAATTATATGGTCCAGAAGTCATGGTTCTGTAATTACACATACAATATAAATATGTGGTTAAAATTTCATTCAGGTATTACATATATTTAATTACATATAATACTGCAAGAAGTTAAACAGTTATGATCTACATAACAAGAAGAAATAAAAATAATCAATGTCGCTAAAATAGTGAAATAGGTTGTATTGTATTCAATGAGTCATTGTTAGTATGTATTGTTTTGCTGTATGCTGGTTATGGCAGGTACAATAGACGCAAATTACACTTTTATAGTTTTTAACGTTACTGGAGTACAGTGAACTAGATATGATGCGTAGTACGTTTCAGCAAATTTGGTGTTTCAAGACGTGCAACAATTATGAAAATACTTCAGGAAATCTCGCCAACTTGGTTTGCTACGTTTTGTTATAATACAACACAACACTGCGATTCGTATTGATAGCGATGAAGGCAAAGCAAAATACATATTTATATAACAAAACCAAATTACACGTCTTACATTACGAAATTGCTACAGTGAATCACCAAAAGACAACTCTGACCAAAATAAAACTATTATTTTTTATTATTTGCTATTGCTATGCTAGGTGGAAGCCTTCACTTTACTTCATTCGCTTCAATTCAATACAAAAAGTGACAAAAACTTTGTTGTCCAATCTAATCTAACCAAACCAAATCAATCCAATCACATCACTGACCTCATATATTTTTTATTATGTCTGTGCTATGAATGACAGACAGATGAGACAGACGTATTAAATCATAGAGAATATAATAATCTAGAATTTCCAATGATTAAAAAAAACTTTTTTATTTAAATCATTCAGAATTTCGAAATCAAGAAAAAAAAACATGAGAGGTGTCAAGGGACACCCAGATGGAACGAAGTTCCTTTCGATTAAGTATTGTTTTGTTGTACAGCGCCATCTCTGTAAAACTTAATTAATCACGCTAGCGTGATTCAGAAAGTTGTACAGTACAGCGTCATCTCTGTAAATTTCACTGAATCACTTAAAAAAAAGTGTCGTCATTCGTAAAATCAAAAAGTGTCGTAATTTTGCGTCTAGCCCCCTTTCACAACGCGCGATAAGGAACTTCGTTCCAAAAAAATTTTCTTCACTGTTATGGTCGTAGCACACATATCAACTCGTAAACGGAACGTAAACGTATCAACTCTTGCATGTCAGTATTCTTTGTATGAAACTCCCTACTGTAAAGCACATTTATCGGATTCGTAACGTAATCGCCTCGCCTCGAGACAAGCTCACGAACCGCGGTACGGTGCATGGACGACTTGCCGTACCCGCGCTTACGTCTCACCGTACGCTATCCTTCGACTTTCCGTTTCCTCGTGCACGCCCCGCAGCGCGACGCCGCGGCTACCGCTGCTTCGGCGAACTGCTGTCATTCGAGCCGTAAGCGCGGCGGCACCTAGCCGTAGCCGAGTCGATTTGGAGCTGTTGGTCGGTTGGTAACGCGCTTACGTTAGGTTGACGGCGAGGCGATCCGGTGACGATCCCTTTCCGAGTTGATATGTGCGCTACGACCATTAGGCCGATTCTGAATGTGATAATAAAAAATGGCTCTTTCTTTCAATATAGCAATTCCATGAGAAATGATAAGATGTTTATATGTCAGGTAAATATTTTTATACCCTCATTCGCACCGATTTTGGAATAGCACAGCACAAAGTTAAAGACTTTAATATAAATAATTACTTTTATAGTATCCATGTTTAAATTATATCCATGATAGTATCCAAAGACTATAGAAATGTGTCAGCTGTCAATCATTAATCTGACAGCAGACAGACAGCGTCAAAACAAGTAACAGCTGTCAGCAGTGTCAGCTTTATAATTTTAATTTTGTACGTCACTTTAACTATAGTCAGGTGATCTACATTCTAACAGCATAATTGTTATTGGTGATAATTTGGTATTGCAAATAATTAAATTACTGTATTCAGCTGCTTAGAGATATTAAAAAGGTATAACCCATACTATATTAATAAAATGAAAAAACAATTTGGTTCAAAAAAGTTTATTATTATTATTTATGGACCAATCTCTCTCTCATTGGTTTCGTTCGCATTAAAGTAACTTTTAATGCATTTGATTGTTCAACAGTATATTTTATGTTTTTAAATGTTATTAGCCCAACTAAATATCGAATATGGCTGGAAATGAAGATAACAAGCCAAATGACAACGAAAGTGTGGAAAATGGCGAACCTGTTGAAGATGAAAATGAAGAAAATATACGTGAAGGTAATTAATAATTGCATTAGGTACACAATATACCTTAAACAATTTAGGCATTAAATTGGGTAACCATTGCATGCTTATTTTGTCATGATACATTTGCTATGGTAGTTTTTTCTTATTATATGTGTAATATTAAAATTAATATCTACATTTTATTACAGAGTATGATTTACTAGATTCAAAACTGGATGAATTGAACTTGGCTCTAGATTTTTTGGAGCAGAAAAATGATGATATTCATCAGAAACTGAAAGAACTGTTACAATCAAGTAGAGACATCAGGCAAGAACTTAAAAATGAAAATTGCCAAATAAACCAAGGGCAATAAAATTTTGAATGTACCCAGCAAAATAAAATTGTTGCAGTCTTAAGTAGAATATTAATCATATTGATCTTTAACATGGTCAACAAGTTATTTTTAATAATGAATAATGGTAGACGGTAGTAATACAGAAAATGTACATTAAATGATTTATTATTCAATAAATGTTTTAAATCAATTATCTACTAACAATATAACACAAAAATCTAGTGGTGTAAGTTATTAATCAATAAATAATTTCTTCTATCAGTGACATTCTTTTTTGACAAATCGAAGTCCACAGTATCCACAGGAGTGGTCACCAGGTTTATCCTGAAAATAAGACAATACTGTAATAACACAAAAAAAATAGTAACTGCACCTCCAATAAAGGCCCATTTAGATGTAGAGAATTTCTCACATGCAGAGATTTGGTTTGAGAAATTGTACTATCACAAGCAATAATCGCCATAACATTATCATATCAAAATGTTAAAAACTCTGACGCCTACAGCAAACCACTGAGCAAATTTGTTTCAAGTGAATATTATTCCAGAGGCTCCCAATGTAATTTACTCGCAGGCACTGTTACAGAAGTGTCAAATAAAACATCTTTGTGTGTTGTTGCGTGCATCAGAGTTTTTAACATTTTTAATGTCTGGCGATAAATACATATTAACTGTAGAATGAAAAAAAAAAACAATACTTTATTTCTTTCAGGTTAACATTACATTTTTAGTTATACACAGTGGGGGGCATCCTTTTAAGTAAATATATACCTGTGTGTACAATGTGTCTGACAGTTTCAATTTCAAATTGTTTACAATATTATAAACAATTTCAAATTGAAACATTTATATTTAATGAATCAAATGGCAAGGAATGAAAAACAATTACTTTATAATTATAATGTCATATATTAAGTTGGAAACTGTATATAAAAAAAAAATTAAATGTTATTCTCAAGCTCAATATGTAAGCATCATTCATCTGAATGTAAGTCCAATTTTTATGTATATTTAGCAACTGATTCTTGAGAATTGGCCCATGGCTTAAGTTAACTGATAGTTATATCGCTCACCCAGTAATACAACGGCACATCTACGTTTGTCATATTTTACAGAAACGAATTTCAAAAATTTTATAAAAATGTTTAAAATTAATTTATGGGTTCTGTTTTCGTTTTTTACAGATTGTATGGGTTTGGCTTATAATATAGACATTAATACATATTTACCACTATATACATTAGGCAATTTCAAACACGTATACCATATAAACTCAATTTCGCATTTATGCAGATGTGTCATTATATTATTAGGTGAGCGATATGTTCACTGTACAGGTACACACTAATGCTACTCTATTGTATATATTTAGTCCATCAGGAAGTAAGTAAAAGTGGCACTCGGCTCTGGCCCTCGGAATAGCCTCCGGTCTGTTAGGACTGATTCCTATATTGTACTGATTTTATAATGAACAAATATCAAAATCACCTTTTCCCAAAATGACTGATTTTCTAAATGTCTTTGTTTCAGAATGTCGGAAACTTTTATTGTCTGACAGAAAAGGTACAGTCACGAGCATAAATATATGACGTTCAATAGTTGGCAAAAATATCGCCTCCGGTCTGTTAGGACTGATTCCTATATTGTACTGATTTTATAATGAACAAATATCAAAATCACCTTTTCCCAAAATGACTGATTTTCTAAATATCTTTGTTTCAGAATGTCGGAAACTTTTATTGTCTGACAGAAAAGGTACAGTCACGAGCATAAATATATGACGTTCAATAGTTGGCAAAAATATCTGACGTGAATCTTTTATTTTTATGCTTTTTACCCGACTGCGCGACGCAAAGCAGGGTAATGTGTTCATCAGTCTATGTATGTTGCTATGTGGCGACGCGTTGTAGAGAAACGGGTTGATCAATTTTGATGATTCTTTTTTAATCGAAATCTTGTGCTTGTATTGTGGTCCCACTTAAAGAGCGAGATCTGACAATGGCATCTATGTCAAAAACATATAAGTCTTAAATTTGCATTAAGTGTGTGGTGGTGGTGATTGTGGTCAAGCATTAACTTATTTGTGTAAAAAAAAGTATATGCGCGATAAATGGACGAATAACTCAATACACGCCAACCAATTTTGATGATTCTTTTTTTATTGGATGCCTACTTCATTTGAAGTCGGTTATTTTTTTGTTAAAATTTTAGATTATTATAGATATAAGATTGACGTTGTTTAAGAATAATATTGTTTTGTTTCATACAGAGAGTAGAATTTTTGTTGTTTAAATATAAGATTTAAAAATAAAGTGTTACTGACTGTACATGAATTTGACAGTTTTATTTCCGACATTCTGAAACAAAGACATTTAGAAAATCAGTCATTTTGGGAAAAGGTGATTTTGACATTTGTTCATTAAGAAATCAGTACAATATAGGAATCAGTCCTAACAGACCGGAGGCTCGGAATATAACCAAATCGCTGTCAGACATAAAACTCCCATGCTATGCCACACTTTTAATTCAGAAAAACCTGTCTAGGAGATTAAATAAAAGTCTTTGCATTTCATCCATACATCTTATCACAAAATAGTTGTTTATAGAAAGAAGATAAAGAATACGAAAAAAAATGGTTGTCTGTAAAGTCGCTTTACGGACGGTAGTTTAACGTGACAACGCCATGACAAAACATTGATGAAATGATTGCATACTTTTATTATAGATAAAATTGAAGCATTTTAATTAAATTACCATTATTTTGTATAGGAAAAGGACTGAAATGAAATCTACATTTTGATTCATAAATTAACTATGCGGCCCGAACCGAGCACTTCGGTCGATCGTGCCTCTCTATCGCTTGTTCCGCGCTCTCGCTCGCGGAACGTGACAGTGAGTGATGCTTTTTCGTGCGTGCACCCGGCGTTCATCGTTTTAATAGACGTTGTCACGTCAAAAATATCAATGGCATTTTATCAGAAAATTATTTTAAAAATCTCTAATAACCATGTTATTGTTTGATTCATATTTTTGTATATGCTAAAAAGGTACATGATATATTTACCAAATTAATGAAAACCCTTGGATGACCTTCAGGGCCACTTCCTCCATCACACCATACGACTCTTTGAGTGACTTCCTTAGGAGGAATTTCAGCAATGAGATTTACAGCCCAATTTTGATTAACTTGTTTAGGTGCGTGTGTAAATCTGACAAGTCTGTAATCATCGGAATCCCATTTCTGAAATTAAAAACAAAATTGTAACAGTAATAAAAATCAATACCGACACTATCACATAATTCATTTTCAGAAGGGAGATACTCCACTATATGCAACATAGGTTACGTTAAACTGTCATTATGTAATATTTATCACCTAAATAATAGTAATTTTCGCAGTTCATAATAAAATTATACGTTCCTAATTATGTAAGAAACATGAAACGCAAATGAGAACATGTCTGAGAGTAAAAATATAAAAATACTTGGCCTGTGTGTGTGGTAATATCTTTAATTTTATCGTTCAAGCAACGAACAATCATAGCCTTATTTCTTGCCGATAATTCATTATATAAAACAGTAGAACGAAGCACTGCACGATTCATTTTGCTTGTTATTATCAAATGTGTTATCATGAAATGCTCCAAGTACTTATACACTACAAAATTTAGCTCAATCTGCTCATGCTCACTCAATGTTCGAATTACTTTTATATTTCTATTCGAAAATGACAGGCTGAGTGACAGATATTTTATTTTGCTTTGCGTCCATAAATTAAAAGTAATTTTCTCCAGATTCTGCTAGGCCCACAGAATACTTTTGGCTATGCCTATAGAGGTAATAGAGCCCATGGATGTATTACTCTAACTGGATAAGTAACGTTGTAGAAGTACCTGTCGTAACCGAAGGACCATTTTTCTATTGTGTGTGCGAAAATTACCAATAGAAAACATTTTAAAAACCATGTCAAAAATAGAACACAATTTTTCTAAGTAAGTGTGCACCCTACAATTATGAAACACAACCTTAATCCGGACTGTGATTGGTCGAATATTCCTTAAGAAACAACGTCATAGAATTAATCTGTGCTTCAGGTACATATCTCTACAAGGTCAGCAATCCAGATAGTGTAATATATCCATGGGGCACGACAACTGTTAGAGAAGGCGGTGGTGAAAAGGTTAATACGGCCGTGCCGCTTTTTTGCTGGACTTGGCTGGGGCACTGCCGGCCGTGCCTCCTGATACAGATCATTGAAGTATTATTACTAGCGTATAGAACCGACACCGCGAACACCATGTATGTCCCAATGCATTGGCGCCACGTGGCTTCAATCTTCAATGAATTCGTTCGATTTTGAAAGGAGAACCGGGGCTCAATTTGGAAAATCGAACCTCCCGGACGGGACGCACATTTTGTTCGAGATGTCTGTTCTATGACATTATACTTCAATGATACAGATTAATATAATAGGTTAATATGGTAAAAACTTTACAAAAATATTATATTTATTGTCGTAGACGCCCATTAACATCAAATTTATTTCTCGTGGCCCTTCCTTTAGACCCTGATAGGTAAGTTTCATGACTATTATTGATATGAATAAGCATACTATGTTAAATTAATGTATAACACGTCGAAATATCTGTGGACCTCCCTGGAATTCAATGCCCCTCCTACTTCCTTGGACCTCGTCCTGTTTTCGCCTATCCAGTACCGCTGCCAACGCAAGCGCCGAAGAACGCATTATTCTTGCTTTCGTAATCGCATTATTGTTTATTGTTTCTCCTACTTAAATACATACATCTGCTAAATACAGTGGAATCTCAATAACTCGAATCTTGTTAAGTTGTAATCCTTAGTAAATCGAAAATAAATGCCATTCCCTTCCGCTGAACCCCTAATTACGCAGTATCTTGAATTATTTAGATTTAATAACTCTAACAATATCCTACGTACGTTCCTGGAATTCTCTTCCTGAGTATATCAGAAGACCCGCTGGAAAGTTAACCTTTAAGAAAAGGTTGCGTGCTCATCTACTGAATCGTCACCAATAAATCACTTGTTCGTCATCTGTTATATGTATATTTATGTATTTATTTATACAGTATTTATTTTTGTATGTATGTTATTTATATGCATGTTTATGTATGTATTGTATAATATGTAATTGTATGGTATTAATATTATTATTTTATTTAGTACTCTTGTATATTCTTGTAGTTATTTTTTTTTTTTTTTTTAATTTTTATTTTTGTTTTCTTTTCTTTCTCTGTGCTTATTATACCGCTCATCGTGTGTTTCTGTTTGGCCTAATGGTTAGCTGGCAGAGAATGCATAATGCATTAAGCTCGCCATTTGTACCTTAATCCTGTATTGTGGTCAATAAAGATTAAATAAATAAATAAATAAACAATATGTTATTTCCCTGCGAGGTATTAATATAATTTTAATACTCTATAACTCGAGTTGCAAAAAGCAAACTTGGTAAGTCGTAGTTCGTATCATATTATAATGACTTCTTACTTGAGATTCCCCAAACTTATAGCAATAGTTTGGATACGAAATCCTATAAAGTACAGATTGATCTGAAAGTTGTATAAACGTGTAAAAAAACTATTTTTTTTAATTTTATTTGTGTGTATCTATATACATACAAATAAAAAATATTTTTTCTTTATCTCGATTTTTTTGCTATCTCTTCTGCTTGCATGACGTCATTGAGCCAGGTCCAGCGCTATATGAAGCTTAGCTTTATTTTCATATTCTTTTAGATGTCGACAATGAGTAAAAACCATTGGAGACGAAGACTTGGTATATTTGCCTATTAAAAAATTACACCAGTTAAAATTTGTGTGCGATATCACTTCGCATCTTCAGCATATTATACCCAAGGAAGCAGATTACTTAAAAATAAAAATACAGTGCCTACCATCCTCTTGACGCGTCCACCTCTAGCAGACAACCTATTTTATTACCAATTTCCCATTAAGAATAGGAAGTAAAAAAGTATCATCTGGTAAGTAGACTTATCATAAAATTCAACCATAGAACATATAAAAAACAGAATTATATGGGGTTCCCGAGAGGATGGTGGCTCAATGTCTATACCGATTATTTTAATTCTTTTTTCAGGAGCTAACTCTACCTTTTTGTTTGCTCCGCATATACATACAAAGGTAGTTGTTAACAAATAATTAAAATGTAGGTATTCATTCATACTTGGATTTGTTAAATAAAATTATATTATAATATTATTCAAGTGTGGCTTTTATTTTAATCTATAATTAAGATTAAGGTATAAAAGCCTAATAGCCATGAACAATATAAAAGCACAACACTAACTATCGATAATAATAAGCACATCGCTAGTTCGCAATGTCATTTGATAGCTATGTTGGCAGCCTTGTTTCTGTTTTACCACAGACATCATTAAGCATCTATGGCTCATCGCACAGAGTACTTAAAAACACTATGGCTCATCGTTGATGATATAAAAAAACTACATATAATCATCCCACGATAACTCTGCATAAGGATATTAACTGGTAGAAACAAAAATCGTACTATGGTATCACTTTTTGAATGATTGTCAAAGCTGACATATATTGACGTATCAGTTTCTCGTCGATATACTGTTGTTGATTTTTGCTGAATTCTATTTTCACAATGGGTAAAACTATTAAAAGTGGCGTTCGAGAACTGATATTCAAGATGATATCGATGATACTGTCAACATTTCTCTTTATAAAATACATACTATTGATAAATAAATAAAGCATTGATAAAATTATATTTTATCAAGTCAATCATAATCAATAAATAATAATATCTAGCATCAAAACCTATTATTTGACTCTATATCAGTATTGCCATAATAAAAGTTTCACTAACTACCGCTGTCACTTCATTGCAGAGTTATTGTAGGAGTACTCTAAAAGCTATAGACAGTGTTCTAAATGGCGTCTCTTAAAACGTAAATTACTCTGTGGCGTCAACCCTCAAGCTATTTGCGCCTATAGCATGTCTATCCTAGGATGGATATCCCTAGGGATGCACATTGAAAAAAAAATATCGATGTTTTTTTTCGATGCAATGCATCGCATAGTGGCATCGATGTTATATCGATTATTCAAAAAATACATCGATGTTTTATACACCGATTGTTTTTATTTTTGGCAGCGTCGCGTTGGGACTAAAAAATTGGTTGTCTGTAAAGTCGGTTTACGGACAATGGTTTTACGTGATAACGTCTATTTCGTAGAAGAATAATTTATGATATAAATATTGTCAATTCGCACATTAGGAACGGGATTCGTTTTAAATATCAGGAGCTGCGCGACATCTGTGATTTTCTTGACTACAACTAAAGTCCGAGTCGATGTACTGTGTAAAGTTCTTTCAAGTAGTTCATACCTATAAACAGAGATGACGCTATTGTAGATTTTCGTTTTCATATAATAATAATACGTACGAGCTACGAGAAATCATTTCTTTTCAAAAGATTGTAAAATAAAATAAAAATGAAATGAAAAATGCCTTCCAAGCGGACCGATTACGCTTGAGTGGGAGAGAGACGGCCGGTCTAGCGTGCCTCTCTCTCTAATGCTGCGCGCGCTTCCGTGACGTTACTCCGGCCGTTACTCGGTTTTCGTGAATGCCTCTCAGGCTCATCGTCTTTATAAACGTTATCACGTTAAAAAGTTGAATTTGATGTTCAAAAACTAAGGAAACGCTTTTCAACATTAGCTTATTGGTGGATTTTGTGATTAGGGTTGCCTCTTCGATACATCGAATAAAAAACATCGATGCTTACTCGATGTTGACGTATTAAAAGAACATCGCATTAAATCGATGTTTCCATACTTTACATCGAACATCGATGTATATCGTGCATCCCTAGTCTATCCTTCAAGCCCCTTGTGTTGATCCACTACTTACGGAACACCCTGTATCTAACTGGACGGCAAGCATCGAAGAGAGCCGGACACAACACTGGATGTATATATATGCGCCCTAGCTCTTAATGGTCGAAGTTACATACAAACACCCTACGAGTGCTAAGGTCAACTTTAATGAGGCCTATGATTTGTCAGTCATTCCCGCATGGTGATACCCTTGGTGTTGCTGATGTTCTTAGGCGACCATCCATAGCCACTTGCCATCAGGTGGATCGTCAACTCGTTTGCTAGCTATTTAAAAATTTATTTTATTAATTAATTTTTTTTATTTTGTTCATTTACTGGAGTCGAATATTTTTTTCGGATGTAAAATAAAACAACCATATTCATGTTTTTTTAATTTTAATCATTTGTCACATTTATATCTACAATAAGATTTATCAATACAGCAATGCAAATTAAAAAAGAATACATGTAATAAATTAGTTTTATCACATTCAGCATAATATGACTTAATTTTTAAAACTTAACCTATCTGGGGAACTGAAAGCTTGAAGATGCTTGAATTAATCTTGAATTTCTACTACACAAAATTTAATCTGTTAAAAACTGCATCGCTATAATCCACTTATATTTAACTTATGACTACAATTATTTAAATGTAAACATAATAAAAAGAGGTAAATGAAAACAGACCTAGACCTTCGGATTATGCTATCGGTTTTGCAATTGCAAGAGATCCCAAATTAAATCTTCAATACTTTAAATTTTATCTATAACGATAAATACAAAATTTTCTTGCATGATTGAACTTAAATATCATTACAAATTTATTCACCAAATATAGTCTGCCCGCGACATCCCTTGAAATATTAAATTGAAATACAATAAATATAGTGAAATAACTTATTAATTCATAACAAATTCATATTTGCAGGCCAATTTGATGTGGAGTATCCAGTCTTCTAGTAAAAAATATACATAAAGTAAAATAAAAATATATCCTTAAACTAGATACACTTATTTTCACGATTAATATTGGATAAGATAACTTTATACACTTAATGTTATAAAAGTTTACGCATTTGTGAAAATTGGAGTTTTGGGAAGGGTCTACCAGTAAAATTGCGACATTCGACCTTCTTTCTTAATGTCTTGCTCTCGTTCTTCTTTTGTAAGAGCTCTATCAAATACCAGAAAGAGGGCACTATTTTTTTTCTCAAAAAAGCTTGATTTCCAAACAGTGCAGAGATTGTCTACTTTAAAAATGAATGTGTCCCCACTAAATATGTTACAACCTGTAAGTGGAAATATTTCTATTTTAGTTAATACACCATTGAAGTGGAAACGATTTTTTTTAATATTTATTTAATATAAAATGTTTTTAAATATTGTCACCTACGCGTTATGACTACATTATAACGACCCCCACGATCATTTTTAAAGCAGACAATCTCTTTGGTATGTTAATTTTATTTAGGCCCGGCGAGATACAATCGGTTCTTACTGTAAATACTAGTAGTTATATAAAAGCCTCTATTTCACGGGTTTCGTTTATTTTAAACATTAATCTACATAAAAAAAATTAATACTTTAGAGCATTTTTACGTACATCTATAATTTTTACACAGAAGTAATACAGGAATTCATATATGTAAAAATTTGAAATAAACCCATCAATATTTAATAAATGATTTGTGTCAGACATTTAATATTTATTTAAAAAATCTTCGAAAATTGGATGTCTATCAATGACTACTTGTGGTGTCCGTTGACTGTCTTCCAGAACTAGATCTTAACTCACGCCTTGGACCAACTGACATTTCTTCTGTCGACTTACGACCTTTTTTTCTATTACCTCTTCGTCCAATATCAGCTGATGTAGATTCTCCATTGTTGGCATCATCCAAAATGGAATCATCTTTTGGGTCATTGTCAGAGTTGGTGGAACAATCAACAATTTGTGAATTTTCAGAAGTAGTTTTTGTTTCACTGTTAGGGCTAGTAAGGCGCTGCTGCAATTTATCTTCTCTTTCCCGGTCTGTCGTGGTTAAAACCAGCGGAGATGCCGTTTCATTAGACCTATTAATTTCAAAATCACTTGCCTTCATACCAGTTTTGATAACTGTCGATGGAGCTATTAAATCTTCTAAATCCATTTCACCTGTATTGGTAGAGGGATCAGACTGTTTTTCAATGTTTGACATAACTTCAGCATTAGTACATTCCTTTACTTTTTTGGCAGTAGATTGCATAGCCAAGTTTTCTGGTTCACTACTTATTTCATCAATTGTTCTTTTTAATGATGAGTTGGAGGTTAAGTCCTGTTCGTTTGTCATTCGCGATATGTATTCAGATCCTTTGCTTAATTTTTCATATTCTTTCTCTGCATCTTTTGCTTTCTTGCCTTCATTAGAACTAACTAAACTGGCACTTAAAGCTCCTGAAGCCATTTGCTCTAGTAACATTTTACTGATGTCAATATCTTTTTTGTCTCCTTTCAATAGTTTTTCTTGTACAGCAGCAAATTCGGGTGGTACCTGAGGTCGTAATGGATCATAAGCCATTTTTTTCTTGTCGGATTTTGATAAATCCGTAGCAGTATTCTCGGATCCTTCAGTGTCTCTAGATCTTTTATCAGTTTTAAGACTGGTGTCATAATTGAAAGATTGCTTAGAAAGTGTTTCGAGCAAATATGGGTCTGGCGGTAATAATATTTGAGACAGGTGACTTTGACGATCAGAAACTTTTTGTTGTCGGGAAGATGCTGAGCTAGTTACAACAGTAGATGATCTAGGTGTGGTAGTTTTTGTGTTACTCCGGGAGCTGTGGCTATGTAAAGAAGTAGCACTGGAACTTGCAGCCAAGTTACTTGTGAGAAGTCCGAGAGCATCATAAGCCGATGACATACCAGAATGAACACCAAAAGGAGATAAACCACTAAGTCCTAATTGAGGATATAACATATTAGGATTAGTAAACATATAGGGAAATTGGGAATTGCCAGCTTTTGATGTAGATGATGATCCAGTATCAGGTTTTCTGGTTTTAGATTTACTGTCTCCTCCCACTGCACTACTACCACCAAGACTGTTCATGTCAAGAGATGACAATCCAGGCAAACCTAAACCAGCTAAATTAGCAAATATGTTTCCACCAGCCATATTTCCTAATAAATTGGGTATACTACCAAATGAGTTCAATAGCGGATTATTCTTTGGATCAAAATTGCTTAAGCTTGATAACAATTTTGGATCAAATCCGGTTAAATTTGATAATGTTGCAGCCAAAGTTTTTGGATCAAATGCGCTCAAATTAGACAGACTAGCTAAAAGAGCGGGATTGAGGCTGCCTAAATTTTGATTCAAGTGAGGATTTGAAGATAAAACGTTAGCCGACGGGGTGTCAAGAGTAGGTGGCCGGCCTTTTTTGCGTTCGGGTATATTTGTAGATTGCATAGGTGAATGTCTTTGACTACGAACATCTTGAGGCAATTTGACGTGTTCTTTGATTCCTTCTGTCCATTTCGAATCAATATCGTACATTGGATTCTCAGCGATCCACTGGGCCAGATGTTTTAATTGGGGTGCTTTATGTCCTATAATTCGTTTACCTGTAACGCGATGCACTACTGGTACATGCTCATCAGGAGCTAGTCTAGGTGTCAATCCTCGTCGACGCGAATCCATTGTAGTTTGTTCCGCAAGCCATTTATTGACTTTAGCTTCATGAGAATAAGATTTAATTGGCATAGAAGATGCGGTGCTCTTTTGAGTTTTATTTTGTTCTAGTGATTGCTGAAGGAAAGAAGATAATTCCTTAGAGGAAGCATGTGGAGATGGAACATTTGTAACTGTTACAGAGAAAGGTTTTTGAAGTGGTGTGGAGCTAGAAGAACTAGGAGCGACCGCTGGCGTTACCGTCACTTCAGGAAGGATAGATGAACTTCTACTACGGGGTGTCTCTTGAGAAGCAGATGAATTTGGACTTCTTCCTTTGGCAGCCGATAAACCTAATACAATCTCATCCAGCTTCTTTCTCTTTTTTTCTTTCCCAACTATCTGTTCCGGCGCAGGCTGCAAAGAAATATAAAAATTATTATTAGAAAACAAACCTAGTAAAATAATAAGCTCTTATTAATCTAGACACGCGGCAGCGTGTCAAGCCAAGTTCAAGCAAAGGAACTGGCTAGCCAGCGCCGAGTGTAATATTACACGAACCACTTGGTGCCACTTTTGACCCTTCTATAACTCAAAACCTCTTTAACGTAAACACATAAAACTACGTGTGTGTAATTATATACATAAGGACATGTAGAAGCCCAAATTTCATGAAGCTAGCTCAAACGGTTATAAAGATATGGAGGTCAAAAAGTCGTAAATTTTAGTACTGACTGACTGACTGACATATAGTACCTAAATCTAACCTACTTCCAGATAACCTAGAAGGATGAAATTTGGAATCCAGCTTGGTAATTATGTGTAAGCGTAGGAAAAAATCAAAAAACTAAAAAAAGTCGAAAAATAAGTGGTGTCCCCATACAAAATTTGTATGGGACCGAAGCAGAGCCATCTAGCGGCAGTGAAAAGAAAAGCTTCGGTCCCATACAAATCTTAGCCAACTCGCATTTACATTGTGAGCCCGTTATGTCACATAAAACTCACACTAAGGCCTCTGTGAACGCGGGGCTCAATATGGCATACTTCAGTGCATGGAGTATTGAGGTAGAACGAGGGCCATCTCATATGAAGGGAAAGTTGAAAAAGTTTCCTGCTGTTTACAAAAAATAGAGGTTCCAATAATGGCTATTTCTAAATGGCGCTAGTGTGTGACAAATAGATATATGAACATGGCTGTTGTAAACAGAGTGAAGTTTGCTGAGTTATGCCACCCTAATCAATGGTGCTAGTGTCCACCAAATAGATATTCGAACATAGCTGTTGTAGACCGCACCGCAGCCCCACCCGTAATTTTACGCGTTTTACGGACACTTTTCGCTTTGCTGTCCCTCGCGGAAATTGGTTGTAATGTACAACACATTCAACGCAACAAACAATGCGTGTTTTCCATAGAAGCTGATATACTTTGGTACACAATGAAAACAATGCGCGGTGAGGCAGATCTACGCTGTGTGGCGGGGCGCGGAGCAGTGTGAGAATCACCTGTTTGTCATATTTACCTAGATATTTAGTACTCGGCTAAATAGTATAAAATTAGCTATATACCGAACATAACCATAACCAAATACTCGTTCTTGTAAGCAGAATAATTTTTGAATTCAGTTAATCAGGGTAACTATATTATGAATATAATTATATATGATAATTATGGTTGCTTAAACTTATTTTTATACCAGTTTTAGGGACTCTTCAATAATCATACGAATATTCGACTCACCGTAAAAGCTAATGTTTTTCCGATTCACTTTTCGGTTTATGGGCCCAGCACGTAAAGGCAAGCAGTGATAGCCTAGTGGTTAGAACGTTGGTTTCCCGAACGCGGGGGCCCGGGTTCAAATCCTGGCACGCACCTCTAATTTTCTAATATTATGTGCGTATTACAAATTAATTATCACTTGCTTCGGTGAAGGAAAACATCGTGAGGAAACCTGCACACCTGAGAGTTCCCCATAATGTTCTCAAAGGTGTGTGAAGTCTACCAATCCGCGCTTGGTCAGCGTGGTAGACTATGGCCTGTACCCCTCATATTGTGAGAGGAGACCCCGAGCCCAGCAGTGGGACAATTATGGGTTGTTGTTTTTTCGGTTTATGGTCATCACTATTTAATTTACACCCGAAACTGGTCACCCATGAAACGTCAATTTAGTCTCTAAGATTTGTGAACAGGGTATATTTTTCTTTACAAAAATTAATGATATCCCACCAAAAACATAAATGTAAAAAAGGAGAGCCAAGTTCAATACAAAAATTATGCTTGGCTGTGGGCTTCGCCACAAAAAGAATGGAGATCTAAATGAGTGCCAAGTTCTATGCAAAATCTAAATATGTATTTATAGGAAAAAAATAACATTATGAACAAGTATTAAACTCTATTTCTTTGCTTTATTGGATACCTATAACAATTGCTGTTATTTAAAAAAGTGAGATCTTAAAGTAGGTTAGATTTGACTTGGCCAGTTTTCATTACATCAGTGATTTTATAAAGTTATTCAACATTCTGATAAAAACTGGCCAAGTCAAATCTAACCTACTTTAAGATCTCACTTTTTTAAATAACAGCAATTGTTATAGGTATCCAATAAAGCAAAGAAATAGAGTTTAATACTTGTTCATAATGTTATTTTTTTCCTATAAATACATATTTAGATTTTGCATAGAACTTGGCACTCATTTAGATCTCCATTCTTTTTGTGGCGAAGCCCACAGCCAAGCATAATTTTTGTATTGAACTTGGCTCTCCTTTTTTACATTTATGTTTTTGGTGGGATATTATCATGACAGGCATAAACATTTAATTTTTCATAGCAGAAAGTAAAGTTGGATGAATAGATAAAATAGACAAAAAGAATATCAATAATTTTGTGAGAACAAGCTGGGCTATGAGAATATCTCATTAATATTTATTACTAACCTTAAAATAAAATCAATGGATACCCCGGTTTACAAATTAAATTAGTTATGTTGCTTATAATTATTTTAATACTTAGGCTTAAATATTTTATAAAGGTTTTACTTGATAAATTTCTACTAATTATTTAACAATGATAATGAGGAAACAACTCAATTTGAGCTATTTCTCTAAAGCTGAATTTACACATTCGCATCAGTCAGTTTAGTCCCGATGGTATGCGTGCATGATGGAAGGGCTTTATACCAAAATGATTAGGTAACGCCCTCCTTCTTAAATCAAGTAAAAAGAGGGGTAAAAAGCAGCATAGTGAAATAATCAACCCAAACCTGAAGCATATTTAGCTAATTTTATTACTATACTAAGTTTATAAAGTATTGACGATCGCATTATATGCATCATTTTAAAATCCAACTTACCACATTCTTCCTTTTCATGAGTCTGGTTAAAGTGTCATCCAAGCGGCTCCTTGTAGGGTTGGGTGATGCAGTTACTTCAGTCGTTTGCGTTGGAGTCGGCGCATGCGGTGTGCGGCGACCCATAGAAAAGTCTTGCGCCTCACTAAGGTCCAGAGGAGCGGATAGGTCGACTGGCGCAGGAGTAGCGGCCGTGGAGGGGGCGGGCGAGGCGGCAGGCGGCGGCGCGGGCGAGGGCGCGGGGCGCTGGTGCGCGGGGGGCGGCGCGGGCGTAGAACGGCGCGAGCCCGAGTCACTAGAAGCATCATCGCGTTCTGCACGATGCGGCTCGCGTTGGGTCGCATGGGCATGCGCTGCCTGCGGTGAAGAAAGTAGTGCATGCAGCTTCGCCCGTTCCGTTTCTACATCGATAGCGATATGTCGTTTCTGAGTTTGCTTGCGTTCTTCTGACGCATCTCTTTGAACTCCAGACCCCTCGACCTGCTTCGTTGCAGAGGCGGCCGGCCATTCGCAATTCTGCACCGCGTGTGCGATGTGGTGAAGTCTAGTTTCGAGTGCGCGCTCTGAGAACCAGTGCTTAGGTGACAATGATTCTTCGATCCTGCCGAGTTTGGCTAAGGTCTCCAGCTCGGACAGAGCGTCGGTATCTTCGTCGTTGTCTCGGTCGCACGCGTTGGATGTCCGCTTGCTGCGACGCAGGGACATTCGCGTCTCGCTGGCCTCAGTAGACTTCTCGTCTTCATCAGAAGATACCTTCTGTGACTCACTCTTTGATGTGTACTTCGCATACCATTTGCTTGCACATTCAGCAAAAGGCAGTTTAGGATCGCAAAATAGTTTGTTGTATGTATCGCCTAATCCATGCCTAGAACAATAAACATCGTATCAATACACTTATGTCAGTATGTTAAATTATAAAAGTGCTCTGGTACGGGTTTGGTCGGTAATTAGCGACAAAACAAGCTCATGCATTGTACAAACAAAATGTGTATTTTAATATACTAGTGTAAATAATGAAGTCGCTTACTTGCATACTCCCAATACTAATTGCTTGTCGTGTCTCGTGGGCTGCCACCAGGGCGGAGTGTCGAGCGACCGTTCGCAGAGAGCGAGGCGAGCATCGAGCGCCGGGTGCGGAGCCACCTCTTCACGCAGTACCCGCAAGAGGTCGATTCTAAAATGATAATTAATTATATAAGTTTATAATTATAAACATGCTACTCTACTTTTACTGAACTTTAACATACATTGTTAACCCTTAACTATCTCATGAAACTTTGTGCATTTGATAAAATCTTACCGCTCCAAAGTAGCAATGGCTCGCTCCTCGCCAATAGGTTCTGCTTTTAAATCAGCTCGCGTGGGAAGTTCAGCTTCTCCAACTGCGAGACCGCATTGTCGTTTGCACATTGCCATAAACGCTTTAAGATAATCCGTAAGAGCGTCGTCGCTCTTCGAGTCTAAACGGGCTAGCGATCTGAACCGGCTCCATCGAAGACTTTTCGTCGCCGGATCAAACTCGACTCCGTACGAGGCTACCGTGCGTCGGAAAGCTTCCTCGTCAGCCCGAGTCCAGCGCCACTGAGACACTTCGTCACGAGCAAGCTGATCCATACGTTCCCGTCGTTCCATCTAGAGAAGATATACAGATTCTATTAGCGATATAATAGTATATTTTTTAATTTATGCAAATTACGAGAAAATATGTGTGTGAGATGGTCATGGACAGAGAATGTTGCAGTCGAATGTTAATATTTCTTTACTCAGGCAGACATCGTGTATAGTATTCTCCATTTACAGTTATGTATATCTCGTACCTTAGCTCTTTGCTGCATCTTCAACTCCTCACGTTTGTAGTTACGCTGGTAAGCGGTGATGAGGCGGCGCAAGCGCGTGTTGAGGTCCTGCATGGAGGGCCACAGGTGAGTGGCGGGCGCGCGCTCGTCGTCAGCGCGCGGCGACGCGGTCGGGGACGTGGCGCCCGCTCCGCTCGACACCTCGTCCGTGCAATCCTCGTCACCGACTACGCTTCCACGAACTTTACGCTCCTCGCTCCTAGTAACGATTATAACATTTTACCACGACTTTCAATTAGCTAAGTTAGCTTGATACACAATGATATTAAACTATAGATACGTACACCCTTACAAATGAAACAAAAAATCTGTTCCGACCGAGCTACAACACACACACGTTTATCTTTTGTTTCACTACACTAATCATTATTACATTGGTAAATTATGTAAAAGGGATGGCACTACTAAAACCATAATAGTGAAAAAGATAGCTAGACGGCCTCACTCAGAGGCAGCTATCAACTGTCTGAATTAAAATCGCTATACTTGACTAAATTCGACTGACATAATTTAAGCGCCGTCTTGGCATATCTACCTCTTTTTATACATATAATATCATTGCTTGATACATAATAATTCGATGAACGGAACTCACTTGATATCTGTGCACTCTGCATCGTCCGGTGGACCAAGTTTATCTACGTAGCACAGTTGCGGATCGGAACGCATTGCTAGATAGTTTTCGTACCCATGAATATATGTACCCACGAGCAAAGACACGTCACATTCAGTGTCCCACCATAGTCGTGGGGGAGCACTGTCTACGCCCCGAGGTACACGCATCCCTAAAGCGCTGAAAAACCAATCATACCATTATATTATTATGCGTTTTTGTCTTAAAAATCTCAATTCCACTATATGCTTCATCCAACAAGAACTGTCATATTTAACTGTAATTTACCTGGCATGGGTACCACTTTCTATTTGAGTGGCATAATCTCCAATAACTTCATGCTTTATGTAATACATCATTCGAACTCGTAATAAAACTCTGAAATTATAAAAAAAAGGTTACAGGAATTGCACAGGCTCTCTGAAATTTAAAAAAAGAAAAAAACTTAACGGTATTTTTGACTCACTTGTTAGCATGTCGGAATAAGTGCTTTTTGTAACTGCTTTCTAAATACAATTCACAATCATATTTTTCTATCGAACTCCAGTGGTTGGGATCTTCCCACTTTTGTGGATCATTAGGCTTAGGCAAATCTTTAAGCCTATTCTTTTTCTTTGCATTTCTGCCTCTAGGAACAGGATTATGAAGACCACTATGGTTTCTAGATATAGTTACCTCGCCATTCTCACAAGGTTCTATTAGATCCCAAATGAAATTACGAATTTTTTCGTCTCCCTTGTAATGTCTTAGACAGTACAAAACCTAAAAGTTGATAATTCAATAAATAATAAACAATGCAGATTATTCAACTGAAATAAAATGTTATAGAATACAGAACAAAAATTTCAGAATATGTACTATTAACTCAGTGAAAGTCTAAACTTCCTCGGTATTAGCATGGCAAGTCATCATACAAAAAAATGTTGAAGTATAAGATAGAATGTATTGAAATCTGTATAATAAATGTATAGAAGTAGGCTTACAATAATTCTGGCGCAATCTTCTATAACAGGAAGAGTCCACCCTTTTCTAAACTGATTTTTGTCTATAGTTTCTTCCCATCTTGCCCATCTAAAATAAAAATGTAATTTAGGTTTTTAGTCCCATACAATATTAGCACGGGTTCACACCGAGATGCAAGGCAGCGCGAAGATCTTTGAAGAGGCCAGCTGCTTCAATTAAAATGACTTGCTTGAGGCCAATATTTGTTTTTTTTTTTAATATTCATTTTGTTGAAATTTAAAATACTGCGTGTCGCATCTCTTTGCGAATTAACCCCTAACTTAGTGCAAATTCTGAAAATATCCTTTTGAACAATTTATGTAATAATCATCACATAGCATAAAACTTACTGCCGCATTCAAAGTCACTTAACGGTTACTTAAATCGCTCCTTCGTACAGAATCACAAAAATTCACTCCCAAAGTCAGTTAATGATTATCTACATCATAGTATCTACATATTTAATGATTGATTAACATTGAAGTTTTTTAATGTCAAGTCAAATCAATCATTCATCATTGACCATTTAACTTCTTTATTTTATTTTAAAGAAAAAAGCTACTTTGCAATGTTTTTAGTATGAAAAAACAGTAAACGAATTTCTTGTTACTATTTAATAGTATAAATCATAGTACAAAAAGCATTAAAATAAATATTATCTTTTATTTACTGTCCACGTATTTTTTATGTGGCTACACTGACTCTCATTGAGATAATCCATAAGGTGTTGTTGGTCTGCACTAGGGTCACTTAAAATTGATGTTAAGGCTCTGAGATGAACTGTTACTTAAACATATTTAATGTTAATTAGTTATGGACTCCTTAAGACTAAATTAACGAACCTGAGTGCGGCTGTTCAAAGTAAACGCTATGCGATTGTTATACGCTTATTTCAAAAACAAATTATTTTAGCCCGTACGTTCGCAGAATTTATTACTGATCTTAATTAATACAAATGAGGTTTTTTGTCATAATTATGCCATTTTATGTCGAACTGAATTCAAGTTATCTAGAGGACATAGCCAACAAAAATTCTTTTAAGGTACCATGTTGAGAAAGAAGGGTTTAATAATCATACAACATAGGTGAACAAATTATTACAATATTAGCCACATGTGAGATAACACCTTTAACAAAAATTTTATTCGTATATCTTCACTTACCCAAAAGTTAGTAGCCCCCTTTCTATCTTGAAACATTCTGATCTGGTCCAAGAACCATAAACAACTTCTTCATCTATGGGAACACCTTCATGCCGAGGAACATAATCATCACTTGCATATCTCCTCCCTTTTCTTCCGAGTTTATCTTTCTTTCTCTTACTTCTTAGGCTTATCCCTGAACAAATAGAAAGTAGGTGTAAACATTTGTAATAATACTATATAAGCGAAAAAAACATAATTTAAATATGATACCTTCTTCATCTTCATCAGAATCAGGTGTTACTTCCATGTCGGACATTTCCATAGGGCCGTCGTCATGTCCGTACCTTTTGATGATAGTCCTTTTCCTTGGTTCAGTTACTATTAAATCTTCATCTTCTTTCTTTTCAGTTGTGTCAATTTCTGCTTTCTTGGCCCATTTATTCCAAAAGTCGGGATCTCGTATGTCAATATCAGATCTTTGGTCAGTTGCTGCAAAACTAGCTTTTGAAAATGTAGATCCCTTTTCAGATTCCATTTGTATAACTTGAGTTCTTCGAGCTAATATCATTTCAATGTCTTCTTCACAAAATTTATCGCCAGCATTATCTTCGTCCATAACTGCACCATAAGCTCCTTTTTTAAGTAAATCTTCAATTTCTTTCTTAGACAATTGTTTGAGTCCAGTCTCTTTACCCTGGGAAGTGTTCATGCTTTGTAATATAGCCTTATCCAGGCCAAGTTTTAATGAAGCTTTATCGAACATTTCTCTCTCATAAGTATTGCGACAAATAAGTCTGTATATTTTTACCATTTTTTGCTGCCCAATCCGATGACATCGAGCTTGCGCTTGTAAATCATTTTGAGGATTCCAATCGCTGTCATAGATAATGACTGTATCAGCAGCTGTTAGATTAATTCCTAAGCCACCAGCTTTAGTACATAACAGAAACACAAATCGATCAGAATCTGGTTTTGAGAACCGATCAATGGCTTCTTGCCTTAAATTACCTCTTATACGCCCATCGATTCTTTCATAAGGATATTTCCTAAAGACAAGATAGTCTTCCAAAATATCTAAACATCGTACCATTTGACTAAAAATTAGCACTCTGTGACCTCCAGCTTTTAATTTTGGTAAAAGCTTATCAACCAAGACCATTTTACCCGATGACTGAATAAGTGCTTTGTAATAAGCTTCTTTATCTTCACCATTACTTTGTTTATAATCAAATTGTATTTGATCTTCAGCTCCGTTTAGAAGGTAGGGGTGGATACAGCATTTTCTGAGTTCCATCATTGTATTCATTAAATTTGGAATGTTTGCTGCAGATGCTGTTCCTTTCTGCAAAAAACTAAAGTTCCTTTCCAGTATAGCTCGATAATACTTTTTCTGTATGTTAGTTAACTCAACTTCGATAATAGTCTCTTCTTTCGGTGCCAAGGTTTTTTCTACGTCTTCCTTTAATCTTCTTAGCATCATAGGTTTCAGTAGAGCTTGCAATTTATTCACTTCAGATTCACTTTTAAGCTGCCCAAATTCAGTCAGAAAAGCGTCACTACTAGAAAACTGAGCAGGTTCAAGAAAATTGAGTAAAGAGAATAGTTCATTAACATTATTTTGTAAAGGCGTACCCGAAAGCAATACACGATGTTCTAAATGAAGCTGTCGTAATCCTTCCAACAACTTACAATTTCTATTTTTCAGCCTGTGTGCTTCATCTATAACACATATCCTCCAGTTGAAAGACTTCAATTCTTGAAAATCTGTAACTATTATTTCAAATGTTGTGATGAGCACATTAAATTTTGTGATTTCTTTAATGGGTTCTCCTTTTCCATTCTTATAATAGAATTCATATTCTTGTATCATGCTTTTGCTTTGTTGAGATCCATGATAAACTATAACATTCATTTCAGTCCAGCCTTCAAATTCTCTTTGCCAGTTGGGTATTGTAGATAAAGGTGCAATAATGAGAAATGGGCCTCTAATCCCATACTCCCATACCGAATTAACAAATGTTAAACTTTGTATAGTTTTGCCAAGCCCCATTTCATCTGCTAGTATACAGTTACGGTTATTATGCCAAGAGAATAATAACCAGTTCAAGCCTTCTAGTTGGTAAGGACGAAGAGTATTACCTCCTTTATATAAAGGCGATTCTTTTAATTGTGACCAGTTATCCGCTGGCGGCCTTTTTTTGAATTTCCATTTATCTTTAGGTGGCAATTCGCTAAATACTTTGTATTGCTTTATTTTATCTACATCAATATCTTCTTCTAATTCCCATGTACTATCTTCGTATTGCAAACTTTTCCACTTGACTAAGTAATGTTTGACAACAGTATCATTCGCAGGATCTTGATTTTCAGACATATCTAAAATTCTTTCAACTTCAATATAGTCAGGATTAAATGGTTCCTCATCTAAGAGCTCAAAAATGTTCATTTGCTGAGCTTGTTTTTGTTTAAAACGTTTAATTTTTGAGAATATACGCTTATCCCCTTTATATAATTCCTCTTCAGTCTTCCATTCACAATGTAAATACGAAAAATTCCTATATTTTACGTAATATTCCTCTACATCAACCATGACAGGTTTTTTCACTTTATGATCTGAATTGTCTATTTCAGTGTCAGTTTTACTTATTTCTTTGGTTTCTTTATCGCACCCAGGTCCTGATGTAGTTTCTTCCATATTAACAGTACTTTCACTACCTTCTAATTTAGTACATTCATCATTATTTTTTTTATTTTCTGATGTATCTTCATCATCTAATTTGATATCTGATGGCGGGACTTCAATTTTAAGTTCTCTTTTACCCATACGACATGCAAGCACGTGTTGTACAATCATTGAGTCTTCTTCAGTAGTGTTAACGTACATATAATTGGGTTTTGGAGTGCCTTCGGGTTTTATATTGTCTTTGGTGTCAAAATTCAAATCTTCAAATTCTTTTTCTTGTTTTACCGGTGTTAAAGTAAATTCGTCATCTGACAATCGCAGCATTACGTCATCAGTATATTTTTTGCGCTGCGTGTTCCTCGCGGAACGACGCTTCAGACTATCGTCACCCTCTGGCGGCGGTGAAGGTGGAGGAGTTGCCATCATGTCATCGGGTTCTCCGTCTGAATCAGGAATTAATCCACCGCGTTTCTTCTTTTTCCCACCTGAAGTTTTCTTAGCAATCAACTTTTTACAACTACCACTAGCAGAAGCTCTTTTTTTAGAAGACTTCTTTTTTTGGCAGCTTATGTCCAGTTCATCATCTTTTTCACTTTGTTCTCGTTTAGCTTCAGCTTCTTCGAGTAAATCTTTTATAGCTATTTTTGAAACTGGGATGTCATCAAAATCAGTTACATTAGAATCATCCAAAGTCGAATCTTGAGTATTTAGTATACTTTTATTCGGTTCAATGGCAAGACTGCTGTTAAGTGACATATCACTTAAGTTATTGTCTGCCACCTCTTTCTCTAATAACTCGTTACCAGTAGTAGTATCTGCTTGTATTTCAGCAATTCCTTTTTTAACATTTCGTTTTCTTTTAGGAGCATTGGGATCTTTAGGCTGACGCTTTTTGCGCTCTTTGACAGGTTTATCTCCTACGACTTTGGCAGCTTTTGGCTCTTTTGGTGTGCGTGGTTTCCTTTCTTTACTTTTTCTCGGTCCTCTTGGCTTTTTGACTTTACTGTCATTAAGATCATCAATTGAAATAGCACTGCTGTCTAAGTTAGTAACGTCTTCCGTCATTTCCAAATCAAGCTCTGAATTACTATGCAATCCTGTGCCTGCAGTAACACAATCTTCTGACACTGGTAGCTGATCTAGAGATTGTGGGGTCGACAGTAACTTTTCTTTCTTAACTCGTGGTTTTCTTGGTTTTGCAGGTCCTTTTCCGCGGCCCCTGCCAGTAGTACTCGTTACTTGAGGACTTTCTACCATTTTTGTACCATAAATAGGATTTTGCAAAATGCAATTCGGACCCCCATTACACTTATCGTTACTTTCGTGCTGTTGAAGCATGGATAATCTTTCTTGTAAGCATCTTACCTTTTCTTGGTTTTCATTAGAAGGTGGAACGCAATAGATTTCTTGAATTTGTTGTTGCAAAGACATTCTTTCTTGATGATGTGAAGTGGGATACATGACAGGCATGGGTGCAGTTGGATGTGGTAAATTATTTGATCCCATTATTATCATATTTGGATTCATATTATGAGCCACAGTCGGCATAATATTTGGAGGAGTTGCTTGAATAGTAGAACCCATACCAGGATGAACATTTTGTCCCATTGAATGAATATTAGAAATGTTTGTAGGTGGATTTGATGGAATATTTCCAGAAGTATTTTGAAGATTTTGCTGGGTATTGCTAACAACATTTGGTATTGTAGGGGAAATACCAGGCATAGGTGCTTGTGGATTATGAACCGGAATTGTAGAAGAAACGCTAGTCGCGTGTTGCATTGGGTGTGAAGCTTGAACGTTCGGATTATTTTGCGTTCCTGGCGGGACTCCACTTGGATAAGTAGCAATAACATTGTGACCTTGATTGCTTGGCATACTTGATGATATGCTAGAGATTATATTGGGTGGAATCCCAGAGGGAATTATAGTTTGAAAGTTATTACTTTGATATCCTTGGTTTCTGGAAACATTTATTGGTGGGGTTTCGAACTTCCCGATTGGATTAGGAGTAGTATTTGTTGTTGGTGGATGACTTAAAAGTTGATTTTGCTGTGCTGTGCTGCTCTGAGGATGCTCCACAGTAGGCGGTAAAATGTTAACAGCAGGTGATAGAGCTTGCCCTTGACCTCTTAATTGTTCATTATCATTTACCTTGCTTGGTTTTTCTGCATTGCTTATCTTATTTTCTGAATTGCTTTCCGCATTAGGTATTTCATTTTTTTCTTCTTTAGAATTGTTAAGTGCAGTAAAAACAAGATCAGTAGATTGACTTTTTTGAGAACTTTCCTTAGTTTCTACATTTTCTACAGTTGCACAAGGAGAATTTAAGGTATTTGATGATGAATTTACAGGCAAACTTTCCTGTGATATACTAGTTGGAGTAGACTTAGATACAAACGAAGTACTATTCAGTTCTGTGTTTAAAGTATCTGTATCAACTGGACCCTTTTCCATTTTCTTGCTATCTGTACTGATTGAAATCTGTGGCACAGTTTTTGCTATATCTGGTTTTAATGCAGGCACTGCGGCGAGGGGCTCAACGGATTTGACAGATTGATCGGTCTCCATTTGAACGACGTTGTTTATTGGAGTTGGAATTTTGGTAGGATTCCATTGTGAAGGTGACGATCCAATGTGCCCAACTGCTGGCGAAGTAGGATTCCGTTGATAAGCGTAGTCTCCTCCAGTAGGTAAAACCATTTGTTCTAATGCTTGAAGTGTATTTTGTGACGTAAATCCACCAGACACTGGTGGAGGACCCGCTGCAGGGGATTGTACCATAGTACGTGAAGCGTGTGGTGAAGCACTAGGACCTTTTACAGGAGACATGACAGGCCGAGGGGATAGTTGTGGTTGACCTTGTTGCCTCGGAGAAACTTGCGCGCGTGGCGACATTTGTGGGGATAATTGAGGGAATGGAGGGCGGTATTGCGGACTTCCTGTTTCAAGGCCAGAGGGTTTAACAGGATTGTATTGATTTGACACATTTACATCAAGTGGGTGTTGCACTTGATGAGGTTGATAATTCATTGCAACTGTGTGATGAGGTGATGCATATGGTATTTGTGATGGCACACCATGGGATGGACCCACTGTGGACGACGGTACAGGCGGTTGACGTGGCACGTGATGTAAAGGTGGGGCTCCAGCATGGTGTAGATGAGGATTCGGGTGATTTTGTATTCCTGTACCAATACTCCCTCCATGACTCGCCATAGTTTGATGCGGTTGGTGTTGAGGTATTGGTGGATGACTTTGTTGAGCATGTGGTATACCATACTGATGAGCATTTACGTCTATCTGTTGGTGGTACGTTGGGTGTTGGCTTATCCGAGCCGCAGCTGGAGGGTGCATTTGCGTGTAGTTGGGATAATTCTGCAAATTAAGTAATATTATGTATAAAAAAAATCTCAAGTTTCTTATACAGCCTTGTGTATTACTAAAAAAAATCAGAACAAAATATTATGAAAAGCTCAATGCTTTATCTGCAATCGAACTATAAAGCTGAGCACAGACATGATACACTATTTTAATGAAATATTGGAACAGCTATTCCATCAATATTATGCATATCAAAATTTCTTAAACTCATCCAAATTTTCTCATTTAATACATTCATATCATATAGGAAGCTAGTTTACCTGTTGTTGTCCATAAATTTGTTGTGATGAAGGTTGTGGAAAATGAGGCTGTCTTGGAATGTATGCCCCATTTTGAGCTTGTAATCCAGTAATTCCAGATCCCTGTAATAAAAATATTTTTTTATTATTTAATTCCTATAGCATGTTTAAATAATAAAATTATCATTTAAGTGAAAGTCAAACTTTTAATTCTATAAGTTACAATGGAGTTATGTGAACATTACCATTTAGAATGAACATTTTATTACCTGTTGAGGAGAGTATTGGTGCATTTTCTGTTGATGTTCATATGAGTGTCTGTAGCTTGGCGTGATAGGCGCGTATCTATTAGCGCCTGGTGCACCAGACCAAACTCCCATATCTCCAAGTCCTGCACATGATAAATGATTGAAAACCTATTTTTATGTTACTGTTGATGTTACATAAATTATATGACAAAAAGTATTGAACAAACCTTGCTCTGGCATAGTGTACATTGGTTCTGGTCCAGGATGATATCCAGGATATGAATGAGATGGATGTACATGGTGTGAGGGATGTAGCGGGGCATGTGGTTGAGGCAAACGTGGTCGAGGATAACTGCCATATTCGTGATAGTCAGGAGCTGGAGGGCCAGTACCAGGGTTTGGTACTGGCTGTGTGTTGCTTTGACCTCCACCTCCAAACGATGCCAGTTTTTGGATTGTTCCCTCCTGAGCCACACTGCTTGGATTATACGGCTGCCTATAACTAAAATATAAATATAATTATAGTATATAACATAACTTATTATTATAAACATGAGCGCAGCGGGTTCACATAGTCTGTAGCCAGCTAACCATGTGTAGTGCAGAGTAAGTCAAGTTGTTCACTTAAGAACTCAGCCCACTCCACAAATTTTTAAAATTGTTTTTGATTCTTTTACAGTATATATTAATCACTTTCTCCTAATTAACGAGCTGTTTATTGATCCTTCCAAATCCTTCGTAGTGTCTGCTTTATCGTGCTTCTTCAAAGTAACAAAGCTACAAATATTCCTGACTGTCCAAAATCAAGGATAACTCATAAGTCCTCGCAGTGAACATGCTGCATAATAATATGCATGGTGAACTGGCTGCTCTTTCGTTTAACTTTTAACTACCTTGCAAATCCCTAGTGTGACACCGTTGAGTGTTTTGGCAATGCACAGGACTAAATAATAAGTGTATATTAATATTGTAAGGATAAAATTATAATTAAAACATGCATTTTTGAATATGATTTAAAGTTGAATTTGTCCATTGATTAAATAAAATGTGTATGTCAGCTCCGACGCACGACTGGAGTTTACTCCTTACGAACCATTATAAAATATAAAGATTAGTAAGCGTCCCCGAAGACGGGCTTCACAAACGCCGCCACAAACGCGCAACGAGAAGCTGAAGCGGCCAAACGATGGCTGCCGCGCGCGCCACCGCACCGGTACATAAGCAGCCACAGCTTCTAGCTTCTTGTTGCGCGTTTGTGGCGGCGTTTGTGAAGGCTGAAGCCCTTCTGCGGGGACGCTAAATCAGTTACAACAGTGGTAGTTGCGCACAAACATCAACGCCATCTAGATTCTTTGTTACGAGTTACAAAACGAGTGCTTAACGGAGGCCATACACGATCAAATGTACTTGTCAAGTTTGCAGTTTGACTTGACGCGGCATCCAGTGTGCATGAGATAGCTATTATGGCCATACTGATAAACTGGTGCCGCGTCAAGTCCGCTTGACGCTTGATCGAGTACACTTGATCGTGTGGTTCCATAATGTAACGTAACGGTTTGATTTTACTCTCCATATATTTTCATACACCGGGCTTATATGTATATGAAAATCGATTCAAGGAAGTAAACTCCAATTGACTATTTAAAAATAGCATAGTACATAATTAGTCTTTCAATTGATGACCTGTATGAGATAATTTTATTTCTAATATGGGTTTTAAGGAGAAGGAACATAGTAAAAGTTTATTAAGGGAAACAGGCAATTGCATATTTTTTAAGAAGTGGAATATTACCATTAAGTGAATTTATATTATATTAATTACATATATTAAATCACAATGGCGAGACATTAGCACTAGCATATTATTAATTTGTATATAAAAAGCTACCTATTATCTGCAGTGTCTTTACTGTCTCCAGCTACTCCAGTTGTTGAGCTGCCTGCAAATCCATCTGATCCACCAAGATCAGTAAGTCCTTCCAACATACCGCTTCCATCATCACCAAATAAATTATATGAGTCCATCACTCTTTCACGAGTGAATTAAAAAAATAATTTGTCGAAAAATCCAATCATCATTTATAGCGCCCATTTTATTCTGTAAAGATTAAGCAATTTAAAAAATTTTTTACAAGTGAACACCCATAAAACTTATTTACAGTATAATAATTATGGTTCAAGAGCCCAGGGCTGCCAGACCTTGCTTATTTTCTGATGGATGAAATATATACAATTAAGTAGTACAGTGAACATGTAAATAACAGATAACTTAAGTCCTGGGCCAATTCTCAGATATCAGGACCTAAAAGGTGTGTAAAAATCGTACTCACCCAACTTACAGTCTGATTACTGATTCTTACGTATGATGTAGGAAATATTATAAACAATCTGAAATTATTACAGCTTTTTATCACCTTCGATGGGCAGTATTTAATGCAAGACGTTAAAAATGTTAAGAACTCTGACACCTACAGCTACGACCGTAAGTTGTTTAAAAAAAAGATATTTTTTAAATCCTCATATCTAAGAATTGGCCCATGGCTTAAGTTAGCTGATATTTTCACACTGTACACACTTATTTTGTCCATCAGAAAATAAGTAAGGTCTGGGGGCCTTAAATTTATATGTACACATTTTTTAAATAGATTTAGAGTGAAATAACTAATAGTAGGTTGTGAAACCATTTTCCTCGGAATTTCACACTGAATAATTTATATTTATAGCTGTTTATACTATATTCAATAATCACGAATGGACGTTAGTCGTCATACCTACAGTAGGAAAGCATTTAAAATTTCTTAGATAAGTTATTTGAAGATTGAATTACGGCGATACCTGGGGAAATTGGTTGAATTTCTTTTCCATATATTTCGTAAAGTTTATAAGCTATTACGTAATACTTAGGTATATGTTTTTTGAGTCAAAAATCCAAATCCGCTCGAGAAAGAAAACATGATAGAGTGAAATTTTCTCGATAGAAAAAAATCATAAAAGTAAGTATTCAAACTTGAAGTGAATTTGGATCATTAATGAAAACCGCATCTAAATCTGTGAACCTAAGATTACAAACACACAGCCAAACAAAATTTCTAAAAACCATTGTTCCATTGTGTTAATATATACCCCTAGTAATAGTTTTTACTAATATTTTATTGTATGTTATTAATGTGACGCCAAGAGCCGTATTGGGAGTGGTCTACTATAGAAAGCCACTTGTCATCATTTTGCTTCACTCCACCTAAACAGACTAACTCATGCAATCCTCTTAAGTCGCGTCGCGTCGCAGTCGCAAGGGGGACACTGACGTGACAGGCGATTTCGTGATTTTGAATTTTTTTTCATAAATGTTCATAGTATTTTCAAATCTACAAATCTGCATATTCAACAAAAAATGTAAATGATCCTCATTGCATTAAAACAATCTTGTTTCGTTTTTTATGTAAACTTCAAGAATTCTTACATAAATGAGCTAATATTGATGATAAGTGTATTTTTTCATATCAAAATATCAATAATACAAAGTATCAGTAAACAAGTTGATAGTTTAAAAACTAAATACACAGTTTTTGTGTCAATGTAGGGTCGATGTGCCAGTATCCGGCCACCTAACAGCCTACGTTTCTTTAATTAGAAATAATAAGATTTCTAAATGAAATAATAGTAAAGTGTAAGTTTTAAACGGGGCACCCTCACTTTACTGATTTTTTTTGTTCGAAATTCATTTCACTGAAAACTATTTATTGCTATAATATGCATTATTAGACATATTTTTAGATCATCGAAGTATCATCAGTTATAAGTATTATTTTACCGAAATATATTTCGCCGATTTACAAAATATTTAACTTTTTACACTTTTTCATTTGCCAAATAATTTACTTGCATATTTTCACCACACCAAAACAACATTTTACGGAATATTATTTGATCACAAATACAATGTGTTTTTTTCTTGATCAAACGAAATGTGCGGATGCAAGACAAAAAACTATCAACAAAAACAAGAATTTTTTTAAGTATGCGGTCTCGATAATAAACGCACTTAAATTTTTTTTTACTGAAAATCTCACCCTTTGATTCTTTTTTTTTTGTTTCTTTTATTGTAGACTGAGCATTTTCATCAATGATAAGAGATAGATCCATAGTTAGTTTAGATAATTTGTTTATTGAATTATGTAGTTTAAGAAAACATACAAAAAAATATATGTTAACGACCCCGTTTTAAAGTTAAAGATCAAACATTAAAAAAAACAAGCGTTTTTTTTTTTGGATAATTTCAATATTTTAATTTTTATTTCAAGACTCCTCATCGATAGTGCTATGTTTTTTATGTGCTAAGTTAAGTAAACTTTCTAGCTTTCAAATGACACTACTTTGATGAAAATACTCAGTCTACAATAAAATAAACAAAAAAAGTATCAAAGGGTGAGATTTTCAGTAAAAAAAAATTTAAGTGTGTTTATTTTCAAGACCGCTTACTTTAAAAAAATTATTGTTTTTGTCGATAGTTTTTTGTCTTGCATCAGCACATTTTGTTTGATCAAGGTTAAAAAAAACACATTGTATATAGCCGGTTACTTGGTAGTATTTTCAATATTAAATTAAAATAGTATCATAAAAAGTCAATATGTTGTGCTGTAAAATTTAGTGACAGAAACGAATCGCTGCAAAAGCGACTTCACGCAGTCTTGTCTGCTCTACCCCTAGAGTGTTACAGGCCATAACACTTAATGTTAATATTCACAATATATATGTTAATAATCACAATATTTTAACAGAAAAGTGGACAGTGAACTAATAAATGAGTTCTCAATTTATGGATAATAATTTCTCAAGAAATGCAAGAAAAGTAAACAGGTTCTAGTTTATGATTGTACAGTAAAAAAAAAAATTTAACCACATATTTAGAACTGCACACATTAAAAGTCCATATCTTACCATACCTTGATTCTCTTCTTTCTTCAGTTAACAGCTTTTGCAACAACGTGAATCAAGCTTATACAACCAAGGGGAAAAGCTATACGCTTATGAATATTAGTAACATACAGCGCTATAACTTCTCCCGTTAATTATACAGCACAATATCAGGATAATCATTTCGCTCTTCACAATATTAACTCTGACTTACATAATTGAATCCTTGCTTGATACTTCACCTGGTAGCTATCAGTTATTAAGCCACTATTAATAATTTAATAAATAAACTTAAATGTAAAACACAATAGTTTGACTGACAATAAAGTGACACAAATGACGTGACTAGACTAACTAAAGTAAAGATCAGTAACCACGAGAACCGGCGTCAGATTTTCACCTTAGCAATGACAATAAAATAAATTAAAATAACACTGTAATTAAAACTTCAAGGATGTGTATATCACAATTTTTGCAATTAAAAATAAAACATAGAAGTATATTAACATGTATGCTCTGGATACTCCATATTACTTCCTTAAGCAATGCGATAAGAGGATTAATAAAATACTACCGAAACTTCAAATACAATTGATATCTAATTACATAAAACATTTACAACGGGGTACAAAAGTATATTTCAATCAAAAATGTGATCTGCAAGTAATAATAACGAATCATATTTAGTAATAAGACTTAGTACTTACGAAAAACGCCACACACCACGGTTGATCACAAAATGGATACCATTCTCCAACAAAGTGAATTTTAGGAAAGTTATTAAATATGCAATTACAACCAATCAAGTTTTATAAAGTCAGAATTAATATTAGTTAGTATAACGGTATTTAATGAGATTCAACACTTTAATCAGCAATTTCTCTCACAACATTAAAACCATTATTAGAATAGCCACTACACTCCGTCCATTTTGTTTCCTTTGATTAATGAGAATAGAGATGTCATGGACCTCATCGCACAAGCAGTTCAGTTCAGGATAGGATGTTAGTTGTTATCGATATTTCAATATCGATATATCAAAATACGGATAATGCCGATTAATTTGTAATACTTAGCACTTTAATATTTGTATGCATGAGGCAAAAATTTATTTTACTTCGTTTTTTTACTATACCATAGAAGACGTATTATTGCATATTGACTATACAGTGACAGCTACAGTGATTAAGTGAATTTTTATGACTATTCATCAAAACTTTGTCATACTTTACAATTACAACAACAAGGTAAATTACAAGACTTCGCCAAGCGGTAAGTATATAGTGATTAATATTAATCGATGGAAAGCGCGCTTTACATTCAGGATATAAAAACGAATTATACAACTACGAATAAAACGCGTTTCTTGAACAACTGTGTCCTCTACCCTTAGGTTGTCTAGTAGAAATCGCTATTACAGCGATAAGACCGCCTATTGTGTCTTTACTACTTAAATTGTAATATTTTATGTACTTCTAGTGTGCACAATAAAGAATTTTGTATTATATTGTCATAATTTATCAGTATACAGGTTGAATTTTTCAAGTGTGCGTGGATGGCTAAGTTCTAAACTATGAGGAATATCGAAAAATTATCTACTGAGTTTCGGGGCCGATTTTGAAAAAAAAAAACTCAGACTCATACTCAAAACTCATTAATAGAGTATTAATATTACACCATTCGATAGTGTTGCTAACAAGGATCAAATTCTGGACTAATAACATACGGTAAAATTAAGAAAAATGTCAGGAACATTTTCCTTAATTTTACCGTCTGAAATATATTTATATAATTTTTCGTATGTCATTACTTCACAGAATTCGATTCTTGTTAGCTATACTATCGAATGGTGTAATAATACAGGTGAGTATTTTTTTCAAAATCAATGAGTTCGATTTCTGGCCTGAAATATTTATTTTTCTTATAAAATTACTTTCCAGAATTCGATCTTTGTTAGCGACCCTATCGAACGGTGTAATAATAGGGGTTGCGTATTTTTTGTTCAAAATCAACGGGTTCGATTTCTGGCCTAAAATATTGATTTTTCGTATGTCATTGCTTCCCAGAATTCGATCCTTGTTAGTGACAATATCGAATGATGTAATAACACAGGATGTGTTTTTTTTTTCAGAATAAATGGGTTCGATTCCTGGCTAAAGATATTGATTTTTCAAAAATGTAATGATGCAGTTTTAGTTTTAATCAAAATCGGCCCCGAGACTCTTTCGAGCATTTTTGGCTATTCGCCTGAAAAATTTACCCTGTATAGGTATTAATGACTAAATTGTAATATGTAGTAAAATCACGGATCACAATACACTTACTTACATGATTGTATGTACGTAATAGTTTGGAAATTGCTTTTAACGTGATATTATTTTTGTTACTTAAAATACCTACTTACGATTACGGTTATTTTATTCGATTTTTCAATCGGTCTCGAATCTCGGTTGTACAGTGTACTTCCATCGATTTGTCTAATTTTAGGGCAGACAGGGAGTTGGAATATTAAAATTTTCCCGTATATACAAAGTTACTCTATGATTGTCCCCGCAATCACTGCATCGTGAAGGATAGAGCCTCCATCGATACTCCACATTCTTTTTGAAAACTATACAAGAAGTTAAAACAACAAGATAAAACGGATATAGTGCGTCAGATAAGGTCAAAATTTTATAAAAATTAAAAAATTTGATAGGGCTTTGAAGAGGTATCTTAAAACGGATCACGTGACGTAGGATGAATATTTTTCTATGGTGTCCATGTAATCTATAGTCCCAGGATATACATATAATTCGATTACATTGTGTTTATTATTATGTATAAGGGCGCTGTACTTCAAATAAAGTACTGTGCCTCCTGTGATGAATGATCTAAGTCGAGTTGAACCTTTTTTGAGATTCTAGATTTCTTTTTGAGATTTTTTTATAATGATGATTTTTTTATTATAATGATGTTTAACATAGAAATTTATATAAAAAAAGAAAAATTTCTATATTAAACATACAAATTTACATAAAAAAAATCGATTTTTTGGGTCTCACTCACGTTCTTTTATTTGCTATAGTTTTGGAGATGTGCAAACTGATATAACTGTACAAGTTTTGGCAAAAAATCGTGAATATAGATTTTATAAATAATATTTTTAAGAAATTTATTTTTATTTTTGTACTTCAAGCAATGGCATCTCACAGCCATCATATTTGTTTTTTTTTTAATCTAATTTATATAAGAACACTTGGGTTATCAACACAAATCTAACGATATCTTAAATATATAAATCCGTTCAGTGGCTTAGAAGATATAAGGTTATAAAGAATATTAGTTACACACATACATACAAGATGCGCGCGAAAAAAACATCATCCTTCCTGACAGTCGAGTAGTAATTAGTCTAAATGGACACCCTATGATCCACCTTCAGGTACCTAATCGAAGCTTGGAGTCCAGTTTATATATAAAGTTCTTGGAGGGATCGCTCGCTCTGGATATATTGTACTTTCTGGATTGCTGACCTTGTAGAGGTACCTGAAGCACAGAATAGCTCGATGACGTCATATCTTAATTCTTAAGGACTATTCGACCAATCACAGTTCGGATTGAGGTTGTCCTTCATAATAGTAGGGTAGAAAAATTGTGTCCTATTTTGATATGGTCCTTTAAAATGTTTTCTATTGGTAATTTTTCTCGTGGTAAAAATTATAATACTGAAATAAAACATTTTATTAAAATTTCTTCAAAATTACTGAATTTAAAATAATGCAACTGCTTTTATTGTAATTGTTTCACTGATAATTGATAACAGTATAACACAAAATTTTAAGCAACACAAACAAAAACGGCGACCACAGTCTTCACAAAGCCCCGATGACCGTAATCGCCACATTGAATTGCATTAACTTTTAAGTGCAGTGTTGCAAACTACCACACAATAGGGATGTTGACTAATTTTAGGATTCAATTTCATTTTATAGATAGAACCTATTCACGAAAAAAATATTATAAAAATAATAATCTTCAATTTAAAAACAAAAATTGATAAATAAAAATCACTATCAAATTTCCCACCAAAAACGTCACGTGATGTCACTAAACTATATTCAATACTATCTGTCTACTAAGTTTGTTGAATTTCCATATAAAATTGTTTCAATGACGTCATATTCTCAAAATGGCGTTTGAGGTCACGTGACAGTGAGTACAATTTTTAACATTTTAAATTAATGATTTTTAATTTATTGTGATTGATTTCAATAAAATAATCATATTTTAGGCCTATAAATGTTACCACTAATATTTTAGACATAAATTTATATTAATTTATAATTAGTGTCAACATCCCTATTACGGTACTTATAATATTCATCTTAGATGTTTTTATATCATTATAAAAAAATCATAATCGAATGATATATCCTGGGACTATAGATAACATGGACACAATAGAAAAATGGTCTTTAGGTTATGACGTCATTCGTCCTCAGGTACCTCTACAAAATTACTTATCCATCCATGGCTCGCTCGGTTCAAGTCATAGATTACCCCCAATACAAAGTTTAAGTTCTATGGTTCAAGTTTTTTCAACTCTGTCTGTGAATTTTGTGTCTGTGACCAAACTGTGATTGTTATATGTTTGCCTTATCTGTATTTTCTTGTTTTCTGTCGTACCTACCGCACCGCACCGCTTCAATCAAATCAATCATTTTTTTATACGAATACATGAATTCTGTGTACACAAAGCGTACATATTTTTCCAACTTAGATTATTTTGTAAATGAGAACCAGATAAACGGGAATATTGTCAAATTTTATACTTAATACCTAAGTATTTGTCATAATTTGTTGATCAATAAATCGGTTATAAATGATGAAACTAGTGGATCAAGTTGTTAGAAGTTTTAAGGTGGCAAAAGTATTTCGAGAAAATACAGACAAGATAAATAGTATAGACTTTTCTCCTAGTGGTGAGACACTTATATCTTGCAGTGAAGATGATCAAATTGTTATATATGACTGTGAAAAAGGAACCCAGGTGATAACAGTCAATAGCAAGAAGTATGGAGTCGATCTAATACACTTCACACATGCCAAAAATACTGCAATTCATAGTTCCACAAAAGTTGATGATACTATAAGGTATTTGTCTTTACATGACAACAAATATATAAGATATTTTCCAGGGCATACAAAAAAAGTTGTGACATTGTGTTTATCACCAGTTGAAGATACTTTTTTGTCTGGATCTTTGGATAAAACTTTGCGACTATGGGATTTACGTTCACCAAACTGTCAAGGACTAATGCATTTATCAGGAAGACCTGTAGCTGCATATGATCCTGAAGGCCTTATATTCGCAGCTGGTGTTAATTCTGAAAGCATAAAGTTATATGATTTAAGGTCATTTGATAAAGGGCCTTTTGTGACATTCAAATTGAATCAAGAAAAGGAGTGTGACTGGACAGGCCTTAAATTCTCACGGGATGGTAAAACAATGCTAATTAGCACCAATGGATCAATAATACGGTTAGTGGATGCTTACCATGGGACTCCACTTCAGACATTTACAGGGCATCTGAACAACAAAGGTATACCAATTGAAGCTTCATTCAGCCCAGATTCTCAATATATATTTAGTGGGTCTACTGATGGAAGAGTACATGTTTGGAATGCAGATACAGGTTATAAGGTGTGTGTCTTAAATGGAGATCACCCAGCACCAATCCAGTGTGTCCAATTTAATCCTAAATTTATGTTATTGGCGTCGGCATGTACCAATATGGCATTTTGGTTACCGACGATAGATGATGTGTGAATTTTAATATAAAAATAATTTATTTTTATATTACAACTTATATGGCTAATGAAATTTTTAAGTATATTTCTTAAATATTCATAGCAATTAAAAACATGTCAATGAATGTCTATGGAATATTTAGTCACATTATTAGCAGACTATGATGAATAACTTAGTGTTTACATCATTCACTGGCAGTATAGGCTGTCCAAAATCCAAAATCAAAGCCAATGTTACTTGTCTTAAACATACTTATCCTGGGTTATCTAAAATGTGTTTTACAAATCATCTGCTTGAGGGAATAGGTGACTTAAAAGAGAGAATTTAGAGCTACTTTGTATCATATCTAAAAATTATAAAAGATAATAGAATTTTAAAATATTCAAACTTCTGAAAAGCATTAGACAAGATTGTTTAAACAAGTCTATTATTAAAGATTTAGTCTATTACATTAATACCTGCAAGCAATGAATTCTAATTCTGTTCAGTTTTTCATCTCTCATCAGTTATTGTAAAATTTGGCAAAATAATATTTTAATTTTAACTGGTATTAGCGGCTATAAGCCTCGTGTTTGGGTAATGCGCTGGAACTTTTTCTCAATAACAGCTATGTGACGTCACACAAAATGTTATACTACAGTCTAAATTAAACTATGTATACATATTCAATTGCTTTATTCTATACCTGCACTTTAGACCAGACCTAACAGACTTGTATTCGCAAAAATATGTAAATTTTGTATAATTTACCACATAACTTGGTAATTGTATACATTCGAAATCTTTTCAGCTACATTAAAATTTGTAAAAACCAAATAACTACTTCTAGATTTCTACTGGTCTGTTCAAACATCATTTATGTGATAGCTTGTCCTGCAACCGCTACCTGACAAATTATCGGACAAAATACATTTGTTTGAATTTTTTTTTGTATGGCATGGAATATTATTTTTGTATGGCATCACTAAAATTTTTTTCACCATCATGTATAGTACGGCCGCTGTAACTTGGCGCGTCTGAACATAGGCTTTGCGAACTTTAGCGCATGTAAGACAGAGATAGCGACACGTACATGCTAACGTATGACTGAGACATAATACACTGCGTGTTGAGTATTGCCGAATTATGTTACTGTACAGCCTTCTGCGCGAAGTTCAAACGCGCCAAGATATAGCGGCCGTACTATACAAACTATGTACGTACCTACAGTAACAGTTTCCTTCATTCATACTAAGGTAAAATTTAAATTTTCAAACGAGCGGCTCGATGGGACGTTGTGGCATCCATAATATATCCATGGGTATATTTATTTACCTATGGACACATTATGTAAAAGAAGGTAGTAGTACATAGATGTTTCTCTTAAATAGAAGTACTATATGAAGTATTTTACGCAACAGTTTGAGCAAAACAATCTCCCATCTGGTCTGCTCCACATACCATAAATTTGACCCTGGAAAGTATAGACAAAAATCTCAGATCAATAAAAAGGCAGATGACTCACCATCGCCTTGAATTTGTGTGTAGCCGAAAAATACCAAGCCGGTCTACGCAATTCGTTTCGTGTACATTTACATGCAATCACGCACACCATGCCAAGTTTAAACCAAGTAGGTAGGTACAGGCAGGTATAAGCCGCGCCATTAAAGAAACGAATCTAAAATGGCGGAAATTATCATTCCCCTCATTCACACGTTATTCCTGTCTTTAGCGTCTTGTCAACCGGCTTGTTTTACACGTATGTGTGTGCATGAATGCGTGTAAATACATGAATTGCATAGATCGGCTTGGTATTTTTCGGCTACACTCATTTCAAGGCGGTTATCTACCTTTTTTATTGATCTGAGCCCAAAATAACTAACCACCATTCTAACTAGTACCTCGATTATAAGAGCTTTGCAAAAATACTATTACATTTTGACTCCAAATTTTTAACTTTATATCATAAAATTAAGGTTGTTTTGATAAAAAGTTACAAAAAGCTGTTCTCTTACATTGAAGTATAATGTCACAGAACAGACATCTCGAACAAAATGTGTGTCCCGCCGAGAGGTTCCATTTTCAAAATTGAGCCCCCGTTCTTTTAAAATCGAACGAATTCATTGAAAATTTAAGCCAATTGGCGCCAATTAATTGAGACATACACCATGTTCGCGGTGTCGTTTCTATACGGTAATAATAATACTTCAGTGTTCTTTTAAGTCTAACATAGTTAATGTAATAATAGATATACATAGATGGTGGCACGGATGTTGAGCGGTCAGCGAAAAATTTCGCGCATCGTAAACTTCAGGTGAAATTAAATGGTCATTCAGTTGTCGCAAGACGTGACCGCAAGCTCAGAGAACGAATTACAACAAGCGCTGCTCTATCGTCATTTGACGGGCCAATCACACATACATAATTGCACGTTAACGCAGGCCACTCCCGGCAACGCCCACAATGACCCGTACTTTATGTCATACCGCCAAATTTTCCCTAAAATCATATTCTATCTTCCATGCTAAAAATCGCTTCTGCGCAGGTCGGTCTCAGCACAGCACTATCAGCGCTCAAGATCCGTGCCCCGTACTATATAGGTACTGTATTATTTACAGAATTAGGGTAATAATATTGTACGTGTACAGTTAGATAAGGTACATTATGAAATTTAACATTAATATTGTACTGTCTTAGATTGGTCGGATTAGGTACCTAAACATAATTATTATCATAGTATTTAGTACCAACCTTGGGATATAGCGATATCCATAATTAAGTAATTTTAGTTTGTTTAAATGTAGAGATATCTTAAGCGTAACATAATGGCTAAATGTAACGCTCGATTGAGCTCGTTTTGACTAATACATTTTGTACTAATCCCGTTTTAATAATGTCCTCTTGTACCTAATTTGTTCCAAATTGTACAATGCAACTAGACTATCGCGTCTTTGTAGTTGTGTTGGTCATGGGTTGACGTTATCCAACCTTTTAATCATTCCAGTTTCTGGTTCCAATGTAGCTTTTGCAGAATCTGTTATCGAACTATCTTTAAAATATTTATATTATTTTAAACTTAAACCTGTTATGTAAGTACCCACAACTGTAGAATAAAATAAATTTGATAATAATAAAATATTTTTTTTTCAATTACATAATTGTAAAATGCTACTGAATTATCCCCCCTCATTTAGGTGCAGCGCAGACGACACACTTTTTGTGCGATCGAGTCTGCGGGCGCACAAATGTCTACTTGACGCGCAAAAAGTCAGTCGCGTATTTTTCGCAGACTCAAAGCACACGATGCACACCTTCGATCATACTGTAGGCAGAACTGTAGGGACGTACAGGCTATGGAAATCGCGCAGAGATCGCGATGCATTATTTTGACTTGAAGTACAGAAAAAGAAGAAATAGAGAACTTTGGGTACATCCTATACTTTTGCAGAGATTACTGAAAGGACAGTTCCATATTAAACATTCAATTCTGAAACAATATAGCTGGATAAATTTTTCAAATTCTATAAAATGTCTATACATTTAATGAACAGTTATCTATTTTAAGACCAGCTTCCCACATTTTTCTTTTTAAATATTTATCATGCCCGAATTTTTGCACGTCGTATGCGTTACTCTATATAATTGCAAAGGTTCTATTTTCACCGACTTAAAAGTGCGTCACGGACAGTCTGTCGTCTGCGCTGCACGTTGACTACACCTTATGTATTATCTATGCCCACTCACAGCCTCTGCGCTGTACCTCCATGCTCTGATTCTGCACACATCATATTTTTGAAGCGCGGACGACGCGACGAGTGGAATCCGCGCCTTTTCCGCGCTATAACTAATCAGCTCTATCAAGCTGGCATGGACAAATCGGCAAAAATCGATATAAAATACACGAAAATTTGTAGTTCATTTGTTGCTAATTAGTTGCTAAAGTGCCGATTTTATTGCTCGAACCGATCATTCTTCTCTACACTTTTTGTATATAAACCGTGTATTTTTACCAATAAATCATTCCTCTGATAACCAGCAGACAAGTATTATTTAAAGCGACATTCTTGATAATATATCGCAACCTTCCTGATAATACGTTAGTGGTTGAGACGCTCCTCATCACTAAACTAACTAAAATCATGCTAGCAATCATCTATGGGTAGCATGAAAATCTATAATAGGTAATCGGCAAAAATCGATATAAAATACACGAGGAATTGTTGCTCATTAGTTGTTAAAATGCCTATTTTGTTGCTCGAAACGATCTCTGGCAATCGAAAGTTACCATGCCATGAGGTAGCAGGGAAAATCGATATCGATAATAATCGACAAAAATTCTTTCACTGCCACTAGATGGCTCTGCTTCGGTCCCATCCCATACTTTTAGCCAACTCGCATTTACTTTGCGAGCCCGTTATTTCATGTAAAACTCTCACTAAGCACATTGCTTTTGGACTGGCTGGAAATGGCATGTTTTCTTATAAACGTTATCCATCTTCAGGTACCTCTAAGAAGATTGGAGTCCAGTTATACTATAATATCTTCGGTCCTGATATAAAGTTCTTGGGACTTTTACTATGCTCTATTCTATTCTCTAATCCAGGCCAAAGCTGCGGTAATTACCGTGGTCTACGGCTTTCAGGCCGGGTCCGGTCGTAGCAAATTCTACGGCTTTTCGCAAATTCTACTCTTTAACCCTAAAACAGAGCCATTAGGCTAATGTTGAACAGCGTTTTCTTCGTTTTTGGACATCAAATTCACTGCCGATGACCTTTTTTTAGTCCCAACGCTAGTAAATAGTAGTAAATATAATATACACGGCTCACAGTTGATCTTTTTCCATAGAAACACGGCTTTTTTTATCTAATGTACATTGTACACGGCCGTTTAAAAATTTTCATTGGCAACACTGGTCTAATCTGACACCTATGACACCTGTCATTATTATTTCAAAAAAATTACAAGATGAAATGAAATGAATGATTTTTGCAATTTCTGCGCAAAGTTGAGAGAGAATATGTTTTACTCTGAGGTTTTCTAACTTATCATTACTAATATAAAACCATTATTAAAATCATCTAGGTCTTACTAATTAGATAAAAGATCTTGTGACCGCGAATATTACAGAATATCTTGATTCGTGTTACAATTTTGTTAACAATAGAGATCATTAAAATTTGAGGTTATTTAAATGCCTCTCGTAGTGCTAAATATCAAGACGTGCATTGTGTAATATGTATCAAATCTTAAGAAACATGAAGAATCGTTTTCGGCTAAAATTTTCCTTATCTTGAATTGAACATTGGAGAATATATACGGTTTTTGAAGTCGTATTTAACAATGGAAGAATCAAATCTAGGGTCTTCGTCTGACTCTCAAGATGCCTTCAGTTCAATAAATGAAAGACCTGTGGATGATATATCTCTAGAATTCTTCTATAAACCACATACTATTACACTTCTGGCTGTGTCTATTGCATCTGTTATATATACGGCATTTGTCAGGTACTTTAATACAAATATTTAAATTTTTCGGAACCCTCGAAAATGTGGGTTGCGACTTACTTTGTTTTCGCTGTTGTGTTGATTTCATAGAAATATTAAAATGTATTTATTGTATGTAACCAAACCAAAAATGAGCTGAAAATCCACCTAATATTAAGTAGCCACCTTCGGCCATAGAGATCAGCAATATCAAAGGCATCATCCATGCATTGCAGAACAAGAAAGAAAAGGTTTGCCAGATGGGATTGTGGTCAGTATCCTAAGCTGCCCCAAGATGATTAAAAATAGTAACAAAATACAATAATAGTGTATTTGTAATTTTTTTTTGTAGTGTGTTTCTTTCTGTTATAATCCACTACTGGGTCCTTTCGAACAACTCATGAAGCTTAAGAACACTAATTATTTTTAATAGCAATTGGGAAAACCTACCTACAATTTTTTTAAGCACAAGTATACTGCCCTCCTTATGATAAACAACGTATCTGCATTTCAGCAAGTTCCGAGATAAACGCGCCTAAAGTTTTTTTTCTTATTTTTGTTGTCACGACTACACTAATTGAGATATTTTCAAAATTGTTAAAATTAATTGTTACTATATGTGTGTATTTTATGACTCATTACATTTTTCTGTTTTCTAAATGTTTTCTGAGTTAATAGAACCCAAAAAGTGTTAATTTTTAAGCAGTTGCGTTGCCTATACCTAGGAAAATTATTCAGTTACGTTAATTATCACTAGGAAAGTGCTCTTACGATGTTTATGCCTTGTATTTCTTTCATATAGTTTAACGAAATCCTATAAATAATAATCGCATTGGCTCCTTGTGCCATTAATTAATCAAATTAATGAAATGTACGTAAGTATATTAGTTCATTGCGTCAAATAGACGAGATTTTTGGTATAACTTACCTATTTAATTTCAAAGTTAATAATATATAAAAACTAATATAACTCTAAACGTAATGGACAATACGTTGTTCTTCATAAGGAAGAGAATGAAAATTTTGCACATACGTTGTTTATGCTTACCTTTATTTTTATTTCTATAATACATACGAAAAAATAGATAATAGATCTAGATAGATCTAATTTCGCTGATTACGAATATGCTAATAACTCGTTTTCGCCAAAAATGTCAGATACGTTGTTTATCATAACGAGGGCAGTATAGTGGAGACCTATTATATGCCAACTGCATTTTGTAATGCTGAGCTTAACAGATTTTTTATAGGACTATGATTGATTTTCGTTCAATATTCATAGATTATAAATTATGAGAAGAACAACCTGATAGTGTCACCTAAGGACATCAGTAATACCAAAGACATTACCAATCCCTTGCTGACCAAAATAGAAGCCAGGGACCTGAATTATTTCATAATCAGAAACGATAGTTTTTTTTATGTACTCATATATGCCATATAATTCATTAAAATTATTGATAAGCATAATGGGTTGCAATGCAATGAAATGTAGTTTACTATTTTTTTTTACAGAGATGAATCATGCATTCAAGAGAACATCTGGTCGGGTATATGCTGTGTAGTATTTTTCTTTTTAATAATATCTGTTCTCACATTTCCCAATGGCCCATTTACCAGACCACATCCTGCAGTATGGCGAATAGTATTTGGCATGTCTGTGCTGTATCTATTGGCGTTGTTGTTTTTATTGTTCCAAAGCTACTCAACTGTATATGAAATTATGTATTGGATTGACCCTAATCTCAGGAACTTTCACATTGATATGGATAAGGTGTGTAAGTTTTATTTAATGTCAATTAAATATTATAAAAAAAATATGTACAGTGTAATATCATAAGAAAAAAATATATATAATTTAAAGTATTTTTTTTTTGGTATTTTTTTAGGAGTATGCTGTGAACTGCTCAGATATTAGTGTAGCAAAAATATGGTCTCATTTGGATGTGTTCGCTTGGGGACATTTTCTAGGTTGGATGTTTAAGGCCATACTCTTTAGACACACTGGGCTGTTGTGGGCCATATCCATTATGTGGGAAATAACAGAAATCGCATTTGCTCATTTATTACCAAATTTTCTGGAATGCTGGTGGGATTCATTAATTTTAGATGTATTGATTTGCAATGGTCTAGGTATCTGGTGTGGCCTAAAGATATGCAAAGCATTAGAAATGAGAGAATACAAATGGGTAAGCATAAGGTGAGTTGAAAAAATTTTTTTTTTTCTACACCATAATTTTTAACCCCCAATGAAAAAAGAGGGGTGTTATAAGTTTGACGTGTCTTTGTAACTATGTATTTGTGTGTCTGTGTATCTATATGTTTGTTTGTATGCCTGTGGCATCATAGCTCCCAAAGTGATGAACCAATTTTGATTTAGTTTTTTTTGTTTGAAAGGTGACTTAATCAAGTGTTCTTAGTTATGTTTAGCGTAAATAAAACTAATAGGTTTTTTTAAATTTTAATTTAAGATTAATAGTTATTTTATGCAAATACCTACAAAGTTTTGCCTTTCAGTATTATGTAACAGTTTGTTAACTGCAATGCAAAGACAAAGCCATTATTTATTCCTATCCAAGTAATTTTTTGTAAACAGCAGCATTGGGTCCAGTAGATTTTGCATGACACTAGGACAAACAATAATAACTGTTATGCTGTACGCACATATTATGTCATCCGCATCGGGCTCTCATATGATTTCATAAAAATGCGGCCCGTTCGGCGTGTACGGTGCGGACATATGTGCGTTCACCATTAGTCTTCATGTGATTACTTTCTGAATATTTTATTTGATAACTTTATATAATATTTTTAACATAGGTACATATTGCTATTTGTTTCAGGGATATTTCTTCCACAACAGGAAAAATAAAGCGAGCAATACTTCAGTTCACCCCAGCCCACTGGACACCTGTTCGATGGCTGGATCCTACAATAACTTATATGAGATTCTTTGCCCTTAGTCAACTTGTTGTATTTTGGCAAATATCTGAGCTAAATACATTTTTCTTGAAACACATATTTGAGATGCCTCCATCGCACCCTCTAGTCATTGCTCGATTATGTCTCATTGGGGTAATTGTGGCTCCATCTGTAAGGTGAGTACCATTTGATTCCACATCACCATAAAGATAAATAAAAAAAATACTCCAGAACTGGCTCACTTCTATGTTTGATTCCTGTACACAATAATGTGAAGAGAAAAGGGATCTGTGCTCACCATTTGCTACCTCGAAAATAAGTAATGTTAAGTTATAACGACTTTATCCCATTATTTATTTTATTGTTGAAAGATTTTAACAACTTTTTTTCTGTTTTTTCTTCAGGCAATATTACACATATGTTACTGATCCTAAGTGTAAGAGAGTTGGCACTCAGTGTTGGGTGTATGGAGCCATAATGGTTACAGAGTCAATGTTGTGCATCAAAAATGGAAAAGAGCTCTTTGGACAAGCTCAAGTGTGTAATGTCATTGTTTGGCTAGTCATTCAGATGTTAGTGTCAGTTGGATGTGTTTATGGAGTTTTGTTATACCATCAATATTTTGAGGTAATTTTCAAGTTTTTTACATTCTGAATTTCTATGTTGTGAAATTTATCCTGTAATTTCCTGATCAATAATACCAGTTCCAAAGTTTACTAACTTTCTGGGATAAGCAATACTAATATTCCATCAGCATTTAAATTTGTCCTAAATCAAATGCATATAAAATAAATTGATGACTATTCATTTTTTTTAAATGTGTTCTTGACCAGTTAAAGCCCAAGACGGGGTTTATTTTGCTCATTCTATTGACATTAATTAATATTAAAATTCATATAATGATATAATTCTTTATGTTATATGTAAATTTTCAAGGCATTACTTTTTTTACACAAAACAAGTAGTACATATTTGCAAATGATTGAAATGTTTTCCTTTTTTATTTTTTTCCAGCCTAACAAAGATGTGGGGTTAGAAAGCCCTAAAAAGGAAAAGTAACAACAAATAAGGTAAAAAATGTTTTATTGTGTACGCTATAAAATAAATTGTTATTGTGTAAACTATACAATATACATCCCTATTTAGTTCAACTGTGAGTATGAGATGTAACCTTATGGTGCGTCCAGATCAGTGTGCTTAGTGTGAGTATTACGTGACATAACGGGCTCGCAACGTAAATTCGAGTTGGCTAAAATTTGTATGGGATCGAAGCAGAGCCATCTAGCGGCAGTGAAAAGAAAAGCTTCTTACCCATACAATGTAAATAGCCAACTCGCATTTACGTTGCGAGTCGGTTATGTCACGTAAAACTCGCACTAAGTGCACTGGCGAATGCGCCGCGAACGCTCCACGCGAGCCACGAGCGTGAACATGCACGGCGCATTCGCTAGATCTGGACGCACCCTAGGTGCATCGTACGTACTAGTGATGGTAATGAATGCGATTTCGCTTTAATTTCATAAACATGTGAATTCATAAGTATTAGCATGCTAAATGCTATTGCTATATTTGCTAATATTACGATAATAAATCAAGTAGGTACTTATGTAATTTTAGTTTATATGCGAACTGCGAATTAAAAAGCGCGTTCACCGTTTTTACTCGCAGATAACGTTTTATTACACAAATTGTACTTTTGTTATTAAGATAATGATAATATAATTAAATTTTTATAATACATATTTTATTATACAGGTTAAACAATCACACGCATTCAGTATACGACCCTAAATACGAAAAAATCGAAAGACAATAACGTAATAATTGTTAAACCTCATTCTTCGTAGTTCACACCACCCAGCATAAAATTTAAACGAAGTAAACAATCACACGTATTCATTCAATATACGACTCTAAGTCTAAGCATATCAAAGATAATAATTGCTTAACCTCGAACTTCGCTTTTCGCGACATCTGCTAAGTTGCTAATACTTTATTCGTGAATATTTTTTACAGTTTAATTTAGTATTCGCAACTTCGCGTTCACGTGGGTGCGACCGAGAGCACACGCTGCCGCTGCATGATGATAATATTATAGTACGAATACTATGAATGAAGTGATGAATTCACTTCGCACTTCACGAAATTTCGCAACCAAATTTAATTTGCTAAGTGCTAATGAAACATTCACATGTTAAAAATGAATGCGAATGCTAATTAATCCATCACTAGTACGTACATGTGCCTGCTTTACACACCATAATAATATTGGATTGGAAAACATTCAGCTGTGAATGTTCTCCATTGCTAGTGATGTCAGCCAGAATGTCGAAATGTGACATGGGGAGTTAAACAAAATCCGGATTTGATATTTTTAATGGAGACCACTATAACAAAACACGTTTTTATGAAGTAATGATTAGGCTTACACAACCAATGACTGACACGCTAGTCATTATAATATTACCATAATATATTTAGGTTTGCATTTTATTATGCTAATACTAGTATATTAATAACATAGATTCGAGTTGGAATAAACACATTACTGAACTACTCGTATTAATATTGTATTTCAGAATCTGTTCTAAGTAGTAAAACCTCGAATCTCCGGCGCTCCTAGAATTGCCTAGTCTAACCTCAGGATTGACCAACGCCTTTAGGCAAACCCTGAAATAGATTTCTATTTCAGCCTGTGACTGATATATTTTTAGTTAAACTTAGAAGAGTCTAATTAGGGAGTCTAAACGCCTCCGTGCCGTCGGCGTGGCTCAGTGAGCCTACACTGGGCAATCTTAGCAGCGCCGAAGATTCGCGCGACATAATATTATTATTATTATCTACTGCTTTGCTCACAATCTATTTTATTTTAGGTGAGAATATTTACCAAAGCCTCTATATAAATAATCTTGACAATGGCATGGTTCGAGAGAAAATTGATTTTAAGAAGAATAGAAAATGAACATAAAACTTCAAGCGACACAAACAAAACAATATTTTTTAAAATAGACTGTAATGATGTCAACAAAGAGAGACAGCTTTCTACGCTTGTCTGTAGCGTAGAGACTATTTATACGTTTATTTTTATGCATGTACGCCGATAATTCTTGGAAACATACTTATTAGATGCGTTACAACCGCTTGACTTCCAAACACGGAATGCGTTTTTTGTTTTCTCAAAAGATTGAGTTTAAAAATTAAATGTTGGACTTGGCTTGGCACCTTTTAGTTTTAGATTTATTTGTGACTATGTAAACTATGTTCATGAAGGAGTCTAATGGTGGCCGTACACGATCAAGTATACTTGTCAAGTTTGTAGCGGACTTGACGCAGTATCCAGTGTGCATGTGATAGCTATGTGGCGAGATAGCTGTACCGTGGCCATACACCGTCAAGTATACTGGATGCCGCGTCAAGTCCGCTGCAAACTTTCCAAGTACACTTGATTGTGTATGGCCTCCATAATGCCCGGTTCGGTATCCATGTAGTGTGATAGAAACGTGATTTTTTGTGTCTTTAGTAGCGCGATAAAAGGCACATCAAATCGTGTCATGCACTCATGCCACATGCTACGCCACTCCAATCGCTTGTCTATTCTAGTGACAAGCTGCAGGTCAGATCACGTGTCATGTTGCTAAGGTCACCAGGCCTAAAGGGCACATCAAAACCACCTCCTGAAGGCTCACACGCTCAAGAGTCGAGGCGCGGGCACTAAACGCTAGACAGTCATGCCGCATCTATGGTTTCTTTAAGAATCAATAAATGTACATTGTCTACTCTATGGATTAAACGCTACGACCGCGCAGCGACTTTGAAGCGAACCGCCTTAGCAGTGAGCGACGCCCCCAAGTCACACGGACGAAAATACTATACCTTTAACGTCTTATTGGTGACTTATTGCTTCCGTATTCGAAACAGTGTTTGTAGTTAGGCTTATATAAAGTCGTTTGTAATGTAACTTATCTTCTTGCAAGATATTGATGTGTCACTTTCTAAAAAGCTGTCTCTTTTTTGTTAAATATGATTTATAGTAAAAATTTGTATAAAATGTCGACAAATGTTACTAATTAGTTAGGTAGATAGATTCTAGAAATTTGCGTGGATATTTATTATATTATTAAGATATACATAAATGTATAATATAATCTGCCGCTGCGGCTCTTAGGTATGAAGCTAAACCCATCTACTGTCGAATAATGTACTTAATGAAATTATGCCTCATTAATGATACGCGTTATAAATTATTCGCTCAAATAGTATGGATACTCTCATAGGTCATATATAGATATAGCTATAACTCATAGTGTGGGTAGCCGAAAATCAACAGATTAAAAATGTTTTAGCCACATTTGATTCAATGCCTTAGTTTTAACATTAGCCGAAAAATTAAGAGGGGTTTAGTACCCACCGTTGATTTATAAGCAATAACAAAATACACTATTTGAGCGAATAACTTTATTTAAGTCATGTTCAAATCTAATCAAAGAAGCCGCATTTTGTTTTTGATAATAATTCTATTGCAATTTGTAAATTCATACTGTATTTTTAAATGTAATGCTATGTTCATATGACTGCGCGGTACTTACCGTGCGCGTGCGGAACGATCACCGCGCCGTCATATGAACGTAGCCTTTTATTTGGTTAGATCTTGTACCGCGCAGTAATATGAATCTAGCCTGGGGTTCTCTAGGTTACTATGTCAAAATTAATACCAAAAGCTAAGTTATTTATGAATAGCGTAGATTAATTTTAATGTAGCCGAATGACTTATTCTATATACCGTGTGTCTTCTGAAGCTGTGTTAAGAAAAGAGTCTTTTATGTTCACATTTATAGAGCCGCCAACGAAACGAGATAAAACTGGCTAGTACTCGGGTAACTTAAGAGTTACGACAGTATAGGATTAATATTAATACTTCTATCGCATGCGATAATTTTGATTTTTGTGGTACGGGAGCACGATCCGCACGCTACATAATTATATGCAGTCTCGTGAATTTCAAGTCTTCATCGCTAAAGCTGGCGGTTCGCGCCGCGACAGAGACAAGCGACCGAGACAAGAGACCGAGACAGGAGACCGCTATCGTCACTTGACCATATGCAATGAATAGGTATCAGTTCGCGAACGAGACCGAGACAGGAGACAGAGACGCGAGACCGGAGACCGCGCGACAGTCGCTGCCCTGGACTAGTAGTGTCTCTGTCTCGTCGTGTCGCGCTCGAATTGAACGTGTGTTTATTGTAAAAAATGACTACTTTTCCTGACGAAGACTGTAAAAAGCTGATTGAACTGATCAGACAGCACCCTCCGATATACAATACTCAACTGGAGTCCTACAGAGACGAAAATTTAAAGAAAAATATTTGGAAAAACATAGCTGAAACCATAAATAAAACCTTCTTCTTCCTCCAATGGAAGTTCTAATTAGACAGTGTAAATTAATGGCACAGTACAACATAAGTAACTCCATCGACAGACTCTGAAATTGAATGAATTGTAGCTTTGGTCGCGGTCTCGGTCTCGACCCACAGTAGATGCAGAAGAGACCGAGACACTTGTCGCGGTCTCCCGTCTCGGTCTCTTGTCTCGGTCGCTTGTCTCTGTCGCGGCGCGAACCGCCACCTTAATGTGCGGGGATTTTTTACGTATTGCATTAGTTCTCGTCTTTTTGGTGGTTTGTTTTATTTAATAAATTATTTGTGCGATATTACAAATGTATCGGCTGATAAAACTGTATAAAATTTTCGAAATCGAAATTATATATGTAAATCACTTCTTTAAAGTCGAGATACTTTTTAAAGATAAGTTAGTTAAATGTTTAATTGACGTCACATAAGATGGTCTTCATATAAATGTATCAAATATAGTACAGATGCCAATGATTAGTTTTATAAAAAAAATAATGTGTTGATGCTTTGTTTTTGTTTCTGTATGTTTTTGCTGGACGCACTCTAGATTAGTATGGAAAACCTTATACCGTTTGAGTATAATAGTTGTTCTGAGACCTAGAAGTAGATAATATAAAAAATGGTAATTCCTACCATACCTACACGTGTGTAGGTAGGTATATGTTTGTATAATTTGTTACCAACGTATTATGGTCTCCAAAAATATGTAAATACTGTCCTTTATTTTAGTGTTATTTATTAACCACTGCCTGTGATAATTAGCAAATTGTTAACACAACTAATTAAATCACTGGTGTTCAGTTCGGTAGAATGAAATTTGTCTTCCAGCCCTGTTCAGTCAGTGTTACACCGTTTGACTTTCGGATAAAACTATGCAAAAATTACAATAAAAAGTCTATTATATTTTGTTTTGCCGTGAGCCTTAGATTTGCTGTAAAAATTAATACCTATTCAAACCATTGAAGTATTATTTACTAGCGTATAGAACAGACACCACGAACACGATGTACGTCCCAATGCATTGGTGCCACGTGGCTTCAATCTTCAATGGATTCGTTCAATTTTGAAAATCGAACCTCCCGGGCAGGATACACATTTTGTTCGAGATGTCTGTTCTGTGACATTATACTTCAATGGTTCAAACTAAGTAATTAATTTGATATAGAGATCTTAATGTAAAGAAAGGCCTGTAAAATATTAATTTAACAATCAAATTGAAGACAGGATTTATTCCACTAATTTGATTACCGATTATATTATTCCATGTTTGTGAAGTTGATATAATGATTAGTCATTGTGTCGTGCAAAAAGACAATTGTACCTATTACAACATAAATTTAATTGAGCTTCAATTTAATTTCGAAATCCAATAAATTTTTCGAATAATTAATTACGTGTTTACATTCAATGATATTATATTGAACTGGGATTAAGGATATATAGTGCGATTATTAATCGTATCATTAAACGATAATTTCAATTAAGGTCAACTCGTCGAAGACCGGCATACTTCATTAAAAATTTGATTCATTAGGCAAATTTTGCCATTTCTATAACATTTTAGGCAAATTTTATTGAATTAGGTAATGAAATATTTAGTTGACCATTGAAAAAAACTCTAAAAATTACTTTAAGGTTATCGATTAATGAAATAAAAATTAATTTTGAAAAAATGGTGAAATAGACGGACTTTACTACCACGTCAGGTAAGACCGTCTTGTGGAAAAAAAACCTACAAATAGTCGGTTTACATGAATATAGACATTGTATACGCGTATGTATTTCAACGCCATTTAAATGTGTGCTATCGTTTTTCATATTAAACGCTCTTATCGTCATAAATCGCAAAAAAATACGTATGTCGGGTAAGTCCGGTATAGATCGAAACTCAGGGGTAAAAAACAATTAAATCAAATTAAAAAATCGTTTTTTTTTTGTATATCAGTTTTATTAAAAGGAATCGCCTTCTTTAGGTCTACCATTTAAGAGATCAAAAACCAACTTACTTAATCGAAGTAGGTACTAAAATACACCTTCTTCTATATTCATATTATAATTGTTTTTTTTTCAGCGCTAGTGCTAATAAATTCGTCGAAAGTATAAAATAGAATATTATAATAGCATAAATGTATGAGTCAAAGACAAATAATAAAATAACACGGCAATTGAAATGAAATATTGATTATCGATTTTAAGAGTAGACCTTAAGAGGTTTTAAGAGAGACTCACTACGCAGGAAGCTTAAATATACGAATCATATGTATAAGGATTAATTTTATAAAATTTGCTTAGGCGTAAAAGGTTTATTACATCTGGAAACGACGAAGACCGGCACATGCCGATCTTTCCCTCCAAGAACTAGACGGACTTCTCCACTATTGCAATTTGAGGATTGGTTATTTTCACTAGATGTAACTTCGTAAAAAAATTGTTTTATTCTATTCTAATATAATATTTAGATAATGATATTGATAATTAATTAAATTAGTTACACAAACCTTGATAAATATGATGAAAAACCACTTAAAATATTTTTTTGCCAACGTGTTGCTAGGTCGTGTTGCAAGTTGATAGCCCGTCCAAATTTTATACGTATTTTTTTTCTCTTTGTGTTATAAATAGCGCCATCTATGTCAATTTATTGAAACTAAAACAGTTTAAAGTGTTTGTACGCTGGGTTGTATTTGCTGTAGTTATTCAGAATTCGTTGTATTTCTTACTGTACGGTCCTACCCTCCAGACGGTCTTCGCCGAGTTGACCTTACTGTTATTTCAATTACTATTAATTACTGTTTCGTTTTGTTACGAATTAGTACCATATCCTTACTTTCCAAAGCCAGGAAAATGGTACCTATAGTTAAATTTTATAATACAAGCCAAACATTTTGAATGGTCCTAATGTAGGTAACATTAGGACAGTAAAGTTACCTTCCAAAATTTGCTCAGCCATTACTTTGTATTTAAGTAGATAAGTAGGTAGGTACTTTAAATATTATGTCAAGCTTCATGCTCTGTTTATTTTTTAATAAACCGAGTGCTCGTCTCCTTTATTTGTTAGGTATTTATCCAGATCAGTCAAAGTACCATAAGCAGATACTTTACCTTCATTGAAATATTTTTACAAAATATGAAAATATTAAACTGATGACAAAATTGTGTATGTGGTGCTTGTCTGTACCTCTATAGATACATTCTTGATTTATATTGAGGATGTTGAAAGAAAGCACAATAAAGTAAAATTATAATTTGGAGATACAAGTCCACGAGATGCCGTCTATGCCGTGCGTGTCATTACTCATTCATTCATCAGTCGACACTTCTTTCTTTATGGTACCCATTAGTGAGCCAATGTCGCCAAGACCTATTCTTTATGGACCTTATCACACTGACGGTTTCCGAGCGGATTCAAAGCGGAACGGATTCGCAGCGAACACGCCACGCGTCCGCGGCGAAGACGTCGCGGACGTGAAGCGAATACACAGCGCTTTCGACGCTTATGCGTAGCGTGATTGCAATGTATAATACGCTCTCTGAATGCACACAACAAAATGACGTTCGCTGTGCACCCGTTCCGCTTTGAATCAGTCAGTGTGATAAGGCCCTAAGCCGCAAACCTCAGATCAATAAATAAGGTGATCTGAGGCGCGAACGTGTGCCCCGCCGCTCGAATATACTATATATCAGAGATGATGGTCTATCACTGACCACTGTAAATCCTGCATGATCAGATGTTAATTAAGATTAAATAAATTATGTAAGTAAATGTCATCGATTAGGCAAGTACCTACTCATTGAGTAGGTATTTTTACTTAAAAAAGTGTCAGTGGCACTTTCGTACACGTATTTGTGTAGAGCTTGGTGCTCGAATTGTCTGCCACTCAGATTAAGGAAATAAAAGGGTCTGCCATTATATGAAAGGAATGATAGGTAAGGTGCGTTGGGGTATGTTCGGACGGTTTTTAGTTGTATTTGGAAGATGTTGGCAAACTTTATTTTGTGCGAAAGTTACAATAGTTAGCACAATGAATTATTGTGAAAATTCATTGTTAATAAATAACCTATAGACAGAATGTGTTTAATGTTGTTATAAATGAAGCACCTACTATTTATCGGGTGTTTAAAATATGAATAAAATTTTAAAACCTTGGGAAAAATCGGACGTTCATGGGTAAACATGCATATTTCCATAGTGTTATGTCTTATGGCATTTTACTGTGGGGCAAAGCAGCCGGTATAGAACAAATTTTTGTATTACAGAAAAGAGCCATTAGAGCTATTTATAAACTAAAATCAAGGGAGTCCTTGCGTGTCAAATTTAAACAAATAGGTATACTTACAGTAGCTTCCCAATATATTTATAATAATTTAGTGTTTATACGGAATAACATAACTGCATATAAACAAAATTGTGATTTTTCAAATCGTCAAACAAGAAGGATGCATCAATTGGCTACCTCTTCGTACCGTCTTTCTAAAGTGCAACGTTCTTTTATGGGACTAGGTATAAAATTTTATAATAAAGTCCCAAAACAAATACATGACTTACCGGTGCAATCTTTTAAGAAACGTGTAAAGGCTCAGCTCTTAGGCAAGGGCTACTATAGCATAAATGAATATTTAAATGACAAGGATGCTTGGAAATGACTAGCTAGGCAACCAGTTCTGCACAGGTTAAAGAATACCTATTTTTGTAATAGATATAAGTTTTATTTTTAAAAGATGTGCTGAGGAGTTTCTTTACGGCTTTTCTTCTCCTCCATGACAAAGCACCTTTCCGAAAAGCTAGTAGATTAAAAAAATGACGTGCATAAGAGTATCAGTGATACCTACATGAATAAAGATTATTTCATTTCATTTCATTTCATTTCATTTCATTTCATAAAGATCGGACTACCTTCTAAAATCGCCATTGTGCCTTAAAACACAGATTTCATAGAACGAAAATATCTGTTCTTATATGTCCTACAAGATTTTCTTTGGAAATTTTTATATATTGTAAAAAAAAGTAGTATTATAACAAAAGTATTTTTTTTTTTGTTTTGGACGTCCGACCTTACCCCACTAGACCAAATCTCAAATTTTCATGGCTCTCAAACTTCCGTGTTCCTGATCCTGATAAGCTTTTCTTTCAGTCAAAATTATTAATCTATTAGCATATTTAAGATTGGATAGGTTACACTTTTATGTGTTGGATCAATAAATAAAACCTTACAATTGTTCAGCTAATCAAAAATTTATTAAACTTCTTATTTATGCTATTCTCCGCTTTTTATTCGTTCTACTGCCGATATTAAATCCTCCTGCGAATAGGATGTTGCCCGCAGTGACTTTCTCTCGTACTGACGCCGCATTATGACCCTACAAAGAAAATGCTTAGTTAAAGATAGATAATTATACAAATGTAATGTACATTTTATGTTCGGACCGTAAAAGGCATCTTAAAAATCTATTAACAATAATATTTTAAGAAAACATAATTAAAGGTAATAAAATACAAATGAATTCACGTAAAAAAATAAAACAAAGCACTAACTTCATGAGAAATTTTGTTTATCAACAAGATCAGCTACATAGCGATAGATTGCAACACCATGAAACATCGGGTGTTAAAGTTCGGATTAAAATAAAGTTTTACAACCTCATGCATTTTCACTCCAGTTTCAGAATTTTCAGATTTAGTCCGAACTTCACCTATTAATATCTGCTTGGGGAAAGTCCGGAACTCAGCCTATAATCACATATAGCTTATTTTAAACAGATATATTAAAAGACACCACGTATCCTGATAACTCAAAAATTTATTATTTGAAAAAATAGTTAATACTCACCAAAAAAGTCGCAAAATGTTGTTTGGGGTAAATCCGGATTTCGTAAATTATCCTAAAAGTCGACACTTTCTGTTTCTCGTGCATAACTCACACCTGATGCGTCGGAACGACCAACACGAACTGGGACGTGGGGCAATACGAAAAGGCGTCTCAAGCTTTGTTGCCAGATTATAAAAATAACTACTAATTCAGAATATATTTAACAAAAACGGTCTTCCCCCATATACGATCTTACCCCGACGCACCTTACACAGAAAGCTTTCGTATGAAATAAGTTTCAAGACTGTTTTCCCATTGCCTTTTCATGATTTATTTTCCATTATTATTATTGTGTTTGTTGTTGCTAATAAAGAGGAGAAATAAAAAATTGTTTTCTTGACATTTGGTATCTCTAAATATGTGCATAGGTACTTAACCCCTTACCTTGTACTTGAGTTATGATTGTACAACTACTACAGATATTGGAATTATTGGATCTAGATTCTGGTCAGTTCTAGTCTTTAATACAGTGGTCCTTAACCTTTTAAGGATGAGGGACCATTTGACCAAATTTCTGTCTTTCCATGGAATGGACCATGAACTATCTCATCTTATTAAGTGTAATTTTATGTTACAGTTACAGAGTTAGATAAATATAAAACAATTATGGATAGAATACAAAATTTATTTAAAATTACAAATCAACAAGTTAACCAAAACTAAATCTTTTACAACCATTAATTCCTATTAATATTCCTGACAACTAACTACGTCCGTCACGTCCAAAGCCACACGAAGAGTGAAAATGAAAACGCTCCTTTTTTTTTTTCGAATGATAGTTTGCTGTTGGCCCTAATGGCCTTTACAGCTTCACGCGGACTGGGGGCGGGTCCGAGAGGACCCGGCCGATTTGTGTCCAGGGGTGTGCAATGTCAGCGGGAGTGGACCGGATTCGACCGACCCCTCGCCGTTCCTTTTTATACAGTGTCATCCGGCCCAGCATTAGGAGTAGGGTATTCATCTAAGAATATTATTTTAAAACAAGTTAATTTTCAAATCCTTAGGATAAGTGGAAGTAAGCTAATTACGCTTGTAAGACATTGAAGTACTATTACTTCGTATAGAACAGACACCCCGAACATCGAGTCGGGGAAATGCATTGCAGCCAGGGTGGCTTACTTCATTCACTCACTCACTTGTCACTCGCCTGCGCTCATTGCGGCCGCATGTCAAAATTGTTTAATAACAAACTGAAAAAATGCCGTCTTGCGTGATAAGAACCTGTCACAATTGCACGTAAAAAACAAAAAAGAAAATGGTATTACTTTTCATCAGTAAGAAAACAATATATTAACTTAAATCAACTAAAACGAATTTATTTCAATTATTGTGCAATGTTCCCGCCATTTTTGAATGAAATGCAATGAATGAAATGAATGAAATTGACTTGAATGGAATTGAATTGAATTGAAAAAATCATGAGGCGGGCTTACACACTTGGCAAGCCGTAAGCGTGTTAATGGACAAATAAATAAGCCCGATAAGAATGACTATAGTACCTACTCTTTGGTAAATAATAAATTATGTGTATTACATTACTCAGTGAATTCAATTAAACATTAAATCAAACATTTGGAAGAGCTAAAGATTTAGAGTCGTTGACTGTTTGTCGTGGTTCGGCAAGTGTCTTATACAAAGTTACTCTATTGCAAGTGTGTAAATCGCCATCTAGAGTTTGAAAAAAGAACGCGTCATCGCGGTTTCGGGACACACATTTTGTTCGAGATGTCTGTTCTATGTCATTATACTTCAATGTTGTAAGATTCGACCCAAACAAACAGGGCAAGCTAAATAAAACAGTTTAAAAATCGTTCTTTCATAGGATTTGGTATACATTTCTGTAATAAAATCCCAAACTTAATACGTGACTTGCCAATCTTTCAAAAAACGTGTAAAAAAAACAATTGTTACGTAAGGGATATTATAGTGTATATAGACGAGTATTTAAATGACAAAGACGCATGGAACCAATTCCGCTCAGATTAGTAAATATTTTCTTTTTTATAATATTTAAAAAAAAAGATGTGCTGAGGAGTTTCTTTACGGCTTTTCTTCTCCTCCATGACAAAGCACCTTTCCGAAAAGCTAAAAAAACTATGACGTGTATAATATAAGCGTATCAGTGATTCCTATATGAATAAAATATTTTGACTTTGACTTTGAAATATAGTGATTGATTCAAAGTCCCAAAACGCAGTCTCAAAATCATAGCAGTGATAGCATAGCGGTTTGAGCGTTGGTTTTCCGATTGGTTTTCCGAACACAGGGGACCCGAGCTCGAATCCTGGTGCGCACTACTAAATTTTCAACAAATTATGTGCGTATTAGAAGTTAATTTATCACTTACTTCGGTGAAGGAAAACATTCTGAGTAAACCTGCACAGCCGAGAGTTCTCCATAATGTTCTCAAAGGGTGTGAAGTCTACTAATCCACACTTGGCCAGCGTGGTACACATACCCCTCACATTGTGATAGAAAACCCGAACCCAATAATGGAACAGTTATGGGTTTTAACTTTAACTCAAAACGCAGTAGGTAAACTTCTTTAACCTTGTTAAATCATAGTTCGGTTTTAGCGATAAAGTCATTTATTTCGTCTTCTAATGCAAATCTGTTTACATGCCGAGTATGGCGCAATGGTTACCATGCCGGATCGTCATACCACGCCGGTTCGATTCCCAGCGAGGCGGAAATTTGAATGATTTGAATTTCTGTGAAATGATTGTAATTTGTTGGTTTGGGTGTGTGTGATCTTGTCTCTGTGTGTTATCCATGGCACTCACGACACAGAGAATCCTAGTGTGGGGCTAGGAGTGTGTAGTGTTATAGGTTTAAAATAAGTTATACTACAGGCACTACAGCTGACATGTAGGTACCTAAAAAATATTCTACAAACATCCCATACAACGCAGTGGCCGGTTAAAAAAATTTGGATGAGTAGGTACGGGTAGGTACTTATCAAAAGGGCCCATAGGTACCTACAATAAAGGTAGGTATCTAAAAGGTTGGGAAGCCTGACTTGAGTTGTAGGTATACAGCACGAAAAGCTGCCTTGTTGTGAAGTGCTGCTTCAGGCAATGAAAATGTCTATGAATGTCAAGAGCTGCCTAAAAAAACTAAACTGTCAACTTAGTTTGCCTCCAAATAACTTCATGGACACTATATTGGGCTAGTAACTCCTATTATAGAATCAGTTTTCCTAACGATGAACAGGGCTCACCTCGGACTTTAGGCGTCGTGATAAGTCGAAAGTTGGAAACCCCCTTCTTTTTTCTTCTTACCTTTAAATGTGTGCATCTGGATTGAGAGCCCACTTTTTTTCTCTTGGCGTAGCAAATTGTTTGCAGGGGATTTAGTTAAAACTTAAAAGCAAACACTCATAAATTTATTAAACGTGAATTAAAGATCTTAGGGGCAAATTTATTGGGTCCTCAGTTCAGATGCCTACTGAATAAATCTCAGAAAGTACTACATTTGTTTCAATAATTTTTATTTTAGAATTTAGTTAAGAATTAATATAAATCTCAATTTACTTCGTCAAGAAAAAAAAGTGGGCCCTCAATCCAGATGCACACAATGTGCTGAGTAGTTTCTTTACAGAATTTCTTCTCCTTTATGACAAAGCACCATTCCGAAATGCAGCTAGATTAAAATAAAACCGGGCAAGTACGTATACAGGCCACACGCAAAGTAGTAAGTTTATAGACTATTATTCACCAACTAGGTACTTACGCTAACATAGCTGTGATAGTTTTCCTTGTAAATTCATCATAAAACCTATTTTTGAGAATTTTTTCTTGGGGACACTTGACACTAACCAAAATTAGCACTTTAAAGCCAAATATTACGCAAACGGGCCCCTAATTCCAAAAATGGTCTTAGAAGACCTATAATATTTTTGAAAGAACTTGTCAATAATATCACACACTTGCCCACACTAAAAGCTAACAACTAAGCGACGAAAAATATTCATCCTCACGTTACTGTAGTTTTGGTTTTCACACGAGTTTTAATCAATATGTATATCCATGCCAATTTACAGCTTTCTAGCACTAAGGGTCTTTGCTTCAGACAAACGGACATGACGAAAATATAAGGGTTTCGATTTTACTTGGGAACCCAAAAAACGATGTGCATATGAGTATCAGTGATACCTACACGAATAAATGATTCCAAATTTTGAAAGAGAAGGTTGTGCAAATAAAACTTATAAACAAAAATCTTACAAAGAAATGTATTAAATAACTCCTGTATAAACACTTTCACTAATTTTTTGTTTTTCACTATAAATCTTTATTTACTGTAGTTAGTTCATTTGTTTCCTTTGTCTGTTGAGAAAGAGTGCAATCCAACGGAACTAGGGCAATCATGTATACAGGGTATATTCCATTAGGAAAATTTGTTTGTTTACACTGCTTAATCCTCTTTAGATTTGCTTTTTTAAAAATGTTCAAGTATTGTTTAAGGGGCCTGGTAACTGAAGAATCTGTTTCATCCGTCTCCAATTTTCCGGTAGATGTTACATTTTCTTTGACCACTATGACACCATTTGTAGATAAAGCATTCCTGTGAAGAAAGCAAGCTGTTATTACCTCATTAATATTGCTATACTGCTGCAAAGAAGTTATTGACATTTTGCATACCTGCAGCATATTAAATATGATTCTAAGTCTTCATCGGTCAAGTATCCCAATACCCATTGATTCCAAATAACGTCATATTTTTTTTCTGGTTTAAAGTCCTGTAGACTGACTTTATACAAGGTTCCTAGTTTAGCTTTATCATCACCAACATAGTCCAGAAGTGATTTAATAAATTTCTCATCAGGTTCTATTACATCTACTTTTTTAAAATACTGAATTAGCAAATGTTTCGTTATTCTACCAATCCCGGCTCCACAATCTAATGCTGTGTTAGTAGACGGTGGTTCTTTAAAGGAAAATATAGAGTCCAAAAACATTTTGGACCCCTCAATATCTATATTTGATATAAATCCAAAGCCACCTAAAACTCCGTCAATTGTAGCTGGGATATCTGCCCAATACTCTAAAGATTTATCATAATCGATAGGATTTTTGTTATCCATATCATAAGGATACATTAATTTCTAACCATATAACTTTATAACTCTATTTTGCATATAATCACAGATTACTATACTAGTAGCTAGCATATAATATTAAGAAATAATATAATTATTTTTAATTTATGAGAAACAGATACAATTACGGACCAATGTAATGACAACGAAGAATCCAAGATTTAGTTTAGCTCTAGATTATAGTTTATACTTTGTTCTTCTGAGCTCTAAATAGTTTAATAGTTTATTTAAAGTGTTCAAAAGAAATGTGAAGTGAAGAAGTGAACAGTGAACTATGAAATATTAAATTTTTGACATTGACATTTGACATGACAACGACAATTCAAAAATGAAATGACAATGAAAACGCAGATAAAACAAGTTTCGTTTTGCAGAAAAAGAACATAATTATGTAACTCAAAAACCATTTTAAAAATTAAAATGTTATAGTATATGTAATGTTTTATATATCTCGTAATATCAGTTATTACATCGTTATTATCTTTGATGAACTTCCATCCATCCATCAATCAGCCCTTGGAGTTCCATTGCTGGACATAAGCCTCCCCTAATTTGCGCTTCTCTGACCGGTCCTTAGCCTTCTGAATCCAGCAGATTCTTCAGGTAGTCAGTCCACCTGGTCGGGGGGCGACCTATAATTCGTTTTCCAAGACGTAGGTGCCATTCGAAGATCTTTCTTCCCCAACGGTTAACGGTTATCGGTTCTTCGAACTATGTGGCCAGGCCATTGCCACTTCAGCCGGCTTATTCTTTTAGCTATGACAGTTCTCCTAGTTCGTCTACGGATTTCATCATTTCTGACGCGATCTCGTAGAGAAATACCGAGCATAGCCCTCTCCAAGATTTTGAGCTTGTGGATCAAGCCTACAGTAAAAAACCACGTCTCGGAGCCGTACGTGGAGCCGTATGTCATCACTGGCAACACACATTGCTCGAACACCTTCGACCTCAGGCACTGTGGTAGTGTTTTGGACGACAAGATATGACGAAATTTCCCGAACGCAGCCCATCCGAGTTGGATTCTACGAGTGACTTCTTTCTTGAAGTTGGACTTACCCATTTGAATTATTTGTCCCAGGTTAATGTATATTCGTCTACAACTTTGAGAGCGGTACCGTCAACCGGTACGGGTGTGACATGGACATTCGACATGATTTTCGTCATGTCCATGTTCATATTAAGACTTTCCAAATCGCTCTAAGCTGAGACATAGCGCTTTTAGCCATACCAATACGCCGACGCACTTCTTTGTCACATGCTCCATTATTGCTAATGTTAAACCCAGGTATACAAAGTCTTCCACTATTTGCAGGTCAAGCTTTCCTCTGAGTTCTAACTGATTAGTTCGATCCACCACCATGATTTTAGTTTTGGACTTATTGACTGACAAACCCAGCTCCTCGCTTATTCTCTCCATTCGTTTCAAAAGAGAATACATTTCGTCTTCATTTGCGGCAATCAGCGTGGTATCATCAGCATAACGGAGGTTGGTGACTTTAGTACCACCAATGCTTACACCACCATTCCAGTCGTCGCAAGATTTCCTCATAATGTATTCTCCATACACATTAAAAAGAATTGGAGAGAGAATACAACCTTGTCGTATGCCTTTTCCAAGGCTTAAGAGTTTGGAGTAAAAGCTGTTAATTTTAACTCTCGCTTGGGTATTAACGTATAGCGTTTGAATCAGAGCAATAAGATGGTGTGGTACTCCAAGTTCTTTTAAGACTGTCCATAACTTGTTCCACTTGACGCAGTCGAAGGCCTTGCTGAAGTCTACGAAGCCAATTTTTAACATTTTAAATTAATGATATTTAATGTATTGATTTCGATAAAAGAATCATATTTTAGGCTTTAATGTTATCACTAATACTTTAGACATAAATTTATATTAATTAGTGTCAAAATCTCTATTGTAGGGTATTGATTGTACCATTGTGTGTCCATACTTACTTAGACTAATTATGTCCTAATTTTATAAGGTTCTTCAAAATATTTTCTATCGATAAATATGTTTCTTATATTTTTTCTGGTAGGTAGCAAAGAAGTATAACATTGAAATAACACATTTTAATATTTAATTAGCTCTTCAAATTTATCTTTATGTTACGAAAACTGATATTTTTATATGATTATTTTTGTATAAGGTGATAATGAAATTAAACAATATTATTTATTACGGTAAATAATATTAATACATTTCTTTCATTTTAAGTACACTGCACTTGAAAAAAATTCACACAATTTTATTGAATTAAATATCCTCAAAAACCTGGGACTATGTAAAATAGCATAAAATAGCGGCTTCTGTTTCGCACAGTGAAATGAATGACTTTGAAATGAATTTAAAAAAAATATTTTATTATATGATTTTATCCACTGAAACTAACATATTCCGACTGCCTAGTGCCTAAACTATTTCATCTGTATGTTTTTAAATTTTTCTCTGATGCAGTAAAGTACCCTATTTCGAAGTCAACGTGGACAACGCGACGTCGCGTGTAGAAGCTATAATATTATAGTTATTAATATATTATATCAAAGTAAAACATACATTAAGGTTGAGAATTATGCAACTAATTTTTTATATCGCTTAAGTTCATTAAATAAAATACCACTTGGATTTAATAAGATTTTTAATTATGTAAAATTACTTAAGAAAGTAATAGATATACCTTAATATAAAACTTAATACTTACTGCTGTTTTTAATATTCTTTCTATCCATAACCCTGAAGGCAATTTAGAGAAGTAACTGTGAAATAATAATAAATAATAGCGCTAGATTACCTTCATACTAAGTTATCCAGATAATATACCTACGTATGGTAGATAGATTTCATTATTGAAAATAACCGCTAGGAACTTATGAAGAAGCTTATCTAATCTACCCGTTTCTCTAAGCAAAAATGTGAACAATTTATTTATCTTAAATAAGTAATGGCCAATAATAAATTAAAATTATACCTGAGGAAAGCAAAGTTACCAATACCATTTTTTAGATTTAGGAATATTCAGACGTCATATCTCCTTATAGGTGATATATCGACATTGTAATTGTTGATTTTGATGTAATTTTTTATATAGTCTCTATCACTTTCCGATAACATTGTCCAACTCTCCAACTCAACTAGCACCTGTAGGCTCATACAACTTTGAATAATTCTTTCAACAGATAACATTGTTAAGAAATCGGATTGCATTATACGTAGTTCTTTAAGGTAAAGCATTGGATTTTTATCCAAAATTAGTGATATAAATTCATCTGTTAAATGAACTGCTGTCCCGAAGTGAATAAATTCAATGTTAACGCAATTGGTCAACAAAAACAATAGTTGTTCATCTGTGAACGTAGATACACAGGTAAGTTTTTTTAGGTTTCTAAACGGCAATATCTCTAATTTTTTTGTGTATAATGAAGTATGTTGTATCAAAGTGCAATTGTACAAGGTGAAAGTTTCGAGTAATGGACACATCTGACTGATGTACATTAACGCATTTAAATCAATTTGATCCACGTGTTCAAGATGTAAATATAAAATATTGCATCCTTTTACTTGTAGCACTTGTTTTATTTGGTCTGCGTAAAAATCACACGACAATAATTTTAATTCACATAAATCTTGTAAGCCTATTAAAGACATGAGATCGCTTTGTAAAGTGTTATGAAAAACTGTCATATTTCTGATGTAGGGACACATTTCAATGGCCAGCTGTAAATGATTACTGGTAGCATAACGACTAACAAAGGTTTTTAAATGAAAGGGGCCAGTTTTTGGGTCTGTAAAACGTATATACTCGAGAACTTTACCTATTTCATCACATCTACCAATATCTTCTAATGTAGAACAGTTAATAAGCAACTTAACAAAACCTTCCCATGTTACAAATGTATGATACAATTGAATACTTTTCAAACATTTTAACTTAGTAATAATATCTATACTATCATTAGTTACACTTTTGGAACATGATACATCAAGTTTTCTTATATTCTTGCAATTTTCTACAATGCATTTGAGAATTCTATCAGTACAATCATAATTAATGAAAAGGTACTTAAGATTATGAAGGTCTTTCAAACACTGAATAATAGCAGTTTCCATATCAGAAGTTTTCCAACCTCCAGAAAGAGAACCTAAGTTTAAATAAACCAGTCCTCTAAGCATTGAAAGTTTTGAATAAAATACAGAGCGCATCATTTTAGGAATTGCGTCAATAGATACAACTTTATAATTCTTAGTAAATAACACCTCTGTCATTTTTACAACGACATTCATTTGGCTTACAAATTTTCCCATCGGCCCGCGAAAACCTAGAGAGCGTTTTGTTTTTTCACAAAGATCAGTAAGTGCTCTAATCGCTTCATTAGCTAACTGGTCATGGAGCATCCACGGTACGTTATAATCCAGGTACCAACGAATATGTTTCACGTTACGCGATAATGTGTTGTGGGCTTCGGTTGGATTCTGTTGAGCTAATAATGCTATAGGCAACATTTGAAGTTCTGCTTGATGAGCAATCCAATCTCCTAAACTTTTCAAAGCCAAACATTCTAGTGTTGGGGGTTGCTTATATCTTGAGGAGTTCATGATGTCTGCAACAAAAATAATTGATTCATTTTAACAGTAGTAACTATAATAATATGTATATTATATGAATTGAAATAACGTTCACATGATATAATTTTCATATGCTATAGTGATGTACTAATACTGACATTTATTGACGCAATACATCACTTAAGTCTCATAATCAGATCTAATAATATTTTATTGGTATTTTATAATATTCTAATTTGTTAATTTGTGGGTGCTCTTACATGTGAGTAGGCGAGGGGGGGAGGGAGGTAAAAATGGCCAAAATTGTCCTTAAGTTATTAATGAATGGCCTTTTTTATGTTTATTGCATTAAAGTTGTTCCCAAGAAAGAACTTAACATAAAATATTTCATATTTAGGAACCTTATTTTGTAACAATGATAATTGTTTTGTAACAAGAAATTATTAAAGTCAATGATCACCTTGAAGGGCCAATCATTGTACTGCTTACCCTATTTGAAATTTTCCAAAAATATACAAAGTAGATTTCTAAATTATATTAAATTTTAATTACTTGGCTGGCTTCAACCCATTAATGACCCACTATTGGGCACGGGTCTCTCCTCTTGAGGAGGCCTAGAGCATACTCCACCACGCTGCCCTAGTGCGGATTGGTGGAGGGGTTAGTGGCCAACACGAGTGTCGGAAGTTTTCAAACCGCCCGAGGGCTTCCAACATGGCTTAACGACTTTTATCTAATGATAACAACCAGGAACGACGGCTTTACGTGCCCTCTGAAGCACGGAAATACTTAAGAATTTTTGCCACTAGCGGTCCAACTACCGACCGCGCCCGTTGTTGCTTAACTTTGTCGATCGCTTGAGATCGACGCAAGCCGCAGGAATATGAGCGCTTCAGCTACTTATAGATTTTGAATTTTATAGTACCTCATATTACACTAGTTGTATATTACCATGTGAAAATAGGAAATATGAAATTATATAAATTGACCGTTATACTAAAAAAAGTATATCAAGTGGCATTAAGTCAAATGATCGTTAGTACATTAGTTATTCTATCTAGTTGATAGCGCACCCGTTTTTAATGTAGAGATGCATTAAATTGTTGACAAACGAATAGACAAGCAGTTAGCATTTTAACAGAAAAGTGTCTGTGCCATGCCATCCACTATCCGCCGACCAAGAAGAAAACGGAGAACCCATTATTATTACCGGTTCTCGGTCACTGCGATTTTAGAAGGAGACTTGCAGATAGCTATCATTTAAGTCCGTTTCCCAGATGGCCTCACTACGAGCGGAGAAAGCAACGTCCTGTTACAGTCCTGGATTTGTCAATAGGCCGTATAGGCCGCGGCCTAGGGGCGGCAGCGTCCTAGGGGCGGCAGATTTCAGAAGATGATATTATAGATTATTTTGCTATTAAAAAGTGCCGTAAAAGCTTGTAGTTCATGTTTTTTTTGCGCACTTTCTTAGTGACTAATTCAGTGCCTTCCTTACTATGAATCGAAAATTATTATTTTAGAAAAGTACATGGGGCGGCGGAAATAAATTGGCCTACACTCATAAAAAATATAAATCTGGCACTGGTCCTGTATGAACATGAGTTACTCTTCACCTGTTTTAAGTTCCCATATTCCTACCAACCTACCTGAAGACATTTAGTCATTGTGAATTACACTTTGATACAATTTAGTACCTAGAGTTATCTAGCTATTAAAATGGCTTTGTAATCTTATCGGGGGCACCCTAATGCAATATTTAAATATAGGTACATACTTATTTGAATTAGGTATCGTATCTTAGGCAAAAACAGTATTTTTACTTAAGACCAACACTTAAACGGAAACACCACACCACCATTTATTTTCCAACTTGGTCAAAATTATATTAAAACACTTTACACCAATAAAATTAAAGAGTATAGATACATGTAAATTAAAAATATAGGTACAGTGAATAGTAGAAAATAGACGATCTTATCGCTAAAAACACCCACTTATATTTTTGGGCCAAAAATAAGGCTAAATTTTACGAACTATTAAAATTTTCACGTAAATTAAAGTCATATTATTCCACCATTTCTATTATCGTTCTAAACTATTATGTTTATTAAAAAATTGCATTTGAAAAACATAATTTGCATCGATATTGCAAATAGATAAATTACGCAGAGGACGATTGAAACTGCTATATAGGTGGCTTGGTACTTTTACTACTTATACATACCATAAAATATTTTTACACTGACTGAAGTATCAATTAAAATACAAATGGGTAGGTATTAACTTTTTTTGACTCCTGAAATATTAAGATTTTGCTTTCGCAGGATATTTTAATATCATAATATAATAATGAAAACAAAATGGCACGGTTATATTCAGGACGCAAGTAAAAACTAAACAGTCGCACGTCTCGGCCTATTTATATCACAGGCGCGCAGTTTTAGCTCCCATGCAATCTGGCATTCATGAATCTGGCTAGGCGTAGAGGTATATGTGTACCTACATAGAAATTTTTAATTTCTTTCAGGGTGATATAATAGGAGTAAGGATGTGCAAAATTTTGTACTAAATTATTGTAACGCTTACAAAAAGAAATCTTCCAATAGTTCGAATACCTATACTACCTCGTATTATCTATATTATTATATACAACTTTACTCTTAGTATATACGAAACATGAAAGTAGTCTGTTCAGAATCAGTAACTGAATCGATCGCAATAATTTTTTTACCATGTTATGTTTTGTTCTCAAAATATTTAAAAAATGTTACAAGTTGGAAATTTGGTACTCATGTGCTATTTTGTGACCCAAAAACGAAGGTATTAAGAAAACAAATAAATTTTGAAAAAAAACTTCAAAATTAAAAAGGAACTGTTTTGCAAGCCGTATCGTGTGACATGTTAAATGAAAGGGATTATTGTAAGAATCTAAAATATATTTTTATTATAATTATACAATGGATAGTTTAAAAAATATTTAAGAAAGAACGAAAACGAAGACGAAAATTTTATTGACCATCCCCCCCCCACCTTATCTCCGTAACAACTGAGGCTAAAATTTTGAGAAAAAATAAATACATAGTTCTTTAGTTACGACCCGTGTGGCGCAATGGTTACCATGCCGGATCGCCGCACCAAGGGTCCTGGGTTCGATTCCCAGCGAGGCATAAATTTAAATGATGAGTTTGAATTTCTGTTCTCGGTCTGGGTGTGAATGTCCTTGTCTTGTGTGTTGTCCATGGCACCCACGACACAGGGAATCCTAGTGTGGGGCTATGAGTGTGAAGCGTTATTATTATTATATTACAGGAAAACCTATAAGAAGTCTATGGTCATAAAAAAGGGCTAAAAAATAAACATTCCATAGAAATGAATACCTATTTCCCTTGATCACGGCATCACGCGTGAACGGTTGGCCGGATTTCGCAAATTTTTTGTTGTATATTTTGTTATTGTCAGGAGAAGGTTTTTATTAATGAAAAAATAATAAAGTTGTCCGGAAAATTAGAAATTCTTACCATATGATTGCACATTAGTACATTTTCATATTGTAAGGATACGCTATTGCTTTAGGAATAGCGAAGTCGTTGACGTCAACGATTATTTAATTGTACCCGATTATTTCAGATTTTTGGAACGAAGTTCCTTATCGCGCGTTCTGAAGGGGGGCTAGACGGAAAATTTCGACACTTTTTGATTTTACGAATGACGACACTTTTTTTGAAGTGATTCAGTAAGTTTTACAGAGATGGCGCTGTACTGTACAACTTTCTGAATCACTTTACACAAATTTTTAATGAAGTACTAGGACATCATGAGTGACTAGGAGGTTCGACTGAACGTATTCACTGAACACAGTCGCATTTAGTCGAACCTCCTAGTCGCTCGTGATGTCCTAGTAACTTCATTAAAATATTTGTGAAGAATTTTAACTTCACACAAATTTTTAATGAAGTACTAGGACATCATGAGCGACGAGGAGGTTCGACTGAATCACGCTAGCGTGATTCAGAGAGTTTTACAGTACAGCGCCATCTCTGTAAAACTCATGGCGCTGTACTGTGTGCTCTGTATAATGTATACATGGCGCTAGCGTGATTCAGAAAGTTGTACAGAGATGGCGCTGTACAACAAAACTTAAATCGAAAGGAACTTCGTTCCATCCGGGTGTCCCTTGACACCTCTCATGTTTTTTTATTATAATTTCTTTAAAATTATCCTTTTATCATGAATACTAATGTTTTTACATTATTTTTTTGTAAAAGGTGGTAATGAAATGAAACAATATTATTTATTACGATACATTTTTATATTTTAAGTGCACAACATTTTCAAAAATATTTTAACACAATCGAATGATATATCCTAGGACGATAGATAACATGGACACAATACAAAAATGGTCATTCTGTTGTGATGTCATCCGTCTTCAGATAGGTACCTCTACAAAGTTATGTATCCAGTTAGAGTAATATATCCATGGTCATGTCACTGTTAAGTCTTTGCGTGTGACACATGTCTGACAAATGTCTTGTCAATGAACTTGTCAAGATATCAAGTCACATTTAACAACAATGCCAATTTAACTCACAAAATAATCTCACAATTTCGTTTGAATTTGATTGAGTGGTGTTTTATAAACTGCGGTGTAACTTTACTTGAAAAATCTATCAACAGTGACATAATATGCATAGATAGCAATGTATTCTGGATTAATATCAGATAACTTGTGATTATTATTTTTAATGTTGGATTTAGATACAAAACATTGTAGTGATTTGTGCCTACACTAATAATCGTAAATTAAAAAGAATGACTCTACCACTACCCATCCCGCCTTGTGCGAAGCGGGATGGTCTCAGCGGACTGGGTTGTGAACGATTTGAATACGCTAGTAGTATGGCTACTACATTGTTGGCTCCAGTTAAAACTGAACGCGAAATACTCGAGCATTCCATGTCAGAAGACGATCCTAATGAAAACACGCAACTGCCAAGCGAAGTCGGCACTCAGCCGCGCTGGGGCCCCCGGCACCGCGGTGCTCAGGAACTTGCAGAACTGTATAGTCCAGGTAATTATTTCTTTTTTATTTATTCTCATGTCTGTTTGCTACGATTATTTCCTTATCTATTAAATGTCCTTCTATACAGAGTTATTAGGTATCAGGTTATTAGTTACGAGTATCAGTATAATGTTTTATTGAAATAAATGTAAAATGCATGTATGTGCATAAAATGCATTAAGTACACTAGCTGTGCCTCGCAGTTCCACCCACATTAATTTGTAGAAAAAACTTACTACTAAAATATATGATGTTATATAGCCTATAGCCTTCCTCAATAAATGGACTATCAAACACAATAAGAATTTTTTAATTTGAACCAGTAGTTCCTGAGATTAGCACATTCAATCAAACAAACTCTTAAGCTTTATAATATTAGTATGGATTATAATTTACAATTTCTACAATATTGATAAATGTGCCTAGGTAAACTGAACTTAATTGTGTATACATCAGGGATGTTCAGGAGCTCCTTAACCAAATCTGAAACCAGCATAACATAACATTCTTGGTGTTCATACATGTTGTATGTACAATGTAACTTTAAAAACGTGGTATCTGTCAGAAACTGAATTACTACTACTATTTTTATTTAAAACTACTTACTGCTACCGAATCATTTGAGCTACACGTCATTAACTATTCTATGCATCATTTTCATTAGCTCAGGCACAGCAACTTTCCGCTGCCAGAGATGTATGCTTGTTTACAGTCTACTTCATTTTCAATACTAGATTCTCTTCCAAATTTTAATATCATGGATCCTTAATATTCCACTATATCATAATAGGTTATTAATACAAACATAATTTATTTTAACAGGTAAAAGACTCCAAGAGTGGGTGTGCGTAGTCGTCTGCTGTACATTGTGTGCATGTGCTGGTTTACTGATGGCAAGATATGTTCGAGCTGATGCATCTCTGCTGCTGGCGGCCATAGCAGGTGTCCTCACAGCTGACTTTGCTTCTGGTGTTGTACATTGGGGTGCTGACACATGGGGAGCAGTTGACCTACCTATTATAGGCAAGGTATTTAGCAGGGTGCTAACCTGAAAAATTTTATATCCATACACGGTATGAGTACATTGTAAGTGATTGATGAACAACTTGATGTCATTATTTTGCTGACAAATTAAGTTATTTATACAAATTAAGTTCACAATTAAGTTATCCATAATATTCATGAATATTGTTTTATTATTAAATTAATTTTATTTCATGAAAAGAAGTAACAATAACTGACAAATAAAATAAAAACTTAAAAGTTAGAACCCAAAAATGAATACCTTTTATATATTCACACTTTGTATGGATATATAATTTGAAAAGAAATGCAATTGAAATACAAAATTAAATGAAAACATTTTATTGTACTCAATTAAATGGTAAAATTTATAAATAAATAAATACACATAAATATACATAAATAAATACACTGTATACTGAATAAAACACTGTATACTGAAAAAAACAAGGTACTGTGGCAGATTGGCCCAAAACATAAACAAACGTACAGTCAAACTCCCCACATATAAGCCTACTAGGAATTCGCCCTCGCTTCGCTTCGGAAAAAATAGAAAAAAAATAGCCTATGTCACCCGGGGATAGCAAATCTTCACAATAGTGAAATAATTTTTCAAATCGGTTCGGTAGTTTCGGAGCCTATTCAATGCAAACAATCAAATCTTTCCTCTTTATAATATTAGTATAGATAATTACTATTTGGACCTTGTATGTCTATATTCATACTACATAGACCGTTATACTGTAATAAAAAATAGTGTTTTTTATCAGAAATGACGTGATGCATTTAAGTACAATAAAAAACTCAAAATGGTCAAATTATTAGTTTGGCCTATAATACATAGGTAGGACCCATCGAGATATGCTGTTGCGGAACTTTTTGTAGAACTATTTAAAAGAAACATTTCCACAATTTATTATATTTGTGTACTTGTCTTAAAGTTTTTGCAGTTCACGCCATAATAACTCGCAAATCTTTATATTGTTTGTAATTGTTATATAGGTAATTATATTTTTATTAATTTACACAATAACTATATAAATTAATAGCCTATGTCTTATTCTGATGTACGAACTATATTATTGAATAGTTTCGTTAAAATCCATTCAGTAGTTTTTGCCTGAAAGAGTCACAAACATCCATACAAACTTTTATTTATAACTACCTACTGGTGCTCTGCCCACGGCTTTGCCCGCGTTGCCCTGGATAATAAGAACTCCACAGATCCAGATCATGGTCTACCCGAGTGCTAAATTTCATGAAAATCTTTTCAGTAGGTTTTGCATAAAAGAGTGACAAACATCCATACATCCTTCTAAACATTCACATTATAATATTCGAAAAGTATAAAATCGACTTCATGGTCTCAAACCTCAGACTTTCATAACTATATAAAGTACTCTGTGCCTCAGACTAAGAACCAGTAGATTCTTCCATACATTTGACCGAGCGAGATCGCCAGTTATAAAATCTTCGTGATAGACTGAGACAAAAATATTAATTTTTGTCCCCGTCACCGTGGCCGATTTTCATTGTTTGTCACAAGAGCAAACAATGTGTTAGTTAAAAGCTTGTTATATGCATGCTAATACGCTTGAAACATGCACTAAAATAGGTAAAATATGCAAAATTGAATGATAAGTTTTAGGAACCCAAACAAAGAAAAAAGTAATTTTTATTTTTATTTCAAAATCACTAAATTATCCATTGATATACGATAACAGATGCAAGCATTATATTACTTTTATTTATTCTTTTTGTAAGATCTATGAAATGTATTCTATTGAAAAAATGTACTTACACACAACCTATGAAAAATAATTACCTTGATACTGCTTTGTTTACTACGTTCCATTTGTTCACAGTGCTGTATCGTGTCATGAATTTTTAAAACTAACGTATGTAAAATCGATACTGAAACTTCATGTGGAATTTCCCTCATTAATTATTTGTCTGGCTGGCCGAGTGTTATCTACTTCAAGTTACATGGTAAATTAAGAAATGACCTCAATTTAGTGTAATAATGTTGCGGACCTACCCTAGTTTCTAATTGTGGCTAAAGTATTTTTATTAACAATGAAAATAGTATAAAAACATGGTAGCTTCGAATGGTTTGTACCCATTAACAGCCTACTACGGGGCATGGGTATCTTCTCAAGAGGCCTACCCTTTCCTAGAGCATATTTCACCATGCTGCTCCAGTGTAGATTTATTGAGAAGTTTGTGGCCAACTCAATGTCAGAGCTTTTAACGCCTGCTATCTATCGATAACATTCGGAACAGACAGACGTTATAACGGACACTCCGACTGTCAACTCCGAAATACGGAATTGTTTAAGAAATGTTTCGACTAGCGGTCACCTGTCCAGCTAATTACAGTCGATAGTCGGTGGTCTCGGTGGATCAATTTCAAGTTGAACACTAGCGGATCCTGGTTCAAGACCAAAATCATCTACGTTCAACCGTGACAAATAGCCCATAACAAAAAGCTCACTGCTTCATGGAATATATAAAACTTAAATATACCTAGCATTAGCTTAAATTTGCTATTGCGGTTGTTCATTAGTTAAAAGCAAAATAAATAATCTTTGTTAGGTCTCACGAGTCTACTATCAGTAGCATCTACTTTACAGTATGTTTAATTATGAAATAACTTACCTACTTTTAATGAAAATTAATTGAATAATTACGTATATTGGAATAGTAATTGGGAGTGTAACTTTTTAAGTATATAATAAATAAACGCAAAAGCAACTATTCTCAAAGTGCAAAACGGCAACCAATTGAATAATGAGTCTAATGAGAACACAGAAATGAGAACAAACCGGCGTCAACTGTTGGCATCTGGTTTTGCACAGACCATAAATTAAAAAAACCCTCTCCAAACGAGTTTAACTTCGTTTAGTTTTTCGGTGTAGCGACCCTGCCTGCGAAGCGAGGTGTCTTGGGTTAGATTTCCGGCCGGGGCAAATATTTATGTGACAGATAAATATTTGCAGATGTTTGTCACGCAATCACGCAAAAACGGCTAATCGGATATAGATGAAATTTGGCAGTTTGGCACACAGATAGTTTAATACCTAGAATAAATTATAGGATACTTTTTATTCCAAAATATTGATCTGTTCCCGAGGGAGAAGATAGTAATAGGAAAACAGTTTTGATGGTTGTCAATGTGAGTGACACTAGAAAACTCAAAATAGCTGATGGAGTGTTTAAAGTAATAAGATGGTTCCTCAGGATGGTTCATTGTTTTTATTTATTTTGCCCTTTTTGTAAGACCATAGACTTCTTATAGGTTTTCTTGTAATATATAACTAAAGAACTATTTTCTATATTGTTCTCAAAATTCTAGCCTCAGTAGTTAAGGTGGCGGTTCGCGCCGCGACAGAGACAAGCGACCGAGACCAGAGACCGAGACAGGAGACCGCTATCGTCACTTGACCATATGCAATGAATAGGCATCAGTTCGCGAACGAGACCGAGACAGGAGACAGAGACGCGAGACCGGAGACCGCGCGACAGTCGCTGCCGTGGACTAGTAGTGTCTCGGTCTCGTCGTGTCGCGCTCGAATTAAACGTGTTTATTGATTGAAAATGACTTCGTTTCCTGACGACGACTGTGAGAAATTGATTGAACTCATTAGACAGCACACAGAGACCTACAGAGACGAAAATTTAAAGAAAAATATTTGGAAAAACATAGCTGAAACCATAAATAAAACCTTCTTCTTCCTCCAATGGAAGTTCTAATTAGACAATTGTAAGGTTCCTTAATTAAAGCTGGCAACATCGAAGAAAGTGAAAAAATATGACGAGTGGGGACATACTGACAGAATGTAGGCTATTAAAAATAAATAATGTATCTGTGAGGGCGATGTCAATGTCAATGTCAATGTCAGAAGGAAAAACCAGATTGTTATTAGTGTCAGATAGAATAGAATGTTTATGAGTAATGGGATATTATTAATTTGTAAAAAATAGAATAAACGAAGTAATTGTATAAATGTGTAATGGAATTATAACAATGTGATCCGGAACAATGGAGTTTTACTACAAAATCAGAAGTGGTAAGACAATGCTCACTTTGTTATTGTTATACAATAATTCACGAAAAGCTACAAGATTATCTTGCAAGTTCTTAAAAGTGTCCTTTTAATAATAAGACTACTTATATAGTTGTCAGGAAAACTATATTTTTGAGATTCATTTAACTATGACATGTATTGAATAGGCATAACTCGATAAAATTTATTGAGTTGCAGATCAGTTCACGGATCACTTAAATGATTGTTGTCGAACTGCGTCTCGGCTGTATGAGTTCATAATAAATTATGATTTGAATCGAATAATTGAACCGGTTCAGAACTGAATTACTCACCTCTTGTACTAATATTTTGATCATTTGGTAACATTTTGTAATTAAATAGTCATAGAAATAAACGCTATTAAAACCTGCAAATTAAGCGTAAATGTATGTATTGTTTCAATCGTGGTTGTTATAAATAAAATTTGACGAAACAATATCTTAATGTCATTGCTCTAAAATCAAATGTCACATAATATTATTATAACTATGTCTAACCTCAAAAACATAAGAATAATTCGTGACTTTTCAGTAACTGTCCCATGCAGCTCTTATTAGAATATCATTTGTATTCTTTTGGGTTGAATAGATTAATAATAGATAAATTGATCAAAGTGTATTATGTTATTCATTGTAGGCAAATTAACTCTTTATTTTATGAGGACTTTCATGACTAAGGCAACAATACGTGCGATGATCTCGTGTCAGAGATCGTCGTCATAAAATGAAAATCTAGTAAAATTTAATCATTTTTATATCTTAGATTCTCAGCCATGATGATTATTGGTGGACTTTCAGAGGGTTAAATTTCGTTGATTTACTAGTTCCGATATACATTCCAATTATGTTATGTTAAATATAGTAATTTCAACATCATTAAACTTGTTATTTTATTATTAAATTCATTAATGATTTAAATAAATAACGCTTTGAATCCTGCAAATGGTTTGACTGAGTGATTGTTTTGCTATAGATACGTTTAATTGTAATATTTTCCATTTGTTAATGTAAAATTATTAATGGTTAAATTATTTATATTTTATCTACATGAGAAACCAGAAACCATGAAAATGGCTGAACTATTCGGCTGTTATGTTTTTAAACATTCATGATGATCCAAAGATGGTGAAACGGTGAAAAACTGATGTGAAACACAGCCATCACAGCAAAATTAAATTATTGTGATGAGCAATTACTGAAGGTATAATACGAGTAAATAAAGGCAAGTAGCATTGAATGCTCCAAACCAGGTTCGAAAGTTTAATAGATAAGTCAAATAGGGATGCTGAAATACTGATTGAACTTGCTATACCTACTTTGGAGAAGTTAGTCAATGCGATGACCACTATCTACTACAGGAAAAGTGATTTACTTGAAATGACTCTGTTGAATCAACTACACAGGAAATAAAGATATTTAACACAGAAACCGGAAATAAATCTCCTGCTTCCATGGCTTATTTGATTGTTTATATAATATATTTTGTTTTCATATACCTACTTGTATAATAATTGATGGTATGATGTGATGTGGTATGTCGTATCTATGAAATTAATGCTTTGTTTGGTGACTTTTAACATCTTTATTATTATTGGTAATGCCATGTTACATAGTAGTACAATAATTTATAATTATTGAAGAATAACCACATTTCACAATGCAAATAATCAAAAATTGTATGTAAAACCCAATTTTATTGTTTTTGAATTTTCTATAATTAGTATAAATAAGCCTAGTTCACCAAAATTTTTATTTACCTGTCTAGTGCAGAGTAACATTTATGATAATTATTTAAATTCTAACATATTGCGATGCAAGGAACGTCGCTCGATTTTTATGTGTTCCAGATGTCATGACATGGCATGATGATGAAAATTCTTATAAGCTGTGAAGCACCAGACCGCCATCTTTGTACTCACTAGTAGAAACTCAATTATGCGGGTCCGTGCGCCTAGGAGCATCTACAGACTTGTATGCAACGCAGTACTCGCAGAGAGCACTTTTCAATGTTTGAAAGAATTTTTATGCTCCGGAAAAATAGAGACGATGAACCTCGTTGAAAATGATCAACGGTAGCATTCGGCGACGCTTTCGCGAAAATCCCGAAGTGCGTGGTGACCACGTTATTAGACGATGTCGGAGCCAAGTTCGAGACAGTGTGCGGCAGGCGGTAGACCGAGTCACTGGGAGAGGTTCATGAGGCTTCCCAGGCGTGGCCTCTGTGCAGTTTGCTGGTGCGGCTAGATCAGAGGCTCAGTCCGCTCATTGGACAGGTTCACGGGTGTTTAACTTCAAATAGTTACTGATAGACTCGCCTATATTTTTAATTGTTGAATGGATAAAACTACATTATCAGATGATCAATGTAGTCTCAATTTAAGTAAATTTGTGATTTTAACAAAAAAAAAAAACGTATATAACACGTATTCGTAATTTAAACTGGATTGGAACTTAAGACATGTCCTATAATTTGAGTTAATGTATGACTGTTTTGAAGTATAATTCTAAATACATTTCTATTCAATGGTATCAGCTCTTCTTTAGCTTTGATTTATATTGAACGATTAATTTTATATGATGCATTACTTGTCTATGATCAGTGTTCGTACATGTTCAAGTATGGAAGTATAACTTATTTGATTTATACAACTAATTAAAGTTTTTTTTTTATGATATGTGTTTAAAGATAATAACAGATTGGATTTTAGAAATTAATGTGATGCAATTTGAATGTACAGTTGATACGTTGGAACAGATCTTTAGGGTTTCTTCGACTACTTTAGGGATATGGTCGTCGAGAGCCCTTAATTAGTATCAAGAAGGTTGCGCAGTACTATCAAGGATGTCGTATAATGATACTCGTCTGCTGGTTATCAGAGGAATAATTTAATGGTTTTTTTTTGTTTCCCCTCACGGGAGGGAGGCAGAGAATGCATTTACGCATACCAGCAGAGCCGTCTCTGGTGGTTATGTGGAGACTCAATCCAAGGATGATAAATAATAAATATTTATGAAAAAATATCTATATCTATCGCCGCTCCAAGGATAATACCCACTAAAAACTGCCTCAATGGTTTTGGTCCTACGACCTTAAAACCTTCATCTGAAGCGACTCCGTTTGAAGAGACGGAGCGCTGAATTTAATGGTACAAATACACGGCTTATATACAAAAAGTGTAGGCAAGAACGACCAACAGAAAAATGCTAGATAAATTTACAGAAAGGATGGACCAATAGGGACGAACACGTGTAAAAGTAATAAAATTAACAAGGTCAGACGATTAGAAAGTATTGCGCAATAATGTGTAATATGAGGTACTCGGTGGGTAAATGATAGCTGCGTCAGGCAGCTACAGATCCGTATAAATCTTTGTGCCCTTTGAAATATAGCATTATTATTTGGATTGAATTGGTTTTAGAACGGGATATGAATGTATATGAATTTCGAGGGGTAAAAGGTTGCGTCAGATGGGGCCGCGCCCATCTGATTATAGACCTAACCCACTGATCTCGAAGGGTAAAAGGTTGCGTCAGATGGGCCCGCGCCTATCTGATTATAGACCTAACCCACTGATCTCGAGGGGTAAAAGGTTGCGTCAGATGGGGCCGCGCCCATCTGATTATAGACCTAACCCACTGATCTCGAGGGGTAAAAGGTTGCGTCAGACGGGCCCGTGCCTATCTGATTATAGACCTAACCCACTGATCTCGAGGGGTAAAAGGTTGCGTCAGATGGGGCCGCGCCCATCTGATTATAGACCTAACCCACTGATCTCGAGGGGTAAAAGGTTGCGTCAGACGGGCCCGTGCCTATCTGATTATAGACCTAACCCACTGATCTCGAGGGGTAAAAGGTTGCGTCAGATGGGGCCGCGCCCATCTGATTATAGACCTAACCCACTGATCTCGAGGGGTAAAAGGTTGCGTCAGACGGGCCCGTGCCTATCTGATTATAGACCTAACCCACTGATCTCGAGGGGTAAAAGGTTGCGTCAGATGGGGCCGCGCCCATCTGATTATAGACCTAACCCACTGATCTCGAGGGGTAAAAGGTTGCGTCAGACGGGCCCGTGCCTATCTGATTATAGACCTAACCCACAGTTCTGAGACCCGTATAAAACCAAAGGCAAAGGCTGCTGCCAAACTGAAAGACTACCCATGACCACGACCACTCCGCCAGGAGTGTACGACTAAGAAGAAGAAGAATAAAACCAACAATACGCGCATTATTTAAAGATATTCAGTTGCGCAGGAACAGACATATGTAAAACCTATTTTGGTGAAATAGTAACAATTTGTAAGGAATAAATTCTTCATAGTACCTAAACACTGTTATTATCTTTATTCAAAGGCCTAAGGTTAATTTTTAATATCTATTAAGTTGTATATGATATACATTGTGAAATTGTAAGAGTTGCATGTATTTGCAAAATTGTATTATAAATAGAGTTTAATTGTGAAGTACAAATTTAATGGGTCTACAGTAAGATTTTTAGATTACAAGGTGATGCAAGAATTCGATGGGCTGTATAAAAGTCATCATCATATAATTTTATCATCTACCAGATAAAATAAAAGAGCTTAATGTAACTGGATTTAAAAAAATGAGATAAATATATATATTAACAGCCAAATGCTATATACAATAGACGAATATTTTAATAAGTAGAATGAATATTTTTATTAGGTTGTGGCATAATGATCTGACGATTTTTGCGGGGACATTTTAGAATATTTTTTTACAGCTTCGAGAAAATTCCATGATTATTTATTTATTTATTAATAGTATCATCCACAAAATTACAAAAACCAGCAATGATTACAGATCTCAGTCTTAAAATTAGTTAATTTGTAATTTTAATTACGGATGAACACAGCATGCATATTTAGGTGCATTAACATTGCACGTCTCTTATGTTATAAAAATGATAAAAAAAAATACGATATTAAATGTGCAACCTGTGTAGTAGGTATGAATACCTAAAATTGTAATAACTGATTAGGAAATTTCGTAAGATTTTGGGTTTAAAACCCTATGAATTTTATTTCTAAATATTGCAAGCTTATCATGAAAGATGTCAATGGTCTTGTCTTTACTAAGGAACCCCTAAAATAGTTTGCATAGTTTAGGGATGAGAGAATTGCGTCGTAAGTTAGTTTTAAATTTTCTATGGGCGAGTAATGGCCTTGGATGTTGTGGTAAATTATATGGGATATAAAATGAGAAGAGTTGAAGTAGGTTCGAATTGTCAATGATACTATTTAATTGTTTGTACAAAAGATCATGTCCTGCATTTTACGTCTGTCAGATAATTTAAAATTATGAATACAATTAAGTGCGCTCAGTTTATCAGGTCAATAATTGACAAAGTAGCGAGTGGCATTATGGGAAAAATTTATTTGAAAAGATGATACATCCGCGTCCGTGTCTACTGTACGAGTTCCGTTTGATACATACAGCTAAATAGGCGACACAAAATATATGCCAATGTATGGGAGAAAATACAGTCTCTTATCATACAGTAGTAGATTGGTTTCGACGTTTCTCGAATGGCGACTATGATCTTGAAGATAAACCTCACGAACGGCGACCGGTTGAGGTTGATGTTGATCGCCTAGCGCAGCTCATTGACGAAGATCCAAGGAGGCCTGCTCGTCAACTTGAAAATGAACTCGGATGCTCCCATACTACCATCGATCCACATTTGAAAGCGATGGGTAAAGTATACAGGCAAGGTCCAATGGGTACCCCACGAATTGACGGATGGACAACGGATGATGCGAGTAGTGGTTTGTACACAATTACTGACTTTACGTAGCACTTTTGCGTGGCTTCGTGATCTAGTTACAGGAGATGAGAAGTGGTTACTTTACGTTAATCATAACAATAAGCAACAGCGGTTTAGCGCGGGTCAAAGAGGAGTACCAACGACTAAATCTAAAATGACTACGCAGAAGGTTATGTTGAGTGTTTGGTGGAACATGCACGGAGTTATCTACTGGGAACTATTACCGCAGGGAACAGACATAAATAGTGAACGCTATTGTGTTATGTTGGATAAAGTAGCCGAGAATTTTAAAGGAAAACATGGCAATGTGTTTCTCCTCCACGACAATGCCCGACCTCACACCGCATCGATGACTTCAAAAAAATAATAATTAAGGAGCTAGGCTGGATTTCTTTAGCCCATTCTGCATACTCGCCGGACATCTCCATCTAATTACCACTTGTTCCGATCGTTACCGGCTCACATTATATGCATTAACGGAAAATCTTTTGATGACTGAGATACATTGGGACAGTGGTTGACAGAAATTTTTAACTCTCGTGAGTCCAAGTTTTAGCAATTTTTTTTAATGGTATAAAGTCGCTTCCCCAACGTCGGCAGGATAATGATAATGATGACGTTGATAATGATGCACTATACGTTAAATAAAATGTTAAGCTTAATTTAAAAAAAAAGGTTTCTTAAAACATTGTCAGTTTGTTATGTTACAACACTTACAATCTAATTAATAGGTGAATATTTATTTCACAAACTTGATTAACTGTTTCATAAATAATTTTGATTGTAATTTATAATAATGTTGACAACGTATTCTTATTTTATGAAGGTTATTTTATAAGTTATTATTGACATTAACTTAATTTTATTGACATCATCAGATATTTAACTGTCCATTACATAATTCTTTTTGTTTTTATGAATGTTTATTAATGAATATGTATAATTGTAATTTTCCTAATATGACATTTACTGAATGAAATAGAATTGAATTGCTTAACTGTACAAAAAAAAAGTTTTCTAAACATTGTCAGTTTGTTATGTTACAACACTTACAACCTAATTAATAGGTGAATATTTATTTCACAAACTTGATTAACTGTTTCATAACTAATTTTGATAATTTATAATAATGTTGACAACGTATTCTTATTTTATGAAGGTTATTTTATAAGTTATTATTGACATTAACTTAATTTTATTGACTTCATCAGATATTTAACTGTCCGTTACATAATTATTTTTTTTATGAATGTTTATTAATGAACCTATATGTATAATTATAATTTTCCTAATATGACATTTACTGAATGAAATTGAATTGAATTGCTTAACTGTGAAAAAAAAGTTTCTTAAACAGTGTCAGTTTGTTATGTTACAACACTTACAACCTAATTAATAGATGAATATTTATCTGACAAATTTGATTAAATGTTTTAATCTTTGGCTATTAAATTTAATAAAATTATATTCTAAATAATAACTAATTTTGGTTGTAATTTATAATAAGGTTGACAATGTGTTCTTGTTTTATGAAGGTTATTTTATTATGGTTTATAATTTGTTATTGACATTAATTTAATTTTATTGACATCATCAGATATTTAACAATCCGTTACATAATTCTTTTTGTTTTTATGAATATTTAGTAATGTATATAATTGTAATTTTCATAATATGACATTTATTGAATGAAATTGAATTTAATTAAATGGATTTGCAAAATTCGTGAAATACTGAAATATAATATGTGATTCTTGTAGGTAGGCTATTGTATTTCATTAATGTATTTATCAAATAGCTTGCAAATGTAACTTTTGACATATTTTTTTTTGTTTAATACTTGGTATAACTCGATACATGCTTGTATGTCTCCCCTCGCCGAGTGTAAGGTTTGTAGTCTTTTTCTAAAGCTGTGTATGGGGACATACACCTGTTCAGGATGGACGAGTGTAAGGTTCCTTAATTAAAGCTGGCAACATCGAAGAAAGTGAAAAAATATGACGAGTGGGGACATACTGACAGAATGTAGGCTATTAAAAATAAATAATGTATCTGTGAGGGCGATGTCAATGTCAATGTCAATGTCAGAAGGAAAAACCAGATTGTTATTAGTGTCAGATAGAATAGAATGTTTATGAGTAATGGGATATTATTAATTTGTAAAAAATAGAATAAACGAAGTAATTGTATAAATGTGTAATGGAATTATAACAATGTGATCCGGAACAATGGAGTTTTACTACACAATGTAAATTAATGGCACAGTACAACATAAGTAACTCCATCGACAGACTCTGAAATTGAATGAATTGTAGCTTTGGTCGCGGTCTCGGTCTCGACCCACAGTAGATGCTAAAGAGACCGAGACACTTGTCGCGGTCTCCTGTCTCGGTCTCTGGTCTCGGTCGCTTGTCTCTGTCGCGGCGCGAACCGCCAGCTTTACGGAGATAAGGGAAAAACTGTGGGAAAAATGGTAAATTTTCGTCTTCAGTTTTAGTTTTTTCTTGAATCATTTTAAAAATATCCATTGTATATTCTATAACAAAAATATAGTTGAAATCCTTACAATAAGCCCTTTTACTTGACATGCCACACGATACGGTTTGCAAAACAGTATTTCGACGGGTGCAACGCATAAGGTCTTAACGCCATTTTTATTGAAAATCCATATTTTACACTATCGTAATTACGTATATGAGTTTTATAAATTCCTGAAATCAGAATTTTAATATTACTTTTAATTAACGAGTTTTAGAAACGCTTATGGTCGTATATTTTGAAAGTTACCACGCATATAGTTGCATTTCACGGTACGACGATATGCGTGGTGCTATTGGTTCGTGCGAGACCAATCAAGGGCAGTTACGGCCGTCGTATGTCACTGACGGAGCACGCAATAAAGTATGACATTTATTTTGTAAATAATATGAATTCTGAAGTGTTTTACGTTATGATATCAAGTGAGTTGTGATATGTTGATTGTATTACATTATTATAATCAAAATGAACCACTTACGATCATCAAGAATTTTAAAATTAGCACTTAACAAAAATGAAAAAAAATACCTTCTAATGAATCCAGTCAAACTGGTAAGTTTTGGTTAATTGATTGTTTTTTTATTAAATAGTTAGAAATCATATCGCAATACAAGCATATAAGATTAGATTTATTATTATATTTAAGTGTTTTTTTCGATATTTATAATTTTAATCTAGTTCCACGCATAACGTCGTAATGTTATAGTTACGACGTTATGCGTTGTTTTTTCATTGAAGGTAAGGGTCGTAACTACTACTTACGACTACATGCGTCGTTATTAAATAAAAAAATCTGTGTTCTTATAGTCGTATGTAGAACATACAACGTTATGCTTCGAACTCAATATTAAATAAGACGTTATGCAATTTTTTATTTGCTATGAAAAATTACCAAACACACGCAATACGATGAACGAAGAAAATACGGATATCGATTCATCTAATAAAATTTGTAGATTAATTAATTCTCGCGACATGTTTATAATGTTCCTTTCTAGTTTATTTGTTATACTCACGCTTTGTTTACTGCGGAACTTTCTTGTTATCATATAAATAAGTTAGTTTTTTTAATATCGTTTTTTAATCGTATTTGTAAACCATTAAACCCCAAAGTAACCCGGCGTAACTTGAAGGTAAGGAAATTTTACTGTACGTATATCGTCGTAACTTGTCGTAACTCAATAACATAACTCTTGCATCCCTACGCATAAAGTCATAAGTATGTAATTTCAGTATTTTTCATTAAATTACAATTAATTTTCTATCAATGATATTTGTTTAAAGATGACTTAAGGCACTACTAATTATAAGCTTGATTTAAATTCAAAGGACCCCGCACTAATTGTTTGAAAATTGTGTTTCAGCGGATTGGTCTGAATTTTTGGTATGTTGTAGCCCTAACCGTACTGATCAAAAGTCGTAATGGGCACGACCCCCCCAAATGCGTATTTTGTCCTCCAGGGGGCACTTTCCCCCCAAAGTCTATTTATTCTATTTCTGCGGAATCATTCTGAATTTTTAGTATGTTGTAGTCCTAATCATGCCAAAAAAGAGTCCCAATGGGCACAACCCCCCCAAATGCGTATTTTGTCCTCCAGGGGGCATTTTCCCCCCAAAGTCTACTTATTCGATTTCTGCGGAATCATTCTGAATTTTTAGTATATTGTAGTCCTAATCATGCCAAACAAGAGTCCCAATAGATACGACCCCCCATATTGCGTGTGTTCTCCTTTCAGGGGCGCTAACCCCCTCCATGTTCTATTTATTTGATTTTAGCGGAATAATTCTGAATTTTTGGTATGTTGTAGTTCTAACCGTGGCAATCAAGAGTCCCTATAGGAACGAACCGTATTCCGTAGGCGTATTTCCAACACCTAATTCATTTAAAACCTACATTTTTTCAATAACTTTCTGAGCGTTTTTTTCGCAAGGGGCAACCTCCCCCCACCAAGTTCTTTCATGTGATATCAGTGGAATCGTTCCGAATTCTTAAGTATGTTGTAGCCAGTAGTAGGTTTTTCTTTCTCCAGATGGCGGAAATACGCCTACGGAATACGATTCGTTCCTATAGGAACTCTTGATTGGCACGGTTAGAACTACAACATACCAAAAATTCAGAATTATTCCGCTAAAATCAAATAAATAGAACATGGGGGGAGGGGTTAGCGCCCCCGGAAGGAGAACACACGCAATATGAGGGGGTCGTGCCTATTGGGACTCTTGTTTGGCACAATATACTAAAAATTCAGAATGATTCCGCAGAAATCAAATAAATAGACTTTGGGGGGAAAGTGACCCCTGGAGGACAAAATACGCATTTGGGGGGGGGGGGGTTATGTCCATTGGGACTCTTGTTTGACATGATTAGGACTACAACATACTAAAAATTCAGAATGATTCCGTAGAAATCGAATAAATAGATTTTGGGGGAAAGTACCCCCTGGAGGACAAAATACGCATTTGGGGGGGTCGTGCCCATTGGAACTTTTGATCAGTACGGTTAGGGCTACAACATACCAAAAATTCAGACCAATCCGCTGAAACACAATTTTCAAACAATTAGTGCGGGGTCCTTTCCTTCTCATTTTCGAGTAATGACAAAAGTAAACTTTAAATGCCCATACTGTAAAGTTGCCATTTTCTGCATACGACCTTATGCGTAGGAGCCGTCGATTTTTTCAATGTTAATTAATACCTATATTAGATGCAAAAACAGCAATAATAAAATAATACCAAAAAAATATGATAACATTTTTTATTAATTTAAAAAAATTTGAATTAAGTAACAAAATAATAAACTTTAATATTTTTTTTGCATAAATTTATTAAGTACCTAAATAAGAAGAGTTCCACGAAGCGAAACATTTATAGACCAATTTTTAAATCTTATTTTGTTAATAACAATCGCAATTTTTATGTGATAATTTTTCTAGACGTCATTGCGAATCGAATGAGCTATCGCACATATTTTTAGGAGCTTTATTTTTAATTAATACGTTTTTGAACTTGTGACTAGACTACAAGACAATTCCTAGCGAGTGTGTGAGCCTAGTATCACGCACCTTCATCATGTCGTAAAAATTTTACTCATATTTTTTCCAAACGAGAAAAATGAAGATTTTCTCAATAGGACTCTTTTCATATTTCTCTCATTATGTTTCTTTCTATCTGCTGTTATAATATAACCAGTATTCTTTTTTCAGAATTTCTTGAGGCCATTCCGTGAACACCACATCGATCCGACGTCAATAACGCGTCATGACTTCATAGAGACGAATGGAGACAATTTCGCCATCACAATACCCGTACTAGCGAGGATTGTCTGGCAATTGTTGACTTATGATACAGTTACCATCGTCGACCAATTCCATTGGATTGCATATTGGTACCTCTGTTGTATATTTGTGGCCATGACCAATCAGGTAAGTACCCACATTAATGCATTTAGATTATTTTAGTTCGTTAAATGCAGATATATTTTATTTATAATTATAAAAATTATAAAAATAGAGATAAAAATATAAAGAAATTAATTCTTTATTAACCGACTTCAAAAAAAGGAGGAGGTTCTCAATTCAACTGTATTTTTTTTATGTTTGTTACCACAGAACTTTGGACTGGGTGAACCGATATGGATGATTTTTTTTAATCGAAAGCTGGTGCTTGTCGTCTGGTCCCACATAAATTTGAACGAGATCTGACAATGGCATCCATGTCAAAATCATATAAGTCTTAAAGCATTAAGTATGTGCGCGACAAATGGACGAATAACTCAATATCGCGCCAACCGATTTCGATGATTCTTTTTTTAATTGAAAGCTGGTGCTTGTCGCGTAGTAGTCCCACATAAATTTGAGCGAGATCTGACAATGGTATCCATGTCAAAAGTAGAATGTACTTCATTTGAAGTCGGTTAATTTTTGGTTAAAATGTTAGATTATTTTTATAATTATTTATTTACTTTTTATAAGTCTTTCAAATGGTCCTTAATGATTATATTGTACCCGCTAAAAGTATTTTAATTGCGCTATGTAATCTGTTTACCTGTATCAAAAACTTTCAGATCCACAAATGGTCACATACTTACTTTGGGTTGCCGACGTGGGTGGTTTGGATGCAGGAGTGGCATATAGTGCTGCCCCGGCGCCACCACCGCATCCATCACGTAGCGCCGCACGAGACTTACTTTTGTATCACGACTGGATGGCTCAATTGGCCGTTGGAAATATTGCGCTTCTGGTCTACCCTCGAGACAGTTATCGAAACTTTGACGGGTTGCAAGCCCCGCGCCGACGATATGAAATGGGCCCAAAAATGTTCTTAATGCGTTAACATGGTCTTGTAATTTTTTGTAAGTACTGTTTTTCTACCCAGCACCTTGAATGTTGTAAAACGACAATTGTTATTTTTCTCACAAAAATGGTGAATGTATTAAAACTAAGGTAAGGTTGTTGTAACGACAGGGAGTAGGTTATAAATATTTGCTGTCACAATAATTAATATTAATTAAACACCGTGTTCCTGAGGATATACATTAATTTTGGCCTGTTATTCAGACCATTTAATTGGAAAATTTTCAGTACGGGTTCATTATTCGAACTGTATATATTATTTCCTATTAATTAATAATGTTATAAATGTGAAAGTTTGTGAAGATGTTTGGTTTTTTGTTCCTCAATCACGCCACAACTACTTAACCGATTTGGCTGAAATTTGGAATGGAGATAGCCCATACCCTAGATTAAAACATGACTACTTTTTATCCTGGAAAAGTTCAGGGTCCCCGCGGGATATGTAAAAAATCGATCTTTACCACGGGCGAAGCCGCGGGCAAAAGCCTAGTATTTTTATCATTATGACCAGTGACAATAACAAAACCAAATACTTAGGTAATAATACTAGGTTAAAAAGTTTTACAATGTTTGTTTACCTTTTTGACAAGTCGGTTCAATAATGATTTGACACTGAAAATTAAATAGGTATAGTTTAAATGATTATGATACAGTTTTATACTGTACAACCAAATTAAAATGAATTAAATAACTTAATAACTAAGCTTTATAATGCACTTCGTCATGCATATGATATGTTTAGTAAAAGATATAGAATTTAATCCGTATCCTCAGGAACACGGTGTAGGTATAGTCCGTATTTTTAGACGAGATTTATTCAGTAAACAATCTTGGCAGTTGGCACTTTTAATTGGTACTTTTAATAAAATATTAATTTAAATTGGTAAAAAAAAATAATGCCAACACTAACTTCGGTTATTTAAAGACAAATTATTATTTGTTCTTCTTTGTTTATTCTTTTCATTTTGTGTCGGCTTTATTTTTTTCAAATTACGATAAAAATACATTAAGATTGTTTACCAAATAGGACACGTCTGAAAATGGACTAGAGGTAGAGGTATCTTTTAATAAGCAAGGTACTCCTCAATCTTTTTGGCCGGGCTGAAGTTAGGCGCGAGTCGATGCGCAGAATGTAAATAAGGTATCAGCGGAGGAGTGCGGGTAGACGGGGCATCGACTACGATGTACTACGATCACATGCGCGTTCCACTCGCGCAGCGCCGCCAACTTCAGCCCGGCCAAGTTTAGAGATTACTTTACATTCACATTTCTCTATTTAGATTATGTAAACATAATTTCCCAAGAAGAGCTTGGATCGAGATGCAATCAGGATAACAAAATATAAAATGTACAATGTTCATTAGTAGATAATAACCTATATCGCTTTAACGTAAGAATATAATGAACTATAGGATCATGTAAGAAATGTTTTGAATGTTTAAAGTTTATTAATTATATTTATATTCAGACAGCTTTACTATCACAGTAGTTATAAATTACCTACCGGTATTAACATATTATACTGATTTCTATAATAAACGTATTTATATTATAGAAATCACTATTACTAGTCATGATTTTTTTTTGGATCTTTACACCTTTTTGTGTTGATCAATTTTAATTGATCCTATTTCTTTGTGGTCATAATTACATTTATTTAATTTAATATTAAGTTACCTTTTCTCTATAACTACAAAGTCATGAGAGAAAAGACTGTATTAATAGAGAATGTATAAATTATTATGCAGAACAGTTCTACTCGAAGCAATATTAAACTGAGTAAGATTGTGCTGTGGTTAGCTTAGTAATAGCATTTTAAGTGCCTAATTATCGTGAACGAATCTATATTGTTTGCTATAACACACTGATGTTGCTGTGCAATTTTTATTATTAAATTATTATGAACTTATTATAAGAAGTTAAAATGCGTACCTAAAGACATTTGCGTCACGTCCTCCGTGATATTGGATTGTGTTAAAAAAGCAATAATACTTGTTTGTTTTTATATATACTAAATAATTCTTAGGTATTGTTATCATCGGTCTTTGTATGTAGGTCTTTCATGCACAAATATGTTTTATAGTAAATGTAATTTATTCGTATCATACTAACGTTACATTACTCATCTGGTCGGGATCAATAATTTTAAGGTGTGGTTGAGTGATTATTTTAATACGATAAACGTGACATGCTATTTAGTTTAACCAACATGGAGCAATTAGATAGGTAACTCAAAATGTATCTTGTTTGACTAACTAAAATGTATCGAGACAATAGTAGAATCGAAGGAGTTGTTACCTATAGTCCAACCGTGTAGTTCAAGTAGGTAGGTAATTTTTATTAATTTATCCGACTAAAACTTGCTACCACTTACCTTCTAGTAGAATTACAGGTAATTTGACTTGCTCGTGAGTCGTGGTACAACTGATTAAAATGGTACAACTAGTTGAACTGCGCCGTTGGACCTTCCTAGGATTATGTGCCGCAAACTTAGGGTCAAAGGTATAGTTTTAAACTTGCCAAAACTTGGCGAAAAATGTTAATGTTGTCCATATAAATGCTCAGAGTATTTATATCTATATAACATATGCGTATAAATGCATTAGTCCGATATTATGTTCACTATTTTTGACAGCAAATCTATCTCCACTCCAATTTTGTATCACAATCATGGCTGAAGCCGTGTCTTCTCACGTCCATCCATGTTATCCTCGTCTCTAATTGGAGTGGTGGCGGGGTTACCATTTATCTTCTCTCTCACATCCCCTTCACTGTGATTTGCTCACCTCACAGCCACAGCGGAATTCTTTCATACAATAATCGGAGAGTGAGGTGGTGTGGAGAGCGTTGTCAGATTTCCAACAAAATTCGGAATATCAATTTAGTACCTAATGTTAAATAATACCACTCGCGTGCTGGCGTCCGTACTTCCGTACTTTTATGATTGTATTCTGTTTATTGGTGAAAATACTCAATTTCTTGATGTCGGCTTTTCCGCTGTTAAAGTCTTTGAAAAAAATGAAATTGAAATACAAAAGAAAACATATTGTAAATAATTGATCTATATAATAGCTATATCATACCAAATAATAAGTAATATAGGATTTTTCTAATACCGAAAACGTAATAAAAGGTACAAAACCTTTAAAAAATTATGCCGTCCTCTTGCGTTGCTTATGAGCCCTTTATTGGCGGTGAATAGTTGATATCGAACTATATTTAGCATGTTTAAGCTTGTATCAATACAAGATCTAAATTTAAATAATTTGCTACCATCTACATAACCAAAAAATTGTAACAATAATTAAATTATATTTATAAAATATTGTAATTTAGAATTGTAAAATTATCTACTTGTAGAACTACTTTAAAGTTTTATACAGACGTGTTTATGTTGATTTTGTTTTATTATCTTAATGAAAGCGTGTCATGCATTTTAGCATTTTGTAAAATTTACAATATTTGAATACCATTAAGTGCAATTCAGGATGTTGACACTAATTATAAATTAATATAAAATGTCCAAAGTATTAGTGGTAACATTTAAAGGCCTAAATATGATTATTTTATCGAAATCAATCACAATAAATTAAATATCATTAATTTAAAATGTTAAAAATTGTACTCACTGTCACGTGACCTCAAACGCTTTTTGAGAATCTAACGTCATTGTTCCTATTCTAAATGGATATTCAACAAACTTAGTATTGAATATCGGATATTGACGTCACGTGAAGTTTTTGGTGGGAAATTTGATAATAATTTTTATTTACCAGTTTATTTTTATTTATCAGAGGTCCTATCTATAAAATAAAATTGAATCCTAAAATTACTAAACATCCCTATTTGAATTAATATACATACCTATTCTATTACAAGTGAATTGTAGTACGATGGTATTACAATTTACGTAATGTATTACTACTACTTATTACCTACCAACTTCTAAGTACTATCATGCTATTGAAATAGTACGAAAATATTTTTTTTCTTTTAAATAAAATTTACTTATGTATGAATTCATTTTGATTATATTGCTGTATTTATATAATGTAGAGAAGTATTATAAGGACATTTAGCAACATCAATTCGCATTTCACATCGATTTATGCATGTATGTGTACCTAATCGTACACGGGATTCACATAACGAATTGATGTTGATATAATATGATATGCTTCAGCTGAGATATCTTATGAATTTATTACCTGATTATACTCTGAAGGGTAGAGAATATATTTTGCAATATTTTTACAAATACCTACTGAAATACCTTTTTTGACAACTTGCTATTATGGAAATATTTTTACTACTCTTCTTTTTCTGAATCAGTCGCGTAATTAATATTGTAATGAATTTATACAAATTGTGTTGTAACTTATAAGTGTAACACAGATGCTTTAATGTTTATTGAAATGTTTTACATTTAATGATTTCACTTTAAATACATTATTATACTTAATCTCAGTCTTTTAATTTTATGTAAGTAAAAACACTTGACAGCAAATAAACAGGGCCACCCGCTACCCCGGAACTCTGATAAGTACGATTTTCTCAAAGTTTATAATTTACGTCTATCAAAATTATACCTACTGAAAGTGCGTTTCAATTTTCATGATGAATAAAATGAATCGAACTCATTGGGATTAATTAATTTACTATGTGTTTATTAACGACTTTACAAATAAGAGCCGTTTTCCGGTTGTATTAATTGTTAGTAATCATAATCAAAAAAAAAGTAAAAATAATGCCAGAAACAAATAATTAATTAAAAAAAGTTTTTGGTCAGTAAGTATTTTCTCTCCTTGCTCGGATAACTTCCAGCATCTTTGTCTATATCGCCCTCACGATCCTGATGATGAAATCTTGAGGAATTGCATTCCACTCCCCTACAATTGCGATTCGCAGCTCAGGAAGCGTTGTTGGAGCAGGTGCCGGACTCGAACCCGACGTTTTAGGTCATCCCATAAGTATTCTATCAGATTCAAGTCCGGGCTTCGAGCTGGCCAGTCCATCGTATTCGTACGACATCGCCGTATATGCTGGGTCACCAGATGAGCAACGTGAGACCTTGCATTATCATGTATCAACTGCATATCCTACCGGTATATCCTACGGAAGGTACCACATGGTCTGCCAGTATCTCAGTAATGTAGCGATGAGAAGTCAATCCCCGTTTACCTACGGCCCGTCGCGTCGGTCAGTTCGATGAAAAGTTGAAAACTAACGTTGTACCCATGTGTAGTTTACAAGATGCCGCCCAGGCCATTACAGATCCTCCTCCATATATTTATAAGCAACAGCTTCCTCGATGCAAGACTGAGAATAACGGTCTCCAGAGCGACAATACACGAGTAATTTTCTGACGTCGATTATTTCCATGTAGACACCCTGGTCTCAATGAATAATATTGCTGACCGAAAAAAGCAGCAAAAATACACGTGTCTAAGCAAACAATAAACAAAAACAAGAAATGATAAGAAATATATCTGATTCTGATCTGATATCTGATTAGCCTTATTGTAGAAAAAAGAACGCTAATCGCGAACTCTTCTCAAAAGAGAGCAAATTTATTAACATTTTGGTTAGTTGCTTGATTAACATTGAAAAGCTTTTACTGACTCTGTAAAGGTGTGCAATAAAGTGTAATAAATAAAAAAAAAATTATAATGTGAGAAGACGGTACTTTAGAATTTTATAGTAATTTTCATTAGCATGGAACGCACGTTCTTTAGGTATAACTTTGATAGTTGTAAGCACGGACCTTAAAGTTGTAAGTTATTATACTTTGTGAGAAAATCAAATCAGAGTTCCAAGGCAGCGGGTGGCCCGGTTTATTTGCTGTTCAGTGTAGTAAGTCCTTTGGTATTATTACCCTTATAAATAAAGATGATAAATTAAAAGACAAAAGGAAAATTAATCAACTTTTTACTTCTCTTTGAAAAATAAATAATCAAAGATGGACATGTCTGTATCAGTAATACACACGTGCGAAGTGAACCTTCTATATTAATTTGTGTTCCGCAGACAGGGTAAAAAATTAAAATTAAGAAATCATATGTGTTATGTCATAGGGTTTCATAGTTTTAATTTTTTATCTCATCTGCAGAACGTCGATATAGAAGTTTTTTTTAATATAAGTATTGGTCAACTTTCAATCACTGAGAGAACACACGAACGAAAACATTGATTAATATTATCAGAATAAAAAAACTATTAAATATATTTTATATTTGTTTTTATACAATGTTACATTAAACTTCTATGAGTTGACCAGAGCAACAACTGCAAGGATAAAAATTTTTCAATTCTAAACTCATACACTTTGAATTGATGAGAGAACTGTTAAGCAAATTTTCCAGTAAGTTTTTAATTCTAGCCACATCATTATGTCTTGATTCTACTTGCAGATGCGCAGATAGGTCCTTATCTTGTGCCAACTTCAAAAACAACCCACTTAACTCCTCTAGCTGACGTTTCACTTCATCACATTCCATTTGGAATAATTTCATTTGTGCACTTCTCTCTTCATCACGTTTCTTTAAAAGACTTCGTTGTTGTTGATATAAAGCTACATATTCGCAAATGGTGTCAGTCTCAGTTTGTAACTGTAGTATAATATGTTCAAGTCTATGTTTCTCATCAGACAAATTAGCCACTTGATCCATAATATTTAAAAACCTTTCCTGCAGCTTGAACATGGCATCTTCTTTTGGTAACACATTTCCATTTTCTACTTCTTTGTGTGTATTTGTGTTACAATCGCTTGAACAGTCATTTTTTTTGTTGAGAAGGTTAATACTAAATTCACTATCTGCTATATTACTGTCTTTAGGTTCTGTATCATATTCAATATTTTTTTTCGTTACAGCATTTTCTTTAGATTGCAATAGATTTTCCAAGAGAGTCTCATGTTTACTTTCTATATCCCTGTAATTTGCTTGTAGCCTAATCATTTCATCATCTTTTGCCTTTAATTTTGTCTGCATCTGTTTAGATGTTTCATCTATTTCTGCAAGCTTTAGCATAAGTTGTTTATTTAACTGTTTTTCATGAGATAACATTTCAGTTAGTTCTAGTTTATCTTTTCCCTGAAACAAAAGAGGTCATCATCTTTACTAATTACCTATCTATTATAATAGAAAAAAATTAAGTTGAAAGATTCTGTTACTCACATACATACATAGTTACTGACATACGTACATAGTCATTCATACAGGTCAAGCTAATAAAAACGTGTTCAAAAGGTAGCTTTTGTATATCTACACATACAAATTTTTTTTAACAAGTCTTTATTACGTCAACTTGTAACTTACTAAAATGTAATACAATCTAAAAATCTGAATTTAAGTCCATCATCCATCCATCCATGTGATGTGATTTTATCCATCATATCACATGGATGGATGGATGGATGGATAAAATTTAACAGTGAACAGATTAGGTGACAATTAAGTCCGACCTGATCTGATAATGGAGCTCAGAAGTGAAAGAGGTAATCTGGATTGACTACAGTGGACCCCCGGTAATCCGGCCCCTGTCTAATCCGGCACCCCCTGTAATCCGACATGGTCTATTATATTATTGAATATTTTTTTGACAATCTTCGCTAATGCATGATTGAACAAACTTGTACGCACCACCACTATTGTGCTCGATGCGTAGGGTATTGTTTTAATTCTGATTGCTTGCATGATTGATGTATGAAATACGATTTGTACTTCAGAGTACATATTTATAACATATATAATCTTATCATTGGATCTGTAATTTGTCGGATTACAAGGTACTCTTTCGTAAAAAATTCCGGACTATAGGGGGTTTTAGGTAGTACTCTATAATCCGACAAATTCGATAGTCCGACACTGCCCTGCAAAATGTTTGTCGGATTACCGGGGGTCCACTGTACTAATAAAGTAATTGAGTTTTGGCTCATCATTACACTCTTCTTGAAAATGCCTACAAATAAAAATCTTTAAGTTTGGGCAGGCCTAGCGAACTCCACACTTTTGGTATGATGTTACAAGTACGTGCCGCGTTCGACGTGTCGGGCCAATTTCAGAAGGGCTGCCACGTACCGCCACGCCGCGGCGCCGGTCGAGTCATACATTCGTAATCTATCACACAAGTCATCTCAAAAATGAAAATAACCCTGACAGCCCCAGCAGGGGCAGATACTTATGTGACATAAATATTTGTACACGGATCATGGATGTATAAACCTACTGCGCGGGCATCAGTGTGTAAGTGTTTATTATTATTTTTATTTATTTTAATAAGTAGTATTAAGGGGAAACTCATGAGTTAAAAAAGTAAATTACCAATATATTTTTGAGATTGTACCAATCATGCATGAAATGGCAAGCTACAGGTGTAGGTAAACTAAAAAAGTTATTTTTGTAAAATATGTAAGTACATACCAATTTGACTACAATCTGTTCTAACTCTTCAACATCAATTTTCAATTTTTTATTTTGTTCTGTAGCTCGTTGTGCGGCAACTTTATCACTGGTAATGTCAGCATTTAATTTTTCTATGCTTATATTCTCATGACTCAACTCTTGTGATTTTGTTTCTTTAAGTTCTTGTATAATATTCAAACTATCTTCATGTTCTTTTTGTAAGTTGTTGTGCTTCTCATTTAATGCATCCAGTTCAGCCTGAAAAATCATGCACATGTCAACAGAATAATATCAAATATAATGATGTTCTTCTACATTGTATAAACCATTTAGGTTTGGTATATAACAACCAATGAACTAAATTATACTAACATAACAACTGTTTAAATATTTAAATGAGATCAATTCATGGAGGTATGTACATATTTATTACTTGTAACACATGTTTCATAATAATAATAGAAATAGATAGATAGATAGGATAAACTCTTTGTTTTGTACACTATAGAATTAAGCTTTCTTTTTCTTCTCTCTTTCTTGGCCGGCAATGCATCAGTGATGCCTTTGGTGTTGCTGATGTCCATGGGGGACGATAGCCACATACCATCAGGTGGATCGTCAGCTCGTTTGCTGGCTATTTCCATAAAAAAAGCATAAAATACAAATCTAATTGTAAGGGTATTTATTTTAAACATTCTCTGCAAATTTATTCCTAGTAGAAGTAAAGTAGTATAATACTGACCTTACATTACTTTGGTCATGAATAACATAACTTACCTGAAGTGCTGTAACTTTTGTTGTTAGTTCTTGAATGTGACTTGTATTGTATGATTCAGCATATTCGTCAGTTTGTTTTCGATAATTTTGCATACGGATTTCCATTTGACCTATCTGTTCAATCAGAGCACACTCTCTGCTGTGAAGAGCTTTAACTTCAGTTGAAAGTGCCTCATTTTTAGTAATTTGATGTCTTAATTGCTCATTCAACTTATTTACATAATGTTCATAATGTGAATTTATATTTTCTTTCTCTTTTAATGAACTTTCCAATTCATGTTCTAACATTGCAATCCTTTTCATCACTGATTCATTATTTATCTCCTCATTGCCAGTTTCTTGATTTACAGTAACATTTGTATCACTGGTAAGTTGTTGAAGTTGCAATGTCATTACATCCACTTGGTTCTGTAGAACACTAATTTGGCTATTAAGTTGAGATAGTTCCATTTCTTTTGCTGTCAGAATAGTTTGTGTGAATTCCTTTTGTTCTTTAAGATTATTGTTATCATCTGTCAATGTTTTTGTCAGATTCCTGAGTTCTATAATTATTGAATCTTGATTAGAAATAGATTCTGTCAACAATGTATGCTTTTTTAATGCATCATTCAATTCTATTTCTAAAGTAGCCAATTTTTGTTTATTAAAATTATGTTCGTTTACTTCTTTGGAATGAATATGTTCAAGTTGTGTAATTTTCAATTGAAGTTCTTTAATTTGGGTTTCCAGATTTGTCTTATTGGAAATTAAAATTTCTGTAACGTTTACGTAACCTTTATCATCACTTAAAACTGGTCCATGATTGATAGTCTGATTATTCATTTGCTCAGGAATAAGTCCTTCATTGACTTCTCGAATAATATTTTGATTATTATTTGCCAATGTAACTTCATCTTTTAATATTAACGGATGGTCTTTTCCGTTAATGTCTACAGGAGTATCTTGACCCAATAATATACCTGAATCTTCGTCTTTTGAAGTAAAAACAGACTTCTTTTCTTGGTGATCTCGTAACTAAAAACAAGAGACAATTAATATCATCTGAGTCACAATAAATAACAGCGCATACCTTAATCATTTCTCCTCCTTACCTTCTTTCTAGCATTAGCTAATTTCATTGCTCTATTATCCATTTTTCGCAGTTGCAAGAAAATCAGAAAAAATATTATTGCTAATTGTATCAGTAGGCTAGATCAGGTGTCAAAAATTGGGCTAAAAAATATCAGCATAAATACATCACTTAAACAATTAAGATAGCAAACGAGAATAATTTTTAAAGTCAAATCAAATAATTTAAGTTTAATTAATAAATAATTGAAACACAATTTTTATTGTGATCATCAACAGCAGTGGTCAGTCCTGTCACTGAAATAATGTTGTGTTGGCAATTGTCAGTTTGTTGTCAATTGTCATTAACCCTGTCCACAAATCTTAGAGACTAAAATGACAACCGCTAATGTTAAAGTTCGAAATAATGTTACCAGCTAAATTTATGCGATCTACTTTTCCGGTTTTTTGAATCGTAAACCATGTCTTAAGAATAGTGAGAAGTTTGAACTAATTAAAAAAAAAAACATTCAGTTAGTAACAATATTATCATTGATAAGATGACAAAACTTATTTTCACTTAAAAACTTATTGCCTGGGGCATATAGTCGATGAGATATTTCGGATATCTCAATTTTTATATATTAAAATAGTTTTTAATAGAAGTTGGTAGTGATTCAGATGATACATTTTACAGTGATATCACTAGGTCTGATTCTGAATAAGTTACGTTATAAATATTCTTGATGTGTTTAAGTTATTACTAAATCCTTCATCGTTTAAATTAAATTAATTCAATCCCAGTAATATTGATGCAATCTTGTAGCAAATGGCCGCTGGTACGAAAGTAGTGTATCAATAACACTTAGTCATTCTCGAAATAATATGCAAAATATACGCATTCAAGATATCCGACTAAACCAAAATATCCTGAATAATAGGTCGGTATTCAGTTTGGCAATTCTAACACTGCTCCACGCCCCGCGTCTGTGCGCGCTAGGCTCATTATGGCATACTTTATACTTCAGTAGTTGTAATGTGATGTACCATGCGTGTTTTCTCTAGAAACTGATATACTTCGGTACAACGTTAAAAAAAACGCGTGGTGAGGCAGATCTACGCTCTGTAGCGGAGCGCGGAGCAGTGTGAGAATCGCGTATTTGTCATATCTACCTAAATATTTAGTACTTGGCTATAATAGTATAAAATTAGCTGTATACCGAATGTAGCCATAACCAAATATTCGTTCTTGTAAGTAAAATAACTTTTAAGTTCAGTTAATTAGGGTAAATATATTATGGATATAATTATATTTGATACGGTTGCTTAAACTTATTTTTATACCAGTTTTAGGGACTCTTTAATACAAATATTCGACCTACCGTAAAAACTGCGAATATTTTTCCGATTTACTTTCCGGTTTATGGTCATCACTATTTAATTTGCGCCCGAAACTGGTCACCCATGAAACGTCAATTTAGTCTCTAAGATTTGTGGACAGGGAGTCCCTCCTCGTGTAGAGTCAGCGGCATGTTGTACCGGGTTCGGTCGAATCCGGTCCACTCCCGCTGACATTGCACACCCCTCGACACAAATCGGCCGGGTCCTCTCGGACCCGCCCCCAGTCCGCGTGAAGCTGTAAAGGCCATTAGGGCCAACAGCAAACTATCATTCGAAAAAAAAAAAAAAAAAAAATGTCCGAGATTATTGATAAATAGATTATTGAAAACGGCCATTAGACGACATTTAGTCTAATATAGTAATAGGCCAATAGTCGAGTATGAGTAGGTACTATGAAGGTAATTGAGTGTAAGCATTTAATATGTTATTAATTCCTTATAATCTAGTTGCGTGTGTAAAGGTGTGAAAAAAAATGTATAACTATATATATATGTGATATAAGGTTAGTCTCTTTTCAAGGAAATGGAATGAAAGACATTTTTTTATTAACTATTTATTAATAGTGATCAAGTACTGCCGGTTCAATAAATTAACAAAAAAATAAACTAAATTAAGTAACTGCTGGTGCTTTAAATTAACAATCAGTCTTAATATCACATTTCACAATACTGTGGAACTTTGGAACTGGTGGTTCTGGTAACTTTCAATCAAATCAATCAATCGGTTTAATCGACTTCTTCTACAGTAGGTCCTTCATTGCTCGAGGGCTGAGGTCCTGGTCCTTGGCCTGGGCCTCCGCCGTGCATCTTGGTCATGACAGGGGAGCACACTCGCTGGAGTTCCCTCAGCCGGTGCTCGTACTCCTCCTTGTCAGCCAGGGTGTTATTGTCCAACCAGCGCAACGCCTCATCACATTCGCGTTTAGCGTTGTCCTTATCTTGCGAGCTGAGCTTATCCCCTGCATCTTCCAAGGCCTGTTTCACGCTAAACACGTAGCCCTCCAACTGGTTACGTGCTGCGACTCTCTCTCTTTGCCTGTCATCCTCCTCCTTATATCTCTCGGCTTTCGACAGCATCCTATCAATCTCCGCCTGCGATAATCTCCCTTTATCGTTCTTAATCACGATGTTCTTGCTGCGACCGGTGCTGTTCTCCTTCGCAGACACGTTGAGGATGCCGTTGGCATCTAAATCGAACGTGACGTCGATCTTGGGCACACCGCGCGGCGCAGGCGGAATGCCCGTCAGGTCGAATGTCCCCAACAAGTTGTTGTCCTTGGTCATCGCTCGCTCGCCTTCGTAAACCTGCACGGTTACAGCTTGTCATTGTTGTCACATTTGACCTCACACGCCTGAAATTCCGCCCACACGTACCTACTAAGTAGATAAGTAGGTAGTTGACTAAATTTTAAGTGCATGTCCAAACGTAACAATTTAGTAAAACTGTTAAGTAGTTAAGTGCACTCAAAAATAAAGATGGAAGACCGAAAAGAACTCATAAATTCCATATTGAAATTTGTTATTAGTGAAACATTGAATGAAGTTAATAAGTTAAAAAAAAATACATGCTTTGTGGTAGCCTTGGTCCAATTGGACCAATGAAAGTACCACGTTTTGGTGTGCATATTTACGGCGTAGGTACTTAATGAATTTCGAGAAAGGATTATTTTTTTGTAAATAAAATAATTCAAAATATGACGTGTAACTTTCTTATTTAATGTTGTACTAATAAAAAGGCGTCCTGATTGTTTTATTCGGAATTTGGATAGTTATACTTGGAAATTTCCTAGTAGAAATTACCTGTACCCTAGTTGGTAGCGAGAACGACCCTGCCTGCGAAGTCATTAGATTCCCGGGTTCAATTCCCGGCCGGGGCAGATATTTATGAGACAGTTAAATATTTGTACTCAGGTCATGGGTCTTATTGGGTCATTGGGATGTGTCATCTATGCCACCCGCGACACAGGTAAAAACCTACCCTCGTAATAGTGTATAAGCGTATTATAAAAATTGGAATACTGCAATGAAATCGGCATAGTAGTTTTCATAAAAAACGGTAACATACATACATACAAACAAAGAAACAAACAACCTCTAACCCCAAATGCATTTACCGCCTTCATTTCGTTCCGTCCGCCGTGGGTAAAAATTAAAATTAAAAAAGGAATAGATACCATAGGAATAAAATAAGACACAATGTATGCAGTATAACTGTTGGCAGAAATTACATTTTAACAAGTAAATAATAAAAATAAATTAAAATATTCATCTATCTTAAATTAAAATAAATCTTGCATGCTCTTTGGTTTACTAAAAACTAATGATCAACAACGCAAAGAAGTTTACGACTTCCTCACAACCTACTTAATTACTTAACCATTTTAGTAACTTTTAACTAAATTTTAACTAAAAAGTGCCTGTCCAAACGTGTTAAGTGATAAGCTCCACCCACCTACTTAACAGAAAAATAGAAAAATTTCTAAATTATTTGTTTACTTGTGTACTAAATTACATAACTATTAAGTTGTTTGAATACACGTATTAATTTACTTAATTAGTTAACTACTTAACTACTTAATACATGTAAACGGAACATAATTGTCAACTGTCAAGTCAAGTCAACTGTCAATAGGGTTCGAAGTATCGGCCTTTGGTATCGATACCGAGTACTCGTGCGGTATCGATGGGTAAGGTATCGATACCAAAAAAGTATCGGCTCTGAAGTATCGATACTACTAAGTATCGAGTACTCGCGAGGATCACATTCAGAGCTAAAACAAAAGGTCTTCGGCAGTGAATTTCATATCCCGATGACACTTTTTTTAGTCCGAGCGCTAAAACCTATACTAAATGTATTGGCAGCACTAGACACGGGCCACTTTTTAGGGTCCGTAGCCAAATGGCAAAAACCGGAACCATGATTCGTCATGTCTGTCTGTCCGTCCGTATGTCACAGCCACTTTTTTCCGAAACTATAAGAACTATACTGTTGAATCTTGGTAAGTAGATGTATTCTATGAACCGCATTAAGATTCTCACACAAAAATAGAAAAAAAAAATTTTGGGGGTTCCCCATACTTAAACCTGAAACTCAAAAAATTTTTTTTTCATCAAACCCATACTTGTGGGGTATCTATGGATAGATCTTCAAAAATGATATTGAGGTTTCTAACATCATTTTTTTCTAAACTGAATAGTTTGCGCGAGAGACACTTCCAAATTGGTAAAATGTGTGTCCCCCTCCCTGTAACTTCTAAAATAAGAGAATGATAAAACTAAAAAAAATATATGATGTACATTACCATGCAAACTTCCACCGAAAATTAGTTTGAACGAGATCTAGTAAGTAGTTTTTTTAATAAAAAAAATACACTATTATTAAAACATCGATCAAAGTTACAACGAACTACAAAAACTTTTATATTATGTTACTTGCTGCTACGGAACCCTTTATGGGCGAGTCCGACTCGCACTTGGCCGCTTTTTTCCATATGGGAATATTAAAAGTACTCAGTATTTTAAAAGTACTCGATACCGACGTTTCATATGAGTACTTGCGAGTAATTACCAGGTACGAGTATCGAGTACTCAGTATCGAGTATTGCGAACAAAAGTATCGATACCTACTCAGTATTGAAAGTATCGTTCGAACCCTAACTGTCAAATAACACATGGAAATTTTGCGTACCTAATGTTGATGTATTTTGTAGTGTTTAGTATATTTTGTAATTTGTAGTCTTTTGAATACATTAATTCTGCTTGATTCGTAATTTCATTCAAATATAATTATTACATCATAAACATCGTAAACAAATAATTTACTTACTCAATACTCCAATATGACCAAGTCTTTTAAAGAGTTCGATAAAGATACATCTGATGAAAGTGAAATGGAGGAAGAGCTGGATTCCGGTGAGTGCTACTAGTGCTTTTAAAAGCACATAGGTACATAATTATATTTTTTCATGCGTCTGTGATTACAAAAATATATACACTTTCGTAATAGTAAATTTATAGACTTTATGACTAAACAAATGAGTATCTTAATTTGTGAATACAAGTTTAACCCGAGTATTCCTATGTATATCCTACTTATTATACCCGAGTATCCTACTTCTTTCCATGTAAATCCTTTACATATTATCGAGACAATATATTGTATATTGATACATTATGTACACATCATAATGCATTGCCCCTCCAATAATATTGAAGCCCTGATTATAAACCTCTGTTTAAGTAGTTTTTGCTTTGAATCAACATTGCTCTGATGTATGGTATGGTTTGTTTGCAGATTTTTCAGATAGTGACCAAGATATACAAGATGCGGAAAGTGCTGAGGATCAGGAAACAAACACCGCAGTCAATAATGAAGACAATTTAGATGAGGAAGATGAAGTAGTTAAAGCAATTAAAGCAGAGAAAGATAAACCCAGAGATCACCCCCCAAACATAAATTGTGAAGATGCAATTGTTGATATATGTTTTCATCCAGCAAATGATTTGATAGCAGTGGCAAATATGGTTGGCGATGTTTTGCTCTATGAGTACAATAATAATGAAACCAAGCTTCTCCAGACATTTGAGGTGCATACTAAAGCTTGCAGAGATGTTGAATTTGATACTGAAGGCACTACCATGTTCTCGACTGGCAAGGTACATAACAATTAAACTTTTTTATAAATAGATAGATGTGTAATTGTTTATAGTAATTTATAATTATTTTTTTATTTTTAGGATAGAACAATAGTGGCTACTGATTTAGGGACTGGTAAATTAAAACAATGCTATGATGATGCACATGAAGAACCAGTCTATTCTTTAATGAGTCTGGATGACAATAAAATTGTCTCAGGTAAATATGCATATAGTGATTCTCCTTGTGGGTTAAGGTTTTCTTTTAAGAGTAGTAGTTTAAAGTACCCTTACTTCAGAAAAGATATCTCTAAATTTTTACTATATATATACATATTCTCATTGATTGCAGGTGATGATGCAGGTATAGTAAAATTATGGGATATAAGAAAAAAGGATCCAATATTCACCATCAAAATTAGTGAAGACTATGTTTCGGATATGATCACAAATGAGGCTCAAAAATATTTGGTCTGTGCTGGTGGTGATGGTACAATAACATCTATTGACCTAAAAGGAAGGTAATTCGTAATAAATACTTCAGTGTTTTAAATGTTACCAGCAGGATGTATAGATTTCAATTAATTATCAAAGCATAATATTATGGATTAAAACTTGGTCGGAGTGGGACTTGAGATCAACACCCTCATCCACGCTATAAATATTAATATTATAATATGGTTCTACTTATAAAGACATTTTTATCACATAAAATAAATAGAAAATAATGTTGTAAAGGATGTAAACTACTCTGGAAAATATTAATAAGCTTAACCTTGTTGCAATTTTTCACAAAACTAAATGAGTATTCATTTTTTCAGCAAAATTTATACACAATCTGAACAATATGATGCAGAATTTACTTGTATGGGTATGTTCCGGTCGGACACAAAACTGTTAGTTGGAGCAGCCTCAGGACGGCTATATTTATTCAACTGGAAGGAATTTGGCTATCACAGTGATGAATACATGGGTCAAAAACATTCACTTCAATGCATGGTTCCAATTACTCAAAATATTGTTGTTACATCTGGTGAAGATGGTATTTTACGAGCTGCACATATGTTTCCTCAGCGCCAATTAGGAGTGGTAGGGCAACATTCTATGCCTGTCGAGAGAATTGACATAAGTCATGATGGCACATATATTGCATCTTGCTCACATAACAGTGATGTAAAATTCTGGAATATCAGTTACTTTGAATCTATTGATTCTATAATTAATGTGAATCAAAAGCAAAATAAGAAAAAGGATATGAGCAAAAACTTGCCATCAAGTAATGTTCAAAATCCATCAGATTTTTTTTCAGGTTTGGTTTAAAATGTTAAGAATGTTATATTTATATTTTTTAAATAAAATAAAAATGCTGTATTACATTGGATGGTGTTTGCTTTAGTAACTCACAATCAAGCCATGAGAACCAAAACAGTCTATGTACCCTCAGTATGTACCTATAACTATTGGTCGAAGTTACACATCCAATGAGTGAATATGATACGAGTCATGAATATTGGAACGAAGTTCCTTATCGCGCGTTGTGAAAGGGGGTTAGACGGATAATTACGACACTTTTTGATTCTTACGAATGACGAGACTTTTTTTGAAGTGATTCAGAAAGCTTTACAGAGATGGCGCTGTACAACTTTCTGAAATTGTACAGAGATGGCGCTGTACAACAAAACAATACTTAAATCGAAAGGAACTTCGTTCCATCCGGGTGTCCCTTGATGCATTACTTTTAAATTCTTTTCACTGCTGCCAGATCGGTAGCCAATAGCATAGCCGACTCGCATTTACGTAGCGAGCCCGTTATGTCACATAAAACTCGCACTAAACCCACTGAAGACGGATGACGTCACAACGGACTGACTATTCAAGTGTATACCCATACCTCATATACCCATGGGTAGAAAAAAATAAGTATTTGTTAAGTAAATAAATTAAAACACACCTTGTGTTTCAATTTTAACTAAATCTGCGGTCTGCTATAATGTTAGTAGCATTAAAATAGGAGTGTAAAAATTAAAATGTTGTAATGTTTTATATTATATCGTAATAAAAATTGTTATTACCTTTGATTAACTTGATAATAAAGCTATTATTATATCCATTTAAATATAATGATAAGACATTTCAAAGCTACCAACATTACAGCCAATTGCAGATTTAGTTGAAACGCACTTTATTACTATAGCTATGTAGTAACTGGCAACACTGATCAGACATTGACAGTAATGACAGTACAACAATAATAACTAAAACTCATAGACATAGTACTCAATATCTATGCTAAAACTATATAGTTGGCGATCATGAATGATTTACATAATCGAAACATTCACTAATTACTAATACTGATAATCGATTGTTGATTAGTAACTAATTTTATTTTCATAATCGAATAACGTTACTAATTTGTATTACTAATCTTAGATATACAAATTAGTTAGATATTAGAAATCCGCCAACGAGGACAGCGAATTACTAATTAGTAGAGGTACAGATTAGTAATTACTAACGGTTATAATCGAGATATCTCGAGACATCTTCTTAATCGAATGATTCCATTAGTATATCTCATAATCGCCCACCACTAATGATAACTAGGGTTCGAAGTATCGGCCTCTGGTATCGATACCGAGTACTCGTGTGGTATCGATGGGTAAGGTATCGATACCAAAAAAGTATCGGTTCTGAAGTATCGATACTACTCAGTATCGAGTACTCACGAGGATTCTTTTTATGCCAAGTGCAGGCAAGCGAGCAGACGAGTCACCTGATGGTAAGTGATCATCGCCGCCCATGGACACCAAAACAATAGACCCGCTTCTTGAACGACCCCATGTCATTGTTTGGAGGGAACATCCATGCAGGAAGTTCGTTCCACAATTTACACGTGCGAGGTAGAAAACTACGCGAGAACCGAACTGTGGACGAATACCAGGTATCCAGGTGGTGTTGATGGAACCTGGTACACCGAGATGTGCGGTGAAGAAAATTAACCGCAGGGATTAAACCAAACAGTTCTTCAGAACATTAAACAGGCGGTAGAACACGCAGAGTGAGCTTACATCTCTCCTCAACTCGAGCGAATCCAGACCGTCTGTATGTTTGGGATCGTCGACAAGATGAATGGCTCGCCGTTGAATTCGGTTGAACGGATCCACTTGGCAAGCTGGGGCTCCGGCCCAAAGGTGGGAGCAGTACTCCATGTAAGGCCGAATTTGCGCCTTATAGAGCATTAGTCTATGCTTAGGCGTAAAGTACTGCTTAGCTCTGTTGAGCACTCCCAATTTTCTTCCAGCTAGTTTAGCCTTACTAACAAAGTGGTCCCGAAACTGAACTTCATTCAAACTTCATTCATTCATATTCAGAGCTAAAAAAAAGGTCTTCGACAGTGAATTTCATGTCCCGATGACACTTTCTGTTTAGTCCGAGCGCTAAAACGGGCCACAGTTGATCTTTTTCCATATGAAAATACTGAAAAGTACTCAGTATTTTAAAAGTACTCGATACCGACGTTTCATATGAATACTTGCGAGTAATTACCAGGTACGAGTATCGAGTACTCAGTATCGAGTATCGCGAACAAAAGTATCGATACCTACTCAGTATCGAAAGTATCGTTCGAACCCTAATGATAACTATCATTCATAATATCTCCCCCTACACCTGTTGTACAGGTTGTACTTAGCTTATCCAGTATACAATATTTATCTATGTAGCTTATTGTCAAGTGTCAACTGTGCCGACCGGGACCGGGCTGGAATCCGGAATATTTTTGTTTGTTTTGGTTGTACTACCATTTGTTGTTCCATTTCTATAAAAGCACACAATAAGTATTTTAACTTCATTTACAAAAATGGCATTATACTGTATAGTCGGAGTAATTTTGGTAGCCAGATTTGTTAATACTTTAAGCCATGATCCTAACGGTTATGTGTCTTATTGTCCTTGCATGGGTAAGTTAAATAAAAAGAAATAATAATTATTAAGCACTTATTAGATCAATTGATAAGTGAGTTAATAAGCCTTGGCTGAGTTCAATCCAATCTCAATGACTATTATATCTTAACGCTTAATCATAGCCACTTAAAATGAGATTGGCTCATGTAATTTACATATGTATAATTATAAATGTATAATTTTTCTAAAATATAATTATTTCAAAAATATTTCAGGGAGGTTTGGTAATCAAGCCGATCATTTTCTAGGTGCCCTTGCATTTAGTAAAGGCTTGAACAGAACTCTTGTGTTACCACCATGGGTTGAATATAGATATGGAGAAGATAAATCCAGGCAGGTTCCATTTGATACTTATTTTGATGTGAATTCATTGACACAGTACCATAAAGTTATAACTATGGAATTATTTATGGTGGAAATTGCACCAACTATATGGCCCCCTGATAAACGTATATCATTCTGTTACACTCAAAGAATAGGAGTGTATGATAGAAGTTGTAATGCTAAAACTGGCAACCCATTCGGGCCTTTTTGGGACACATTCAATATTGATTTTATAGGATCTGAATTCTATGGGCCTTTGAATTATGATGCTCACAACAAGAACATGATGGACAAATGGAAACAAAAATATCCTGCAGAGGAATGGCCTGTTTTAGCATTTACAGGTGAGCAACTGGTTGAAGTTATATTTTATTAAAAAATTATACATTTTAATTTTACTTCTGATAGCCTTATATTTGTGAAGATGTTTCTTCCTCAATCATCCCTTAACTACTTAACCAATTAGGCTGAAAGGAGAATGCCCATAGCCAGTACTCTTAAAAAAATAATTGTGTCACAATGATTATTGGACAAAAATTTAATTAAAATATTTCAAGTATTTTACCGTATTTCCTAAAAAATCCTTATTGGGAATAATTTTCTGAAATTAATAAGTAACTTTACTTCCGTTTTACAAAAGAAAACCATTGGGCCATTTATGTTTGGATAAGGGCCAATCAGGAATCTTTTAAGATCCTTCGGGCCAATAGGTAGCATTGATTCGATTATAATTATGATACAACAGTTATAGTATAATATATCCATGACGTAAGGGGACTGTCAAATGAATTTTTTTTTTTTATAGAAAATTATTATAATCAGCCAGGAGTAATAGTGTTCTGTGATTATAATACATTACAAACTTCATGGTGTTTGGGGACTGTCAAATGAATTTGAAACTTAAAAGATGGACATTACATACGCAATCAACTTAAATACGCCTGCATAGAGTCCATATTACTGTGAGTTTACTATAACCTAAATACAAATTAGTTTTGTTTAAAATCGCTTATTTCCTAATATTATCATTGACTAAAGTTAGTAGAATGTAAAGATTATGTTAACAATTTGAACATTATACTAACAATAGATATAATAAATCAATATTACTAACGCATTAGGCTACTGACCTGTAATGTTAGTATGTTTATGGATAAATAAATAAATAAATAAATAAATAAATAAATGTATAATTTATTAAGATAACATAATCAAATAAAGGTATTTTTATCAAGACACAAAAATGTTAAAGTCAGTACATTTCTCCATATTAAATGGGCATTCTCCTTTGGAACGAAGATAGCCTTTACCCTGGATTAACACATAGGCTACTTTTTATCCCAGAAAAATTCAGGGTTCCCACGGGATTTGTAGAAAATCGACCTCTAATACGGGCGAAGCCGCTCGCAAAAGCTAGCATTGCATTAAAAGAAAAGATAGCAATGCATTAAATTTTTCAGGTGCACCAGCTAGTTTTCCAGTACAAAAAGAAAATTTGCCTTTACACAAGTATTTAACTTGGAATTTGGACATTCTCACCAGATCAAAACAGTTTATAAAAAAGAATATGAGTGGTGGTGGCTTTCTGGGTATTCATCTGAGAAATGGACAAGATTGGACTAAAGCCTGTCAACATGTCCATGACAGCCCTAAGTTGTTTTCTTCACCTCAGTGCATTGGGTATAAAGGTGAAAGAGGACCATTAACATTAGCTATGTGCTATCCTCAGAAATCAGATATTATCAAGTAAGTGTCATTAAGTTATCTTACAAATTTAAAGATCTTTGTCCATTCTTGAGTCATTCAACCTGACTCGTGTTGCCTAGTTGAATATAATCCCGAACTTGGCTCGACTTATTGCACATTATTCCTATAAATTAAGGAAACTTGCATCTATGGATACACTAATTTAAGATCAGTTCAGTAGTTCTGAGAATCGGCTACTATCTATTTTCATACCACTAAGTGATAAGGGTTGTCCACCCCTAATATTTATTTTTTATTTATTGGACAATTGTTGTTTATTTTTTTATAATGTGGCATTAAAAAATACATACAACCCTAAATTTTCACCCTTCTATCACCAACCCTTATTTTTTTATAGTAATTTGATCCAACTTGAAAGATAGGATAGCTTACATATCGATTATTTTATAGTCGCAATATTTTATTGCAAATTATTTCCGCGTGCAAAGTTGCGGGCAACAGCATTAATACAACCCTAAATTTTCACCCTTCTATCACCGACCCCTATTTTTTAATAGTCATTTTAGTAAGTTATTCATTTTTCATCCCGCTCGATAACTGATCAATTGTTAGGCGATACGAAGTTCCCCCGGTCAGCTAGTAATTTATAACTATTTCACCCCCAATGCCCTATAAAACCGATTATTTTTCCACCAATTTTTCCGTATGCTTTTTCCTGACAGATTTTGCTCGACTCTGTTTTTTCCCTATTCCAAATTCGAACCCTGTCGCGAGTTTTGACTGCGAGTTTAATTTTTATACTAATACACCTACCTATTCCGAACACTTAATAACTTAATGATCTATTTTAGTTGATATTTTGTTTCAGGCAAGTAAAACGTGCATTGAAGAAATTCAGTAACATAATGTATGTATTTGTTGCATCCGACTCTAATCACATGATAGAAGATTTAAATAGTTCGCTCCAAAACTTAGATGTAACAGTTGTCAAATATCAACCATCGAACCCCCATATGGACTTGGCAATACTCGGAAGAGCAAATTATTTTATAGGAAACTGTGTATCATCTTTTTCAGCATTTGTTAAAAGAGAAAGAGATGTGAAGGGGCTCCCTTCAGAATTTTGGTCATTCACAAATCGAAAGAAAACGAAACATGAGGAGCTATAAAATGTTATTTTAATATGTAAGTGATAGTAGTTGAATTTAAGCATCTTACTTCTAGCTGAGGTCACATACGAGTCGAAGAATACGTAGAGAAACTCAGCCATTTACTGATGGAAATCCAAAATTGTTATGTGATTTATAACTTTTGATCTAGTATATTTTAATTTTATTATTTCAATATTATGGAACTTCTGTTCGATACGGCGACGCTAATCATTACAGAGTTGGTAGAGATATACTTATGAAGAACATCTTTATGAAATGTTCTGAGGACAGCCGACAGGATAGGTCATCATTCCTTCCTTTTTGCGTGTGTTCAACTGTTCACGATAATATAATGAAATAGGTATACATCATATCATATTGAATCTGAGTATTGCATGTTATTTTTGTAAGAATCATAATTTTACATAATTGTACCTGTATATAATATTTTTTGACATGTTACTTTTATAATACTAAAGTAAGTTAACGATTAAGTACATAATTGTTATAAGGCAGCTACCGCAGTTATGATAAGACGAATTGTAAAAATAAAGTATTTATTCTTTTAAATTTTGTGTCTTTGTTGATCACCTGCTTTACCTGAATTAAAAAGGAAGGAAGGTTTATATGATGAATTTTTCAAGTGTGCGTGGATATGGCGTGGATGGCCAAATTCGAAACTATGAGGAATAGCGAGAAGTGGTCAAAGGGCTGAGTTTGATAAAAAATAAAACGGCATCATTATATTTTTGAAAAAGTAACATTGTTTCCAAGAATTTGATCCTTGTTAGCAACACTATTATTACGAATGTTATAATACAGGTTGTTTTTTTTTTCTTGAATCCATTTTCATATTTAAGCCCGCGGTTTGAACTTTGAGATTTTATTACTTAGTAAAATCAAACTTTCTCCGTTACGTTTTGCGTTATATTTGTAGTTCGTAACACAGAATCTAGATGGCGTTGTTTCTGAACAACACTATCTTTAAATAGTAAAATTCTTAATTCGACGGACCAATTTGACGAGTGTTGCTATCTATTACAGAAAATTAATAGTGAAGGTGAGTGTTAGGAGTCTACGCTTGATTCACCGAGAAAGTGAGTAGTGAAAAACCTTTGTTTAGGCCCTGCATGCAATGGAAACCTTTAGTAACGTTGATAAAACAGTTCTAATAATGTGTTTGTACTTCTTACCTAATTAAAATATCTTCAGTTTTATTGATTCGATGCCAGCTAAAATCATTAGATAAGCTGCATTTACATTACACAAAATTCAGCCACATTTTTATTATGAATAATGCAGTAAGATAGAGTTAATTTGATTTTAATAGTCACGCAAAATATCGATAACAATATTTTCATAATGTCGATAAGAACAGCAATGCCTTTGTCCTGGCAACATTTGTGTTGTCAATGTCAAAGTGGTCCGTCGAATTAAGAATTCGACTATTGCTTTGCTTGTTACCTAGCTACTAGTATAGTAATCTGTGCTTGTTACCTACATCCTATTCCATCATCGTCGTGATAATCTTCGGTCATTAATAGATGATATTATTCTAAAGTCAAAATATTTTATTCATTTAAGCACAGAGTACTTAATCACTACGTTTTAAGAGACGGCACATAGAACATTGTCTATAGCTAAATACAAATAGTTTTTTTATACCAACATTACAGGATAAGCGATGAGCCATAGATGCTTTAATGATATCTGTGGTAAAACAAAAACAAGGCTGCCAACATAGCTATCAAATGACATTGACAACTAGTGATGTGCTTAATACTATCGATAACTAGTGTTGTGCTTTTATATTGTTCATAGCTATTAGGCTTTAATACCTTTTTATCCTTAATTGTAGATTAAAATAAAAGCCACACTTGAATAATATTAAAATTTTATTTAACAATTCCAAGTATGAATGAATACCAGTACATTTAATTATTTGTTAACACCTACCTATGTATATGCGGAGCTCACAACAAGGTAAAATATCTATACCGGATCAACTACACGAAATAATTTATTGTTAACATACTCTTACTTACTTACATAACAAGGTTTCACCTCTTTATTTCGTAAGTTTACATTAAAAAGAATTAAAATAATCGGTATACATGTTTACATTTAAGCAACCATCCTTTCGGGAGGCCCATATATATTTTTATATGGTCTACAGTTGAATTTTATGATAAGTCTGCTTACCAGATGATACTTTTGCACTTCCTATTCTTAATGGAAAATTGGTAAATAGGTTGTTTGCTAGACGTGGAAGCGTCAAGTTGATGGAAGGCACTGTAACTGCACTTTTAAGTAATCTGCTTCTTTGGGTATTATATGCTGAAAGTGCGAAGTGGTGTCCGGACACAAATTGTAACTGGTGTAATTTTTCAATAGGCAAATATATCAAGTCTTCATCTCCAATGACTTTAACCCATTATCGACATCTAAAAGAATATGAAAACAATATAGCAATGTAAAGTTCTAATGAATAAAGTATAAATTCAATAATTGTAAGCTTCATACATTACTTTATTATAGTATGCTTATTCATATACATAATAGTCTTGAAACTTACCTATTAGGGTCTAAAGAAAGGGCCGCGAGAAATAAATTTAGTGTTGATGGGCATCTACGACAAGAAATACTACATTTTTGTAAAATTTTTACCAAATCAAAAGGAGATGTTCAAAAGTGGCCCTTTATTCCGAAGAAATTTGTACAGCCGTAATTTATATTTCATTTGAAAGCATATTTTCTAATCTACTTGAAAGGAGATGTTTCAGAAATGTATGGCGCCTGGGCGGGAACAGTGTACATTCAGTAGGAAGTAGCTCATATTATTTCAAAGCTTTCCTTACTATCCAAATTCTAGATTTCACCTTGGTTTGGTGACAATAATTAATTATATGGATAATATATTGTAACACTGAGACAGTATGGTGGGTGTCGATTGCATAAGACAATTGACAGTTGTTATATCTTATGTCATATCATATTAGGAGTGTCAAATGTCAATGTCAAATGCATAGTCAAATAAGCACGATCTATTTGGATTTGGTCATGTTGGATCCATAATAATCCATTAATGGATCTATCTTCTATTATTATTAAATCATTGTGTGTTAATTTCTAAAGCTATCTTATCTAAATATACGGTGCAATTCGTCGCTTCGATCAATCTGAACGAAATCGTGACGATAGATCTCCAAGAGTCATTATTGTCGATTTATTATTACAATATTCACGTTTGAATGGGTTTTTGTTGAGATCTCGGTCTCCTATATAGGTAATCTTCGATCGTCAACGATATTAACATACATAACAATCGGTCTAAAACGACATAATAAACTGAAAGCAGTTTGGAGACGCCTGCGACCAGACTACTAAAATGCGCATATTACTAAAAAAAGCAATGTTCTGTCTAAGGTGTAACCACATAGTCCACCTTTTATATAAATAACAGAAAGGTGCAACTAAATGAAGGTGGGCGCTGCATGGGAAGATGGTATAGAAGCATGATAAAATAAAAATTATTTGCACAAATCATTGATACACCAGCAGAAGGCTAATGGGCATCTTACTGAAAATTCAACCTACATAAACATGCCAATGCAAACTTAAATAAGTATGAACCTAATGTGAAACTGGATAATTGTGTGGCATAAATGAAGATTTGTCTTATCAGAAATTATAACCCTACACAGTTGCAATTTCTGTATTTTAATACTTGAAATATGACAGAAGTAAATAAAAAAAGCATTTTATTTATTATCGTTTTATTTTTTCATTTCAATCATCATCCTCTCTTAACAATATCGTCGGTTAAATAGAAAAATGACATTTTTCAAAATTTTTGGAAACTAAGATTATTCCATAAAACGAGTCTACTATCAAGATTATTTTATGTGTAAAAATGACACTTTAAAAGTTACAATGTAACTTCACTAGATGTCGCAAGTGTCATTTCGATACTCTATGGTCATCCGCCATTTTGATTGTAGAAAAATGTCTCTCTGTCATTTGCCACCGGCCACGATACTGAATAGACGTGCGTTTTTAAAGTAAAGTGACATTTCTCAAAAATTGTGTTCGGATACGACTGTAAAAGGTAAGAAATATTATAGAGAAATGTATTTTTTTGAGAAATTACATTTTTCCTTTAAAATTTTATCTATAATTATGACAATACCTTTTATAGAAAAACGACATTTTTAAAAATGTGACTAAGTTTTGTGAAATGAAGTTAATGAAACATGACATATTTAGACAAATGTCCTTTTTCTATATAGTTTTTGCACATTTAGTAGCATGAAGTTCATTAGAAAAATGTCACAATTTTTAATATGACTGTGTGTGTTTATGAAAAACGTTTTTTTATGGATTTTTTAAAATAATGACTTTTATCTTGTAAAAATAAACGCATTTTATGAGGTCTTAACATTAAAAGTACAGTATTATTTATAATTAATTAATAATTATACTATTTATTGATTCTATTAATTCATATTTTTTTATTTCATTTTGTATATTTATTACTATTTATTATTGTTTGTGATTGTTTTATTATAATAAGCAGACGTGGTGTAAAAAATAAATCATACTTTTATAATTTAAAATATTATTACGTCAATAGTTAACTTAAGACTTTATGTTTATATTATTATTAATGTTTTAATGTACCTAACATGTGTTGGGTGTCCTAAAATAAATAAATAAATAGGCCTTATTAATTTGATACTTTGTTTTAGGATGAAGCGTGGTGAAAAAATGATAAAAATGATTATGTCCAAAGGACTTTCTGAAGAAAATCTAGAGGAGATTACGTCTAATGTATCTGAAGTAGTTGTTCAGGACCATACCTCAGGTGCTGAGAATATGGAACCATCGAACAAAGTATCGAAATCTAAATTTTGTGAGTTTATTGACGTCGAGCCACTGCAAACTAATTTAAATTACATACGCACTCCATTGACTAATTTGAATGACAATGTCCAGATACCCAATCCTATTAGCTACAATTCTTGTTCGGATTCACAAATTACTCCATACCTGCCGAATGATCAACCTGGCCCTAGTAAGATTATTGTGCAATCTCCCGTAAGTGATTCATTATCAGAAGAAAGTACTGGCGTTCTTTATTCAAACCATCCCAAGATTTCAAGCAATATAGTAATATCAGAATCGGATACAATTATTTCCTCTGACGATGATGACGATAGTTTGTCCAACTCCATACTTGATAGTCAAAAGGATTTCTCACCTGACGATACAGATAATGACCCGGATTTTTTAATACGCGAAGATCTTGCAGTGTCATCAACATCTTCGGATGATGAAACCGCTATAATTAATGAAAGTGAAGAAAATATAGTTCAAGATGGAAATGAGAAAGCAAAGATGTGCAGAAAAAGAAAAGCTGTACCGGAGGAATGGAGAAAAAATAAAGCTAAGCTATTAAGAAATTGTGGAAAAGCGTATATTTCGACATCGAAGTCACAAAAACAAATGCCAGAACGACAAATAAAAAAAACATGTACTGAAAAATGTAAACTGAAATGTTATAATAAGATTAGTGAGGAAAAGCGGAAACTTATTTTTATGAATTACTGGAAATTGGGAGATTTAGATAAGCAACGTCAATTTATCAATAATCATGTAACTGCAATTAAACCGAAGTATAGATATATTCGCGAAGGAAGTACAAGAAAAGATTATAACCATGCATTTAATTTTGAAGTTGACAGAGAGATAATTCGAGTGTGTAAGACTTATTTTAAAAATACGCTGGGTATATCCGACAGACCGATAAGAACAGTAATTTCAATGCAAAACTCTATAGTTGGAGGTTTTCTGAAAGATGACAAAAGAGGGAAACATGGTAAACACAATAAGCTTGATACTGCAATTATTGATGGGATTAAAGAACATATCAATTCTATACCCAGAATTGAAAGTCATTACTGTCGCGCTAGTACGAGCCGGGAATACATTGAAGGAGGTCTCTCTATTGCACAATTACATAGAGACTATGTTACAAAATGTCGTACAGAAAATGTTCCTCATGCTGATTATCAAATATATTACAATATATTTACCAAAGAGTACAACATCTCATTTTGGTCTCCAAAAAAGGATCAATGTGAGGATTGTGCAGCTTATAATAACGCAGAAGACAAAGAGTCGTTAAAAACCAAATACAATTCTCATTTAGAAGAAAAAGATTTAGTAAGAAAAGAAAAAGACTTCGATAAAGAAAATAGTAATGGAAAATGTATAACTGCCGTGTACGATTTGCAAGCCGTAATGCCGTGTCCTAGAGGTGATGTTTCGAATTTTTATTATATTTCAAAACTTAATGTTCTCAATTTTACTATTTACGAACTTGGATCCAAAGACGTAAACTGCTACGTTTGGCATGAAGGTGAAGGAGCAAGAGGAGTCAATGAAATAGGATCCTGCGTTTTTAGTTATTTAAGAAGCTTACAAGATAAAATTAAAGATGATTTTGAAGTTATATTTTATAGCGACAACTGCTGTGGACAACAAAAAAATAAATACATGATTGCAATGTACATCTACGCTGTTACTAATTTTGAAAATTTGACATCCATAACCCACAAATTTCTAATAAAGGGTCACTCACAGAACGAGGGAGATTCCGCACATTCTGTGATAGAGCGTAATATTTCAAGATCCTTGAAATCTGCACCTATTTACGTCCCGGAACAATACGTAACATTGATTAGAACCGCTAAAAAAAAAGGAAATCCATACAAAGTGCATGAACTTAATCATGAAAACTTTTTGGACATTAAAAAAATCGCAGACAGTGTAGGGTCAAATTATTCAATAAATGAAGACAGAGAAAAGGTGAAATTGGGTGATATAAAAGTTATTAGAGCGGAGAAAATGCACAACGACCGATTCTTTTATAAGTGTTCCTATAAAGAAGATCGCTTCAAAACTATAGTGATAAAAACTCGAGCTAGCAAAATAAAAAAGAATGTGTGTTCAGAATTAGAACCGCTTTATTCAAAAAAATTACCCGTATCTGATAGTAAGAAAGCAGGTATACTTACACTTATAGATAAAAATATAATCCCTAGATTTTATAAAAACTTTTATGAAAATCTGTGATTTAATTGTTTTTGTTATTTTTCTATTTTACCACTTATTGTTATTTTTCTAGAAGAGTTTTGATTTTTAGACAACTTTTAATGAAGAAGAGAAAAAATATTGATTGGCAATATTTTTTTAAGAAGAGGTGATATTTGATTTTAGATACAACTGTTAATTATTAATTTCTATTTACAATTTCAATTTAAGTTGAATAAAAAATAATAGCTTTAAATTTAAGCTCACTGATCTCAATAATACTGTTGCCATTGATTTATCTAATAAGTAAGAGTTAATTTTCAGATAAGGATTTATTAAAGGATGTTATTTCATTACAAGTAATTTTAAGTGGATGTGCCATCCTAAAACATCTTTAATTAAAAAAAAACTTACTTAATAAAACAATTTTTCCATTATGAAGTTTGTTTTTTAGAAAATCCGTGCTTGTAATATTTATTTTTCTATGTAGAAAAAAGACACTTCTTGCTAGAAATGAATCTATTTAAAAAATTAATAATTAAATAACACACCGTCTAAATCACCATGTAAATACCTTTTAAATGATATATGACACTTATATGTAAATATAACACTTAAGAAGAAAAATGAATTTTAATGAAATTAAAAACTTCAAATGCTCGTACTGTAAAATTTGTTCTTTTTGAATAATGTCATTTTTCTATTTAACCGACGATATGCCATCCAGGACCGAAGCCAGTGCCTCAATATTTGTCTGATACCGAGCCCAACCCAGATTTATTTATTTACTTATTAAGGTTTGCCAACGAAATTACATTGTTGATACATTGTATTGATAGTTAGGTATGCATAATGCTAATTTAGGTACAAGTAATTTCACTTATAGACAAACACAGATACCATACAATGGTCATTACGTATACACATCATCCCATTCTTTGCTTTCCAGCAGTACAACTGCATTAATAACCACTTATCATGCCATCCCAACTTACTGCTTGTCTCGCTAACATTATGTATGTATGTATACACTTTTCTAAATTGATGGTGATTGTTTATACGACCTCGTATCAATTCGGTATCCTGTTGGCATGAGTTCACTAACAACTTCCAGGTTGTTAGATATTTCTGCCTGGAATGACCCATATTGCCTAATATGTTCCCCATAATAACTTAGCACCAGAATGCATCGCACACCATGCCAACATCAGGAATCTGAAACAAATAAAACAAATCTATGTATAACATGTTCTATTTACTGTTGTAACTTGACACTGTTATTATTTAATTATTATAATTATAATTTATATTATAATTTTAAAGATACATAATTAATAGATACCTACTTATTATTATCATTTAATAGATAGTACATAAAGATACATAATAATCTAATTTTAGTGTAACTTAATTTAAAAGATACAAAAATATACCTTTCTAGGGTGAATTCTTGCCATGATATCATTTCGCTCGAGTCCTTCTGGTATTGAATGAACCCTGGTGCGGGGAGTAAACGACTGCAATTGACTGCACCATACACACAATATGATGAAAGGTTCCCTGAAGATTGTGCAATAATTCCCCGCTCCTGAAGTATGTAAAGCCGGGTAAACAGGTATTGCAAGATCCAGGAATCCAAAAAACAAAGCCATAGGTAGTTTATATATGCACTTGATCACTTTATCACTAATGTTGTTCACTCCAAAGAAACGCGAATTCCGCCTGATAGCGATACCTACCTACCGAAAAAAATGACACTTGCTTTGTTTGCTTAAACTTCAAAACTTCTACAGTACAGATAACTAATCACAGACAACATACAAATCATTGTTTTTTTTTGACAGTTCCCTATATCCGAGTGTACTAAATCCATGGAACCACCAATGTTGTCGTGTGTAAAAATAATTTATTAAAAATAATTTCTCTGCAGAGAACAGTTCATTTAATATATTTTTTTATATTTTTCCGTGAATCAGTATATTTTTCTCTATTTATGCTGGAATGTACAAAGTCCACGCCCAAAATAAGACATCTCCTTTCAAGACGTATATTTTATTGAACCTCCATAATTTAGAAAATTGATGAAATATGTTCGTAATAACTTGAACGTGGAAAGGAACGCAAAGGTTTTTTTTTCTAACAGGTACATACGTCCTTTTCATGAATTATGAACATATCTGAGGTCCACCTATTATATTATTATGTTTTCAATACGTAACTATTATATTTAACGTTGTAAATCGGTGTTGTAAATGTATTAAATAATAACATTACATGAAACGAAACGACATAAATCCTAGTTTGATGTTAGTAACTGTCAGTGTAGAGTGTCAAATGTCAATCAATCAAATTCAATTGTCAAATGTCAATATTGGACTGAACCATAAAAACCATGGATATATTACTCTATCTGGATCACTGACTTTGTAGAGGTACCTGAAGATCGATGACGTCATATACGAAGGGCTATTCGACCAATCACAAGCCGGATTGAGGTTGTCCTTCACAATTGTAGGGTGTCCACACTTACTTAGAAAAATTGTGTCCTATTTTGGTATGGTTCTCCAAAATGTATTCTATTGGTAATTTTTCTGGTGGTAAGAATTATAATATTGAAATAATACATTTTATTAGAAATTCTTCAAAATTACCGTACACAATCTATATAATACATACACATACACACACACACAAACACACACACACACACACCCAAACACCCAATTACAATCGAATGATATATCCTGGGACTATAGATAACATGGTCACAATACAAAAATGGTCCTTTTGATATTTATTTATTTGTTTATTTTATTAGTTGCTCCAACAAAGTGTACACTATGATATACAATTTATTTACACAATTTTTGACTACCTATGCTTAGTGTCACCTCAATTACAGGTGCAAACCTCTAAACTTTAAAAAGCGACATACAATACAAAATTACAATTTAGAGCAACATGCAAGTATACAGTTACCGACGTCAAATTAGTTAAAACATTATAAAATGATAAATTACTTATTAAGAATATTTGATATTGTCAACAAAATATAGTCTATAAAAATAAAAATATATATAAAAATAAATTATATATATTACTTATTATAAGTTACTTATCCAGTTAGAGTAATACATCCATGATCAAAACAAAATGTCAACTTTAAATAATCACTCAATGTCACTGTCAGTGTCAGGTTAGAGTTGCCAGAACTTAAAAGTGCCCAGTGTGGCAAGCTTTTTATGTATCTACGGAAATTCAATCACAAATAAAAAAAGAAGGGAGGTACCTTTTTTTATTTTCACAACCTTGTCACAATCGGAATAATTTTCACTTTCCCCACATCCAAGTTTTTTCTTTGTACAAATTTAGGGCCAGCCCCCATACATTTTTTGAACATCTCCTTTTATTTTATTCTGACTTTTTTTTGATTGACAACCGGAAATAGAAATTTGACATCATCACATTTGTCATACCAACATTTATGACGAAATTCTGTCTGTAATATTGCCAGAATGTCTTTCGAAACCTTGAAACAAGCTATGTATCGAAATGAGTAGCCCCTGCATTTAAGTATCACTGATACACTTATGCACGTCATTTTTTTTTGGCTTCTCGGAAATGGAGAAGAAAAGCCTAAAGAAACTCCTCAGCATATCATGGCGCTATTACTGATTTGATGATTGCAAACTCGTGCGTCAGAGCTGACACTCAATTTTTTTCCAAAATGGACGGGTTTGATTAGCCAAAGCTAGGAATATTAATTTTTGAAAAATGTAATGATGCAGTTTTTAATTTAATTAAAAATCGGCTCCGAGACTCCTTTGACCACACTCTCTCACTTGAAACATTCAGCCTGTATATTATTTATTACGAGATAATATAACACATTGCATTTTATAAAATTTTTTTGGAAAATCCTTTTTTAATGTTATCAACGTGCAGATTTACTTGCAATGCACTATAGTACTATGTTACTAGATCATGGCCTGTGTGCTGAATTTCATGAAAATCCGTTCAGTAGTTTTTGCATTAAAGAGTAACAAACATTCATACATCCTCATAGACTTTCACATTTATTATATGTATAATAGATTAATAGGAAATAGGATTTCAGTGAGGGTTTACTAAGGAATTGTAAACAATCAGGTTTAAGTTAAGACTTTAATTAAGCTTTAACGGCGTACACTCTGGGTGGGAATAAGGACTTTTTCCTGATTTCCTTTCGCGTTTTTATCTTCGCCTCATGCTTTGTGAGCGCTTTACGCATGGCCCGGGTCTTCTTAGGCCTAAGGTCCAAAGGCTTGTATTTCTTGTTCTTGTAGTGGTTTCGGAGGTTTACCTTCATTTTTTGATGGTATACAATGTAGACGCGCGCAATGGCTTTTCGTACAACACGTCTGTAAATAAAAATATAACTCTTTACAATACTCAATACAATCTGGAACCCTTACTTTAAAAAAGATATTGAACTGCTTGAAAAAGTACAGCGTAGAGCTACAAAAATGGTATCATCTCTAAGACACAAATCGTATGAAGAGCGTCTTTCTGAGCTGAAATTAACTAGTTTGGAACGACGGAGGCAAAGAGGAGATATGATAGAAACTTTCAAGATCCTAAATGGACACTACAGCGTCAGAAATATTGCAGATCTTTATTTACTGAAAACAAATACCCGGCTACGACGACACTCACTGAAATTAGAACAACACCCTAGCTCCAGCAACCCTAGATATCACTTTTTGTCTAATCGTGTAGTACAGCAGTGGAATAGGCTACCTGAATCAGTGATAAGTGCACCGACAGTGAACATTTTTAAAAACAGACTTGATAAATATATTCAGAATACACAAAAATAATATAAATATATATATCGAACACAAGTGCAGTGATATGCACGCATCAGCTCCAGTAGCTGCTAGTGCATCATTAAAATAATAATAATAATAATAAATACAAGAATAATGACAAGATTATTTGTACAATTCTCTATTTGCAAGTTGATTTGAGATTAGTTGTTAATTGTTATTTACAGCATGACATAACTTTCTTAGAACCAAAACAACTTCTGCATAATATAATACTATTTGTACTTCAAATATACATTAAATTATAAAATTTCATTCTTAACCTTATGTAGGCCCTATGTAGAAAGTAAGGATACAAAAAAAAACAAGTTTCACTTGTGGCTATCATAAAATTATGATTTTATAAAATTTTTAAGACATTTGTTCGTAATATTAATATGTCAAGGGTCGATATGCAGCCTCTTCGCAGAATGACAAGTTAATCCTAAATTGCATTAGGTTAGGTAGGAATAAGGAACAACATACAATCAGTGCGACATCTGTGACATACATCTAGTCATATATGAGGTCTTGCCATATATCAATGGGTGCAAAGTGAAAAGAGTTATCTGTAATATAGCTTCATTGTAGATGACTCTTTTCACTTTGCATCTGTCAAAATATTATTAACATTACAGAACATTTTTGTATCATGCCCTGCGTCTACCTATCTCTTTTGCTGACTGTACTAATATTGTCTTACTACCATATTCTGAATCCAACCCCAATGTTGAATTCATTCATAATGAGTTTGTATTTTTACACTCTTAATTATAACTTGTGCGCTGTAGCATGGTGCCGGTGACAGTTGTCTATATGACGTTAACATCTGTCAGTACCAGTACTAAATATTATGTCTATGGCGTTACGTTATACGCATAAGACTTTGCTTAAATCATATTACGAATGTGGTACAGCTGAAATACTAAGTCATTATTTGTAAATCGCGGTAACTTTCAAGAGTGAAACGAAACATTATTGAAACTATCTCCCACACCATGCAACAGCGCACAAGGTATAACTCAATACTGTCTGTCTGTTCTATCAAGCATCTTAAAGAATTTGCAGAATTTGAAGGTTTAAGAAAAGCAATAAAAAATTCTTTAGTATCCCAATAAATGTAAACGGAACCATAACTATTCAAGGAATGAATGCAGACCTAGTTGTCTTAAACCAACATTATTGCCCTTTTATTCAGGTTGAGAGAACTTTGTTTTTTTAAGACAGAAACATTCATATCACTTTTTAATTGCATATAACAATATTTTCTTTGTGAATTAAAATTTGCAATACTTACATTTTCGATAACTTAGAAGCTACACCTCCAGTGACTTTGGCAACCCGAAGGTTAGTAAGTTCAATTTTTAACTCTTCAAGCTGTTTGAAGAGCTCCTTCTTGTCCTTGGTACGTAACTCTGAGCATTTAACTTTACCCTGAAAGAACAATAATCTAATAAGTTGGAACTGCACACTACATAATGTATCTAGTTAGGATAGTGATTGCACCTTGCATTATTTTTGTTGGTAATACAATACTTAAAATGCTATTTCGTCAGTCTAAGATATGAGACTCGTGCAAGATCTCTAAGAGCACCTTGAAACATTGCTCAACTGTATTAAGTAACATCTTAAATCAGTTATACACATTGTTATTGTTAAAAATATGCAAGTTATGTTATTACGATCTAAAAACATTTTTAGAACTTTTTTTTTCGATTATACTGATTTAATGATTTATTATTTCTCAGCTGATTATTAACTTGGGTAGATATCTGTTAATGGTTCTAAACGAAAAAAGTAATTTAGTATCAATTGAGGTTAGGACCGATTTTCTAAATAAGAACGGATACTAAAATTAATTATTCAGAACTCACTAAATAACAAATGTATAGTTGTGTTTTTAACAACAATTAAAAATGCTCAATTAACGAACATATATTTCAATGTTTTTTGTAGAATAAGCAGGGTTTTTATACATGTTGCGGTCATTTGAACATTTTTACGAGGGGTGAAAATTAAAAGACAGGGACCACAAAAAATATGATACCACTCCATACTGGTGTTAAAATATATCATTTAACTATTGATTAACAATATATAACACGATTAAAATATAATAAAACAAACCATTTTGAAAACAAACACCTCCTACACCACTTTTTGACGTTTAAAAAGATTGAAAAAGAAATAACATCGACTGACGTAGGAATCTGACAGCCGGAATCACAGTCACGTCCATGTCACGTCACAGAACCTAAATCACAGTTATGGTTTAAAAAGTAATTTACTCTTTGGTCGTCAAACAAAACCAAGTACTTTATAAAAACAACTGGACTCCAAGCTTCAAAGAGGTACCTGAAGACGGATCACATGCCTGATTGAAGTTGACCCTCAAAATTATAGGGTGTCCACAAATTACTTAGACCAATAATTTTATTATAGTCCTAATTTAATAAGTACTTCAATAGTTTTCTATAAAATAATTATTTTTTCTGTTTATTCGAATTTCCATAAATTCGAGCACATAATGCTTTTGAATTCGATGCACCACTTTGGTGTTGCTGGCCAAGAAAGAGAGCAGAAAAAGAAAGAACTGGCTCTCACGCCTCCAGCCGGAACACGATGAGTCATTTGGCGGCTGATTCATGTTCACGGGTGGCAGCTATCCGGGCGAACCCCTTGGAGAAATAATTAATAGTAGTAATGGTATTAATTAACAATAAAAATCAATATTACCAATATAATCCCTCGACACCCATCCGGTGTGGGATTTGGATTAATATTCTAAGCCGCCTCAATACGGCAAAAAAAATTAGTAGAGAGTCAGTAGCCGAAAATTATTACAGTGTATATGGATTATGAGGCCTATCTTAAAATCAGTATAAGATTAATTAAAAATAAATTATTTATAAATTATTATTATTATTATTCTTATTATTTATTTATTATATAGTCACATTATACTTTTGTTAAGATTAATTTGATTTAATTGTTCTCAATTATTTGTAAGGGTGTTATAAACTTTAGACAATAAAAAAATATGGTTTCGGGCTAGAATTTATTTTTTATAGAAGCGGTCTTTCCTACTTTAAGAGAAATCATTAAAAATGAACATAAGAACCTATTTCTGAAACTATACTATATAAAATACTGGGATTTTATAAAATTATTAGTAAATGACGTATCGTACTAATAATGTCCTAGAACAAACTAGCCAATCAAAGAAGACTGGGACTTTTGGCATTTAAATACAGATTAACCTGCAACCTGGAAGAAGAGAAATTCAAAAATCAGTATTTGACAATATACCTCACAAAATAAATCAATATTGTAATCGGCATCGATTTATTTGTAAGAATTTAAAGGTCCAATTAATTAATCAAAAAATGGCAATGAATGAAGAAACAAAAAGTTAATTAATAACACCGTGTTTTTTTTTTAAATCATTTTACTTAAAGGCATAGAAATACATGCATAATTCATAAAGTTTTATAACTTTTTGATTATTTATAATATTATTTTTCACAAAAAAAATTTTAGGGGTATTTCCAAGTAATTTGGGCAATTATAGGGGTTTTTAATTTAGTTTTAGGGATAAATATTTTTGAGGGTTGGTAACACTGTCACATGTCAACTTCCTGTCAAGTGTCAATTTACGAGTTACGAAACTTACGTTTATTTATATTTTTGATTTTGATTTGAACATAGTGTTTGCTAAAAGATATAGATTACTTTATTCTTTGGCTGTGTTTTTGTAATTGAAATATATTCAAAGTTGTGTTGTTCACATCACAAAGTAGATAACGCTACACTACGGTGTCGTGGACTCAGGGGTGCATGGACTCTAATAAAATCACAGCAATTTACTTTGTGTCTAATAACTTACAATTATATATGTGGTAAGCATACTATGATGATTCTGATATTCTGCATGATTTTATTAGCTTTTATCATTTTCTGTTATTTAACAATGACCACTACAGACTTATTGTGACTTATTGTCCATAAAATAATAAATTAAATTGAAATAAAATTTATTAAGCTCTTAACTTGCTTGTTAAAGTATCATATAGATATTTATAATAATGATGTTTAACAGGTATATACATATATCCCTTTTTCCAGCCATAGCAAATGAACATGCTGTTTGTACATAATTTTTACTAACCTTAAGCTTGTTTAATATTTATGATGAATTCTGATTTTGCTCCCTTACAGCCCATCTTCTAACGCTCAGTATAAATTACTAAGAATGGGTACTCAATAGTCCTGTATAAGTATCTACTGTAATTTTGATCAAGATAAAAAAATTGAATTTTGTTTATTAATCTGGAATGTAGTAACAGAGAAGAATTTGTACATAGGTAAAAAGTAAAAAAGTAATGTAACAACCCATAATTGTTGCACTGCTGGCCTCGGTCTCTCCTCTCACAATGTGCAATGTGAGGGGTACAGGCCATAGTCACTGTGGCCAAGTGCGGATTGGTAGCTTTCACACACCTTTGAGAACATTACGGAGAACTCTCATTGTGCAGGTTTCCTCACAATTTTTTCTTTCATTGAAGCAAGTGATAATTAACCTCTAATATGCGCATAATATTTGAAAATTAGAGGTGGATACTAGGGTTTGAACTTGGGCCCCTGTGTTCGGGAGACCAACATTCTAACTGGGCTATCACTGCTTTTTTAAGCACATAGGTACTGCTTATTTATTTAAGAAGTCTCTTCCAGCGTCCATGTAAATATGAGCAAAATAGTTTATTACATGTAATCAAATAGAAAATGCAAATACTTTTCATTTTTTTATTTCAAATTCAAGATATAAAATAGTTTTTCATTTTGTATTTAAAATATAAATACAAAAATTCTTATTTCCAAACAAGTTCGTCGCCAGCCGATGATGAGAAAAGTATGAATTGTAGGTAAAGTCGAGAGCACAATTTTTTCACTTCTAGTATGACTTACAAGCCTTACATCTACAGCGTTTGTAATACCAACAGTACAGAGTCCAACGTGTAAAGCTACATGAGCTCTTGGCTGTACAATATGTAAATAAAACTTGTAAATAAGTTATTACATTTATTAGTAAAAATAGAATAAAAATAATTTGAGAGTTTGAATTTGAATAAGTGTACAGTTGTTTTTTTTTGTAACTATTGGATTTTAATATTATAATGGTAAACAAAGATTCTTTTTTTTAACTTTACTCCTTTTTCCGAGACGTGGTCTCCACTCTAGGATCTTTCTTCTCTAAGGGTTATTGGTCCTTTGCACTATGTGGCAAGCCCATTTCCACTTCAGCCGGCTGATTCTTTGAGCTATGTCGGTTACTCTTGTTCGTCTACGAATCTCCTTATTTCTGATAGCTCTCTAGACCTCTGCGCTACTTTGAGCTTGTGGATGAAGCCAATAGTAAAGCACCACATTCGTATGTCATCACTGGCAAGTGGCAACACACGTATGTCATCGCTCGAACACCTTCGAATTCAGGCACTGAGTAATGTTTTGGACGACAATGACGCAGTTTCCTTTCCCGATCGCAGCCCATCCGAGTGACTTCTTTCTGGAAGTTGGACTTACCCATTTGGATCAGTTGTCCCATGTAAATATATTCGTCTACAAATTCGAGAGCAGCGCTGTCAACAACAACGGGTACATTGTCAACGTCAACAACACGGGTTTGACATGGATGATTTTCGTCTTGTCCATGTACATCTTAAGACCCATCCGTTGTGAGGCGCTGTTAAGGTCCCCGAGCATTGTACCAAGATCCTCCAGGGAATGTACTGCATATCGCGGGTGTGTGATGTATTGATGTCAATGTCACGTCGTCGTTTCAATTCTATCAGCTTGAACACGTCTTACAACGCAGCGGTGAACAGTTTTGGGGATATGACGTCCCCTTGCCTGACACCTCTCTGCAGTTGGATGGGGTTTGTTGCTGTGTCGTGTACACTGCTTTGACGGACATGTTGGTGGATTTGTACAAACACTTCAGCACCTCGATATACCGGTAGTTGATCCGGCTCCGCTGAAGACAATTTAGTACTGCCCAGGTCTCGATAGAATCAAATGCTCTCTCATAGTCCACACAGCAACACATAGCGGCAGATTATACTCCTCGGTAACCTTTTCGGAATCCTGCTTATTCGGGAGGCTGGAAGTCGTCAAACCTGCGTGCAATGCGATTTGTGAGCATCTTAGAAAACAGCTTATAAATGTGACTCAGAAGTGCAATGGGCCTGTAGTTTTTTAAAAGAGCTTTATCACCCTTCTTGAAGATCTGAGTCACCACATTTCTGCTCCATGCTTGCGGGGTAATTTCTGTATTGATGACGGCATCGAACAGTTTCTGGAGCGCCACTAGGAGGGGTTTGCCTCAACTGCGGTTTTAGTAGCTCCGTTGTGATTCCGTCATCTCCCGGTGCCTTGTTGTTTTTAAGCAGTTTAAGAACCTCTCTAATCTCATACAGGCTGACGTTCAGGATATCTTATGTATAGTGTCGGGTCAGATTAGCTCGCTCGTTCTCCTTGCGGGGAGCTGGAGCTTGAGAGGAGGCATACAACCGTACGTAGTCTCAGTCTCAGTTTCTCTCAGAACTTCGGGTTTCGACGAGACCATGGTGCCGGACTCGATCTTCAACCTCATAAGCTCTTTTTGCCCAATAGACAGATCCCTGGCGAACACTGTGTAGCCCTAATTCTGTTCAGTTGTGTTTATACGGTTTGACGATGTCGCCTGCATTTCGAGATATGTTCATTGACTCATTCATACTCGTTCATACTCTGCCATAGAGGTTGGAGACTGCACACATCGTTCCAGTCGATCCCTCATAAAACCGAGAGTTTGTTCTGAGAGAACTTGAGATCTACCACTGGGGCGGGTCCCACCTTCATCTCGTTGCCATTTCGCGTGCCTAGTCTTGCGTTAAAGTCCCCCTAAAGCTTTACTGACGTCCTAATACGTAAACTTCACCTCATCATCGGGATGTGTTGAAGTCAGCGCTTATACTTGTACGACATTCGGCGAATACCGTTTAGATATTCTGAGTGTAAGGTACGCTACCCTGGCCGATACGCTCCCAATATGCACAATGTTGTTGACGAGGGACTTGTGGACGAGAAACTCGACACCACCTTGGAACAGTAACCTTGCTCTTCCGGTGAAAGAACAAGTTTCCGGATTTGAGTATTATTGTGTCTTCCCCCTATTTTCGGCCTTCAGATAAACCCTACACAAAACAATACTCCAGTTTAATTTGTCTATCTCTTCTTCTAGCTCTTTTACCTTGTCGTCGACCCTCAGTGTCCTGGCGTTGTATGTTGCCAAGTGCAAAAGTCGTTGACAATTTGGCAGCCCAATCTCTCCCGGTGATTCTTAGCACCCCCTGCCACGCTGTAACCATGGCAGCTACCATAGCCATGAATAGCGGGGCTGCCGGTGACTGGGGGCCGGGGCTTATTTGTGGTAATCTAATCATAAGATGTAAGCCAATAGTCACCACACTTGGCTAGTGCGTGTTGACTGCAGTAGATGATAATTTTCACAGGGAGACGCTGCTGCCCGTCTCCTGGAATTTCCTATTAGTCGCTTTTCACGACATACCAGGATGAGGTAGGAGTAGTGTGGTGTTATTCTACGTAAGTGGACCAAATATCACACGGAGTATTAGAAATTAATGGCACCCAAGGATGAATTTAATGTTGGAAATTACCTAATGAACAGATTGAAATATGAAAATTCTAATTTGATGCCTGATGTCAGAAATCTATTCAATATGAGAGCAGCATTATATCTGGAATTTTAAATATACTTGCTAGGATTTGAAATTATTTATTATGTAATGTAAGGACGAAGTACTTATTTTAAGTTTATCCTTTTTTTTTCGAGGGGGCCTACTAAAACCCCCTCGTCAGCCATCCGCTGCATATGGTTTATCCTGGCTTGGCCAAGGCTGTAGAAAGTGTAGAACTGTGGGCCCATTAATTACATAATATTCATGATGTCATCCTTTTAAATCAAATGTTCCCGACAAAATAAACATTGAGTAAGGACCTCTGCTTATGAATCGTGAAATGTGTGATTGAGGAGCAGTAATTTGACATCAGATTTCCATCTTTTGATTTTATTTTTCTTACGGGGTTTTGAAGTAAAATAAGCGAGGCGACTCAATTTGTGTCTAATATACAAATAAAATATTATGCAGGTAAATAAAGGTCTGGAACGCAACTCTTTGAGCTGGGGCCTGCGCCCCCCTCCTCCATAACGCCCCCCTGGCTGCCCCACGCCCGAGAGGCACGTGTACCGTACACGCGATACGCGTGACCTCCCTACCTATCGGTTTAGTTTGGAGGATAGCAATGTAGCGCTCACGTGGCCACGCACCGCTATAGTACTTTTCTTGTATATAGTTAGGTACGTTAAATGAAAATTCCGCTTATATGACGACGATGTAAGAAATAGACATGCATGTAATGCAATGAACTATGACACACCTACCTACTACCTATCTCAAAAATGTTGGTGTTCCCTCGTTTGTACATGTAATGTTGCCTTATAAATATAGTTTGTTATGTACTTCGCCGCGGAATTGAGTTAGACCCACGTACCTACTATTTAATAGTGCCTAGTAAGTAATCTTTACAAATAGTCAGAAGTACCTAAGATCTGTTGTATGAATGAAAATTTATATTATTAATCAGTTATCTTCTGAAATATTTGTGTGCATTTTTTACCTCTTTATGACTAATGTCATTAGTCGTTATTCCAATGGTGATTGGTGATGCTTTGTGTAAATAAACATTGTATTGTGTTAAATGTTTAAGAAAGTGGAAGTGGTTCATATGTTTATGCAGTGATTTTTTATATTGCTTTTTTCTATCTTTTAAGTTGTAATGTAGGTACGTAAAAGTAGGTAAAGGTAAGTACCACAAAACTTTAAACGTTAAAACGTGACCGTTTTTTGCTACCCCGACTCCCCTAAGTCGTTAAAAAGTTTCACTTCAAAGCAATGATATTATAAGTAAAAGAGGCTTCAAAGGACTGGAAAAAGTTTCACTTCAAAGGACTTGTTTTTAATTACTCAGTAAATACGAGTAAGTACCTAATAATATTTTAATGGGGTGAAATCTGTTAGTTAAATATTCACTGGAAATTAAGATATCTTTAGGTCGATGTATACGTAACGTGTTTTTACCCCGGACGGGACGGGACGTGAAATTTTGGAAACATCGTTACATAGAAAATGTAAACAATAGCGCATACGCCACGGAGGTACGGGACGGGAACGGGGCACACATTTATATTTATGCCCAGTCCACGTCTCGTCCACGTTACGTATGCAACGATCTTTAGGGAGTTAACACGGTGGTAGCTAAGGGTGGTAGAGAGCCAGCGACTTTAAAAGGGCAGGTCCCTGTGGTTGCTGTTTTTATAGTTCACGTCTAAGTCTATGTTACAATTTTTCCGACAAATGTGATTTTGTTTTGCCCTACGAGTTTCCTCTAATGCATTGATTCGTGTTTACTTTCAGGGTTATGGTGATAAACCAACATTACATGTCCGGCGTTCAAAGAAATGTCAATAAATCTATAAAGGATCATCTCCTAGGAGCTGTAAAACCTCTTCAATAATTGACTCGCGATTTTATTTAAGGTGCGCACGTGCGGTAAGAAATCATAGCACCTATTATGCACAAACGATGCCACAGACAGACATACAGATACATGGATACAGACACATAGATACACAGATACACAGACACATAGATACACAGATACACAGACACATAGATACACAGATACACAGACACATAGATACACAGACAGTTTTAATACGTTCCAATTCTTTCAATTATTAAATCAATACAATGTGAAGGAATCCACATTTTTATTGTATTGGCAATGACTAGAAATTTTCAGCGAGCACTTTTTTAATGCTTTCATGTGTTTAGTATTTCACACATTGGTAAATGTTAATTGTTACCGATATTTCCCCTGTTTCTGTTGCAATTTTAAAACCCCTCTTCGGATTTCATCATTGCCGCGTCAGTCATACGTCGTCATACGTTCATGCTTGATGAAAAAATAAATTAATTAACATTATTAACACGCAGGATTATTTGTTTGACGTTATACATATATGTTGTTCTTCTGGTAAGTACCTATTAAATAAACAAATAAAAAACAGAATAAGGATATCATTAAATCACCTAATAGGTAAAAAGGATAGAAAAGGGGAGAAATATTTTTCACCTAAAACCTTAAATTCTCTCAAATTCGGTAGCTACCTATTATATTATAGTCGAATCACTAATTCACTGAACCATTTGACATTTACAGTGTAAATAGTTTTTGACGAAAACTGAATAGTTTTGTGACAAACCGATTCTGATTTAAATCATTGGTAAGTTATGATTTGAAACATGTACTTTTTAGGGACCAAGAAGTCACTATTACTACGGCAATATTATTTCATAAAGAGACATTATTTAGTTTCTTTCAATTTGGTCCAGTGGATTAATGATTCGATTATACCTACGTACACGAGACTTGATTACGTGAAGAGGGCGATTGAATGCCTCATAGCGACCCCACAATTTTCCTCCCCAGTTAAAACGTGCGTCAACTTTACAAATCCGCAAATAAGTTTTTACGTGGGCAGCCCGGCGGTAGCTAGGTACATTTCTCTCCCTACCGAAGGGGGCAAAGAAATAGGAAGAATGGGATCTTTATTAGTTATTTGTCGCTCTTTGCTGCTTGCTGTGTTTTAAAGAAATAGATTCTGCGAAAAATATTAAGTACCATAGGGTAAAAGGTGATACCTAATCAATGAAAAATTTTATAACTTAATTGAACGTAAGTGTTTGAATAATATTATACATTGACTACACTAATATGCATTCGAACTGTTGGTAAGTCTGTAAATAATTGTAGAAAATATATATTTACTTATTTATGCCTTTTTATTAAAAATAATCTCTTTCTCGATTATGATGATAGGGCATCACAACGTTGACATAATGTCGTCGCTTTATAATTATTAGTAATTATTAATTAATTACTAATTAAAAATATTTCAACGGGCAAAATATAGAAAGCAAATTATACAGCAAGCGTATATCTAACCTTTGTAATTAGACATCTCGCGCTCACGCGAAAGTTTTTGTGTAAAATCTCGTGAACCCTTGTGGACGCAGTAAATTGGAGATGTAAGGGTCTTCATTCGTTTTTGTATAGAAACTCCCCTGCTGATTAAAGGACGAGGCTACGGTATTAGGTCTCTCCTCCTCTCGGAGGTCGCTAAGCTATTTATCATCCAGTTTAAACCAACGGTACTCATGGTACGACGTGTGGCGGTGGTGGCATCTTTCGGTTGCAGTGTTGCAAACTGTTTCGATTCGAGTCGATTTTTTACTTGTAGAATGTTTTTTTTTAGCTTAAGGCATGGCATGATTTCGTTGGTCGCAATTTTATTATAGAATAATAGTTTAAAAACTAAATAAACGGTTTTATAGTGTTTATTTTATGGTAAAATTACCATGGTGTGTTAACCGTTAAGGAGATCCCTCGTCTAGAGCCAACCCAAGTATTATCAGGTCATGCTTATCATAAAAATGTATTGTCATGGGAACCATTAGCAATATGCAAAATTTCAATTTCGTAGGATGAAAGGAAGTAGTTCTAATTCAGCTTGCCAGTTTTTTTTATGCTTAAGCAAATGAGAAGACGGGTCACCTGAATGGTAAGTGATCAAATTTGACCCAAACAAACAGGGCAAGCTAAATAAAACCGTTTAACAATAATATAAGTACATACTTTGATAGATACGGCTCAAAGTAAAACTGTTGATTGTTTCAGATAAATCATGGAGTGGGTCCTCCAAAGTCCGCAGATTCATAGTACGTTCAGCAACCTCGGCTATGCTTATAGTGATGGATATCACATAAATGAAAACTGTAATGGTACGTGTGAATGAATATGAACATAGGGAATACACACACTTCCCCTAGTATTCTTTTAATTTGGTGGGTACAAGACGGTGTGTTATAATTTGATAACAATTTTTTTCAGTTGCACTTGAATCTATTTTGCATAACATTTTGACAGAAGATAAATATTTACGGAATTATCGCAGAAACATTAGTTTTGGACAGAATATTAGAAAGGATCTTATTCCTCTGTTGATTCATGTTAAAGATGACATATCTATTAAACTATTGATTCAAATATTTGTGAATTTGACCACGCCCATCGAGTGTTTGTTTAATGTGGAGGAAATCTCGCGATCGGATTTCGGAAGACATACTATTTTTGAAATTAATAACTTGCTAACTTCTACGAAGGCAGCTTTAACTGATCATCGCGCTACTAAAGTGATTATTGATTTTTTGAAGAAGAATGGAGAATGTGAACTAATGAAAAGGTTACCGATGGAACAGCGCAACAACGTTGGGAACACATTATTGTTCTTGAGAAATATATTACATATTCCCGAAGACGTCCACCACATCAATCTAAATTATAATGGCCCCTTACATACGGTGCAAAATCAAATAATGTGGAATTTGTTTAGCCAAAGTATTGACAAAGTTATCATTAAGTTGATGTGTGTCCCTGATGCGGTAAGAGTGTACATCTTATTTACTTATGTAATTTTTGTTATAGACCGGCTGAATCTAATTCTTATTTTGCTGCACTTAATCAAATTAGAACGCGAGAAAGTAATTGTATTATTAGATCACAAAATATGATTGGTAGTATCTAGCGGTCATTGGTTGAATGCTTGATGGTTGAGGCTTAGTACCAAAACAAGAGCGTTTCCTTGTTTCGGTGGGCATGTCAAGTGTCAACATGGATTTCCTTTCGTTAGTCAAGTATGGCATTTAGTTCTTGTCCCTTGGATTTTTTTTAAGGTGGCCACAAATCCTTATTTAATAAGTTATAGGCGCTACTCAAGTAATAGAAGCAAAAGCTCAAGAATGACTTAATATTTCAGGGAAGCTGGGGTGTCACAATGGTGCAATTGGTTGCTCTTCTCTACAAGGACCAGCACGTCACTACCCTGCATAAACTTCTCAACACGTGGCTGGAGACATCGCTCTCTGAGAGCTCTGAGGATAACGAGAGCAACACATCTCCACCGAATAGAGGTGAGCTACCTTTTCCGTGCTATCATGTTTTACTACTTTTTACCCTTCTACTACTTAGGTCCGATGGTTATTCGCTTTTGTTATTTGTACATTAGCTTGGAAGAATTTTTACTTTATTACTCTATAATAAAGTAGCTTTTGCGTGCAGCTTTGTACGCGTCATATGCGTGGAATGCAGTGTTGGCATTAATCAATTAATTAATTTGATTAATTTTAATCAGATTAAATTAATCATGATTAAAATAATCACGATTAAAAAAGTAATCGTAATCATGATTATTGACGTTAATCATTAATCACTAATCATTAATTGATTAACTTGATTATAAACTAATACATCCATCAATGTCAATCCATCAATGGGCATGATGACAGATTTTGAAATACGGTTCTATATTGCTGGGAAATATATTATACTCGTATTATAATAAAATTCAAAGGACAACTTTTCTGTACATTGAATATTTGTTTAAAATTTCGATTAGGCGGCACTTCAATAACGTGTAAAAAGCAACAACCCATAATTGTCCCACTGCTGGGCTCAGGGTCTCCGCTCACAATGTGAGAGGTACAGGCCATAGTCTACCACGCTGGCCAAGTGCGGATTGGTAGACTTCACACACCTTTGAGAACTTTATGGAGAACTCTCCGGTGTGCAGGTTTCCTCACGATGTTTTCCTTCACCGAAGCAAGTGATAATTAACTAGCAATACGCACATAATATTTGAAAATTAGAGGTGCGTGCCAGGATTTGAACCCGTGCCCCCGCGTTCGGGAGACCAACGTTCTAACCGCTAGGCTATCACTGCTATAATAATATAATACCTCCTCGCAGGTAAGACGTAGGTATCCTGCGATTAGGAAATGCTTCGCGATATAGCCGAATGGCACCACTCACACTATTATTGGCACGAGCATATGCACGAACCATCTCCCAGTATTCTTCATTCGTAAATGACATTTTTGTTACTTTGTTAATTAATTAATGTTATGATCTTAGACCTGATCAGCGCGGCGGCGTAAACAAACAGAACTGAGGTAGTGAGTATGAGTAGGTTTGGCGTAGATTTTGGTAGGCGAAGTCGGCGGCGGCAACGTCGCTCAAAGAGACCGAAAGCCGCTGCGGTGTCTTTGAGCGCGCCGACTTTTGTCGCAAGCGGTAAAAGTAAAACTACAAACACCGGTAGTATTTGTGTTTCACCGCGTTTTTGATGTAATAATATGTTATTTATTAATCGCGTAACTTGAATTCGCGTGTGCTCTGAGTGTCTACACTTTTTGTTTTTAATGGATAATTAATTAGGTCAAATTTTGAGCACCCTTTTTAATTACATATTTGGATTGAGAATCGAGTACTGAGTATTCCCTATAAATATCACAAGTGTCGTGTGTGTGTGTTGTATACAATGATATTATATATTAAAAAGAGGCATATATTATGTCATAAGCGCGCGCGTTGTGTGACTCAAAAAGTTCCCAATTGGGAACTCTTATTCAGATGAAGAAAGAGATAGCCATGTAGTTTTGACGCGAGAGCGATAAAGACGTGCGATAAAGCAATAAAGCGTGCCTTGAGGACATCGGAACAGATTTTTCGGAGAAATGATGGAAAATAATGACACACATATTTTCTTAAAATATTTTTATTAATTATTTAAAGAACAAAACAATAATTTCTAACGTTCAAATATACTGAATTCTAATTATGAAGAATGTGTTTTAATCAACTAAACTTAAACATTAGTTTTGTGATTTTTTGATGTTCAAGTTACATTTCATAACTACTTTTTTTTCAAATAGGTCGTCTGCTAATTTGTTTGACCTTGGTCTATTTAGCATATTTGTAAAAGAAAACATTATTTCCACCGAGCCAGAGGACGGCATTGGTGTATTGTACTTAATAAACACTTTGCATATAGCACTTCAAAGATGTTTAAATAAATATAGATACGTTATGCCCTTACAAATCGACCGAAAAATCTCTTCCGGAAACAGCTACACGTTTATCTTTTGTTTCCCTACACCAATCACTAGTACATTGGCAAATTATGTAAAAAGGATGGCATTACTAAAACCATAATAGTGAAAAAGACAGCTAGTGTTTGTCGCTCGCGTCAATCTATATAGGCTACGGTCTTTATCGCTCTCGCGTCAAAACTAGATCGCTATCTCTTTCTTCATCTGAATATGGCGTCTTTGCATGAGTTATTAGATTGTTTAGAAAAATAATTGAAATAGACTAAATAATCTAAGTATCTTAGCGTACTCAAATGTGGTATGAGACTCCTTGTGTTTTGTTGACCTTGGAGTCATAATTGGTGCACTTTCGAAACACACACGATGGCATTTTGATTTATTTTCGTAAGGACGTATGAACCTACGATGCGCCACGCTCGTGATTGCGCTCGACGCAGACTAATCACAAGAGTTCCCAATTGGGAACTTTTTGAGTCACACAACGCGCGCGCTTATAACGTATCTGCCTCTTCTTAATATATAATATCTTTGAAGCTCTTGTTCTTCGCTTCAACGACACAAAAATTCATACCATAAAAATGAAACAGGCAAGTGCGTCCTACACGATTTTTGACACGATTCGCAACCCCCCCTTACACCCCCACAACTCCCATTAAAGAAACCTTGCCGGATCCACTCCTAACCCCCCACCCAAATTTTCAATATTTTTTTTGGAAAAGCCGAAACTACCATATATCTCGGAAACGGTGCGTCCTACACGATTTTCGACACGATTCGCAACCCCCCCTTACACTCCCACAACTCCCATTAAAGAAACCTTGCCGGATCCACTCCTAACCCCCCACCCAAATTTTCAATATTTTTTTGGAAAAACCGAAACTACCATATATCTCGGAAACGGTGCGTCCTACACGATTTTTGACACGATTCGCAACCCCCCCTTACACCCCCATACAACTCCCATTAAAGAAACCTTGCCGGATCCACTCCTAACCCCCCACCCAAATTTTCAATATTTTTTTTGGAAAAACCGAAACTACCATATATCTCGGAAACGGTGCGTCCTACACGATTTTCGACACGATTCGCAACCCCCCCTTACACCCTCTCAACTCCCATTAAAGAAACCTTGCCGGATCCACTCCTAACCCCCCACCCAAATTTTCAATATTTTTTTTGGAAAAACCGAAACTACCATATATCTCGGAAACGGTGCGTCCTACACGATTTTCGACACGATTCGCAACCCCCCCTTACACCTCCACAACTCCCATTAAAGAAACCTTGCCGGATCCACTCCTAACCCCCCACCCAAATTTTCAATATTTTTTTTGGGAAAACCGAAACTACCATATATCTCGGAAACGGTGCGTCCTACACGATTTTTGACACGATTCGCTACCCCCCCTTACACTCCCACATCTCCTATTAAACAAACCTTGCCGGATCCACTCCTAACCCCCCACCCAAATTTTCAATATTTTTTTTGGAAAAACCGAAACTACCATATATCTCGGAAACGGTGCGTCCTACACGATTTTTGACACGATTCGCAACCCCCCCTTACACTCCCACAACTCCTATTAAACAAACCTTGCCGGATCCACCCCTAACCCCCCACCCAAATTTTCAATTTTTTTTTTTGGAAAAACCAAAAATACCATATATCTCGGAAACGGTGCGTCCTACACGATTTTAGACACGATTCGCAACCCCCCCTTACATCCCAACAACTTCTATTACACAAACCTTGCCGGATCCACCCCTAACCCCCACCCAAATTTTCAATTTTTTTTTTAAATCGAAAATACCGTATATCTCAGAAACGGTGCGTCCTACACGATTTTCGACACGATTCGCAACCCCCCCTTATACGCCCACAACTCCTATTAAACAAACCTTGCCGGATCCACCCCTAACCCCCCACCCAAATTTTAATTTTTTTTTTTGGAAAAACCGAAACTACCATATATCTCGGAAACGGTGCGTCTTACACGATTTTTGACACGATCCGCAACCCCCCCTTAGACCAGCACAACTCCCATTACACAAACCTTGCCGGATCCACCCCTAACCCCCACCCAAATTTTCATTTAAAAAAAAAAACCGAAACTACCATATATCTCGGAAACGGTGCGTCTTACACGATTTTTGACACGATCCGCAACCCCCCCTTAGACCCTCACAACTCCCATTACACAAACCTTGCTGGATCCACCCCTAACCCCCACCCAAATTTTCAATTTTATTTTTGAAAAGCCGAAAATACCGTATATCTCGGAAACGGTGCGTCCTACATGATTTTCGAAACGATTCGCAACCCCCCGTAGACCCCAACAACCCAAATTTTCAAAAGATTTTTTGGAAAAACAAGAACCACGAACATAAGAAACACTGTATAATGCTTCCTATCTCATTTTCCACCACATTAAATCTTATGAATTTATGTGTCTGTCTCTATTTACTGTCGCTTTTTCGTTTCATCAACTTTCAAAACACAACGATGGTAAAGAAAATTTTCAAAAACAACATTAAAAAAACGATATTAACACAACAATAACAATATTAAAAACAAAACAATATTCTAACAATATAAAAAAAAAACAATATAATAAAAATAATAACAGTAATTATTTTAAACGAGCGTTTTTTAAAACGCGCGTGACGTTTTTCTTCACCTTTGTTTTTGTCACCATCCGTGTTACAAATCTTAAAATTTCACTCTGATCATTTTTTCCATTTATTTCATGACGCGCCTAAAGAAATATAATTTAAAAAAATAATAAGTATCTAGGAATAATATAATTTTTTATAATTTTTGGGCCGATATTAGGCATGTTCAGGGTGAACATTTAGTATTTTGGTTTTACTATTTCACGAACGTGATTATAATTTATAACACGTCGGAAATATCTCTGGACCTGGCTCAATGACGTCATGCAAACTGGAGAGATAGCAAAAAAAAGAGATGTAAAGGTAAAAAATATTTTACTTGTATGTATCTACTTTTTTACTCTTTTATACAACTTTTAGATCAATCTGTACTTTATAGGGTTATGTACCCAAATTATTGCTATAAATTTGGGGAATCCCAAGTAAGAAGTCATTATATTTTATGAACTAACGACTTACCGAGTTTGCTTTTTGCAATTCGAGTTATAGAGTATTAAAATTATATTAATACCTCGCAGGAAAATAACACTTTGTTAGAGTTATTAAATCTAAATAATTCGAGCTACTGCGTAATTAGGGGTTCAGCGGAAGGGAATGGAATTTATTTTCTATTTACTATTATATTTTGCTTATTTCCACAGTGTTATGTCTTATGCCATCTTGCTGTGGGGCAAAGCAGCCAATATAAAACAAATTTTCATACTCCAGAAACGGGCAGTTAGGGCTATTTATAAACTTAGGTCTCGGGAATCTTTGCGTGAAAAGTTCAAGGAAATAGGTATACTTACAGTAGCTTCCCAGTATATCTTTAACAATGTAGTTTTTATACGGAAGAATATAAACGCGTATAAACAAAATTTTGATATTAATAATCGCCATACGAAAAGAATGCATCAATTAGTTACGCCTTCGTTCCGCCTAAGTAAAGTGCAGCGATCTTTCATAGGGCTTGGTATACATTTTTATAATAAAATCCCAAAATTAATACGTGACTTGCCAATAGAAACTTTCAAAAAACGTGTAAAGACACAATTGTTAGGCAAGGGATATTATAGTGTAGACGAGTATTTAAATGACAAAGACGCATGGAAATGACCAGCTCTGCAACCAGTTCCGCTCAGAATAGTAAATACTTTTGTATTATTATCTTTTTTTGTAATATTTTTTTAAAAGATGTGCTGAGGAGTTTCTTTAGGCTTTTCTTCTCCTCCACGATAAAGCACCTTCCGAAAAGCCAAAAAATGACGTGCATAAGTGTATCAGTGATACCTATATGAATAAAATATTTTGACTTTGACTTTGACTTTAAGACTTAACGACTTAACGAGATTCGAGTTATAGAGATTCCACTGTATTTAGCAGATGTATGTATTTAGGTAGGAGAAACAATAAACAATAATGCGATTACGAAAGCAAGAATAATACACGTGCGTCGGCGCTTGCGTTGGCAACGGTACTGGACAGGCGAAAACAGGGGATCCAGGGAATTGGGAGGGGCATCGAATTCCAGCGAGGTCCAGCCAGAGATATTTCCGACGTGTTATACCTACATACATCGACGTTCTAGCCAGTAGACTCCTAATACAATAGGTATTAACTATTAACGTCGATGCTTACAAACCTGATAAAATAAAAATACAAAATTAACAGGAGACGAACTACTTACGCTAATTTATGCGGTAAACGATAAGAATAATAAATAATAACCTTATCACCACTTTAATTATTTTGGATATTAGGTTCCTACTTCGTAACTAAATACTTCTTTAATAAGCATAAAAATGTGTACAATAATTACCTCTTAAAATCCTTTGGATATCCAAAAAAGAAATATCTTTAATTCCTCCCACTATTTAAATAAACAGTGCAACAGTTTGGCATCTTTAAAAACAATACGTCGTCGGCACGCCGCTGACACAGCTGACCTTGTCAGCCTACTTTGTTTGTTTGTCTTACCGCGGGGGCCAGCGCACGCCCCACCTGCCTTGTCAGTGCAAATTACGCACACATAGGTGTGCATGTTTTTTTTACATAAAATAAGTTAATGCTTGACCATAATCCCACCTAGTGGTAAGTGAAGATATGGTCCAGGATGGTGAGCGCACTAACTTAATAAAAGCCTATTCACTCTTTTCTTGAAGTCATCCACGTCATAGGTGGGTGGGAACGCAGACGCAGGCAAGCTATTCCAATCCTTCGCGGTGCGCATAATGAATGACGATGCAAACCGCCTCGTCCGTACCGGCGGGATATCTACCACGAAAGGGTGGATACCCGCTGTGCGTCGTGTCGTTCGATGGAGGAACAGGGAAGGGGGAATTAATTCAAATAATTCCTGCGCACACTCTCCAAAATGTGCCCTATAGAAAACCGAGAGGCTGGCCACTCTGCGCCTGTGCTTGAGACTTTGCAGATTGGTCTTAACCAGATCTCGGTCATCAATGAGCCTCTTCGCACGCCTCTCCATCGAATCCAAAGCAGAAAAGTGACATTTGGCTGCACCTACCCAAATGTGAGAACAGTACTCCACACATGGCCTAACCTGAGCTTTGTATAAGGTTAACAATTGCCTCGGTGTGTAGTAGTGTTCTCGCGTAAGGCGTTTATATGAAGCTTACATTCTGTATTGTTTATTCTGTGCGTCAGCCACACCCCTACCCGGTGTTTACGCAGGCCATAAAAGTATAGTCTGTGAAATTGGAATAAGGAATGTTTACATTTTGAATTAATTGTTTTATTATACAGAATTCCATTTTGGTTTATTTTAATACTGCTTTTGAAGTAACATATTTATGCATTGCATAAGCTGTTGGTGTTACTCTTCCAATAAATTAAATAAATAAATAAAAAATATGTGTGGTTTTATGAAACACGGTAGGTATACGTGAAACTTTTTTTCGTATTGTAGACATTTAACTAAAATTTTTTGGATAAATATTCGATTTAGGGTATTAAAATGGCATCATCCTCGTTGTCTAAAATAGTTTTATTTATTTTTAGGGCTTAAATTATTTTTATTTATTTACCATTTTTATTTATATGATTAACGCCTGTCGCCTTCAAATAGCAACATCTTAGTTGCGTGCTTACCGTGTGATCGCACTTAGCGCGATTTTTTCTATGTACCGTGTATGTTCTTCCATTTTGAATTACACTCCCTTACGCGAAACTGTGCAGACGTTTTATTTTTAAAACCTTGAAGAAGTTCCCTAAGATACCTAATTACCAGCGCCTACACTCGTTGATCAGTTTTTCGGACTGACTAACGGTGTCGTTGTTTATCAAAAGCAAGAAATAGCAACATAAGTATATACCTGGTCATCATCAGCCCTTCAGAATGTATCATGTAGTAGCACCCGTACTCAATCAGATAAATGTTGAAAGCTAGGTCATCCTAAGTACTTCCGTTACTGAGAACCGATAAGTATATACCTGGTCATCATCAGACCTTCAGAATGTACGTATATTATGTAGTAGCACCCGTACTCAATCAGATAAATGTTGAAAGCTAGGTCATCCTAAGTACTTCCGTTACTGAGAACCGATAAGTATATACCTGGTCATCATCAGACCTTCAGAATGTATCATGTAGTAGCACCCGTACTCAATCAGATAAATGTTGAAAGCTAGGTCATCCTAAGTACTTTCGTTACTGAGAACCGATAAGTTCAGAACCGACCGTCACGCGACATGCAACACAGACCAAAAAGTTTGAGACGATGTAATAAAAGTTTCACTTTAATAAGTAGTTAATCGTTAATCAAATAATCAAATCCACGATTAAAGATTAAGATTAATAATCTTAATCATTTTAAATTTGATTATGATTAATTAATCGTAATCAAATTTTTTGATTACGATTTTTAATCATTAATTTTTAATCGTTAATCAGATTAACTTTGGGCCAACACTGGTGGAATGTTAAAATGATTATTATCAAGGTGAAACATGCGCTGGTTTCTAAGTTACATCTTCAGCAATAAAATCGTGAACCTCGCATTAAATTTGGTCTAGCAGATTTTACATGATGCGTGAGCAAACATGCAGACTGACAAAAATTAAAAAAATGACCGTCCATTTTCTTACATATCTGCTATGTACCGACATCTAGTAGTTACAATTTTATTACATAAATTACAGATAAATTGTTACTATTACTACAGCTAACTTGTTTGTTAAAGGGAGTGACGATTCTTCGCCCATGGTGACGTCGGACCCGACCTCGGACTCATCGGATACGGGCGCTAGCGGCAAATGCAGTGACGAATCTAACTCCGCTAACAATGTGTGGGGAAATAACCAACCTTCGAATGACAATTGCAATAAGCCTGTGTCCCTACGAACTCCAGATAAAATGACTATCGCTGATTTTTCTAATAACAACGAAAGAAAAAATGAAATGAACTCTAATCAAGTAAGTGCATTCTTATGATGTCTCTAGTTGCTTCATTATTTTTTTATTTAAACACATTACGTCATTACTATTCATTACAGATTAATAAACAATCCAACAGATAATTGTATGTTGCATCAAATCATCTTGCTAACAGAAATCTTAAACTGCCAATAAATAATAAAAACGCCTGTTATGTATTGTATCTTGACTGTGACTACTGTTATGTACTCGTATTAATCTCTAACTCTATTTCACTCTTGCGTAAGGAAATGTTTTTTGTATTATACTTAATTATTTGGAAAAAAAACTAATAATACTTACTGATTTGTTCTTAGCTATTAACACAACACGGGAAGTTCAAGGTTCGTGTTTACGCCACTAGCATTATCTTAATTAAATTTTTACCTCACTAAATTCTAATTGATTTATTTCTATCGTCGCAGAAGAGTCCATGCGAGAGTAATATTAAGGATAGGGGACGTAAATCTAATTCAATCAATAAGGATAAAAAGACTACGGCCACCGAGACTTCAGATATTGGCTACGGAACACAAGTAGAAAATCAGGAATCTACATCGAGCAATGAAGACTTGCCGGCCAACAAGCCGGTGCATCAGAAACCACATAATCCTAAGCAGAGAGTGAATACTAAAAATCGTTCCAGTAATAGCACTTTACAGGATAAAAAACGGAAGAAGATCGTAAAAAGAGGAAAATCTAACATGTTTGTGTCTTTATTATTTTGTGTTTGTTTATAGCTCAGTTTATACGGACATTTCGGGGGTAAAATTAAATCTAACATTTTATTTTCAGTATTAACGTACAGGGCCTTTCTCACAAAACGCCAACGGATGATGACATATCGAACGTGCTGAAGGAGTTTACGGTGGATTTTCTACTGAAAGGTTATAACTCGTTGGTGAAGAATTTCCACGAACAGATATTAGCTAACCAGCAGGTGGAAATCGATACATCTCATTTCTTCTGGCTCGTGACGTACTTCCTTAAATTTGCAACGCAAATAGAGCTGGACATGGAACACGTGTGTTCCGTGCTGTCGTTCGACATCATATCGTACATCACGGCCGAGGGCGTCAACATATGCGAGCAGTTCGAACTGGCCGTTAAGTTAGATGGCAACGATCTGAAGCCATGCATGAGGAGGCTGCACTTGGTAATATGTGTTTATTTTTATTAATTTATAACTTTATTTATTTATTTAACAATTCTTGTACACAAATACAGTATGTGAGACTTAATAATAGAAATTTTGTACAAAGGTACTGCTTATTTCTATCAGAAATCTCTTCCAGCAGACCTAGGAATGGAAAGTAACTTTCTAGTTTTAGTTGCATTTTCTAGTGTACTTTTAACATTTCCAGACAAGTTATGAAATAAATAATTGTTTGATTGGTATCAGTATTTACTAAGCTTATTTATGTATAGTGAATCACATTAAAATGCAAGTATCTGCGAAACATAGAATATGGAAAATAAAGGAACCGAACATCGTATTACGAAATTGTATTTGACGGTCACTACGGCTTTCATAACCTGTAATCATTTTATTGACATAATTATAAGCTAATCTTAACCTATAATTATGTTGAGCTTGTAATGATTTATGTAACGTTTTTTTGATTCAGGTTGTAACAGCCATCCGCGAGTTTGTCCAAGCTATCGAGGCATACAAGAAGTCCACGCATTTGACCGACAGCGACCAACAGTCATTACTGGATTTGCAAATGAAAATGTGCGAGACTGAAGAACTACGCTCGCTGATGGTGCTTCTGATACGTTATTATAATCCTAACTATCAATCAAAACAGTATCTACAGGTTAGTAGTATTTATTGTTGAAAGGTTTAGTGACACAAGATGGTTAGAAAAACGCGGTCGAAGTTGAAGGCAGGGAGCTGGTTATGTGATATGATTGATGTAAAGTTAGTGCACCCAAAATGTCAGCAAAACAATTAAGACACTCATTTAAAAACCATCAGTGATTTTTGTTTGTTTGTTTCGAATGGTACGTTGCTTTTGACTTTAGCAGCCTTTAAACCTTCACGCGAACAGAGAAGCGAGCCCGAAATCAGAGGCTTACAAAAGGTTATTGTTTTTGCATTACAGGATATAGTTGTCACTAACCACATGTTGCTAATGTTTATGGACGGTTTAATGAAACTACCGGAGTACAAAGGTTCCAGCAATATGGTCGACCACGTACGACAGTAAGTTTGTTTATGTGTTTCATACTTTATTAGCATAACACGGTAAGATATTGATAAGTATATAATTCATAAATTAAAATAAATATTACTTATTGTTATTACTTTAACGCCCCAACTCAGAGTCACTAACGGTTACTTAAATCGCTTCTTAGCAAATAATTTGTATGGTGATTCTGTACTGAGGAGCGATTAAAAAACCGTTTGTTTCTCTGAGTTGGGGTGTAAGTCGTATAAAGGAGCTTTGGCTCTTAGTAATCAGCTATGTTCTCTTTTTAGATTTGCCAACAAACACATAATGTACCATTATGGACTTATCCTCGAAGATTATGAAGGAAATGGTGAATTCGTGAACGATTGTGTGTTCACCGTGATGCATCACGTGGCCGGCGAGCTGGACGCCCTCATCACCTTGTTCCAACCGAAGATCATAAAGACTTTCACTTCCATTTGGAAGTTTGAATTTGAAGTTTGTGATGTAAGTATCAAATTCATTTTGTAACCGTTACATGTTTTAAAAAAGTAAAGTTGAAGTCACCTGCCAACTATCGTGCACAACTTTACCTCATTACAAAACCCGGATGACCGAGTTTTGTTTGGTTTAGTATTGCTTAACAACGCCATCTATTGAAGTAGCTTTAATGTTGCTACTCACCAATAGATATCAGGAAGAGTCTATTGTAGTAGTTTTTCATTGCCTGGAAACACAGATAAAACGACATTTTCTAAAAATGAATCCTAGCTAGATCGATTTATCGCCCCTGAAACCCCCTGCATACTAAATTTCATGAAAATTATTGGAGCCGTTTCTGAGATTCAGAATATATATATATATATATATATATATATATATATATATATATATATATATATACAAGAATTGCTCGTTTAATGGTCATAGCACACATATCAACTCGTAAACGGAACGTAAACGTATCAACTCATGCATGTCAGTATTCTTTGTATGAAACTCCCTACTGTAAAGCACACTTATCGGATCCGTAACGTAATCGCCTCGCCTCGAGACAAGCTCACGAACCGCGGTACGGTGCGTGGACAACTTGCCGTACCCGCGCTTACGTCTCACCGTACGCTATCCGTCGACTTTCCGTTTCCTCGTGCACGCCCTGCGCCGCGGCTACCGCTGCGTCGGCGAACTGCTGTCATTCATTCCGTCAACCAGCGGCCGGCGAGCCGTAAGCGCGGCGTCGCCTAGCCGTAAGCGCGGCGTCGCCTAGCCGTAGCCGAGCTTACGTTAGGTTGACGGCGAGGCGATCCGGTGCCGATCCCTTTCCGAGTTGATATGTGCGCTACGACCATAAAGGTATTAGATTGATAAACATTGCATACACACGAAAACAATTCTAAATTGATGAATAGCTAGAAACGAAATATTTAAATTCTAATGGTGTAAAATTCCACTTCGTGTTTATTTACATCGTATTTGGAACTTGCAAAAGAAAACAAAGAAATTAATAAAATTTATGCTATTTGAGCATTAGTGTGTCACCGAGAGCAAAACTGCCTTTGAATTTCTCACAACGCTCAGATAGTTCTAATTTAAAATTTGGAATTTGGCTTGTCGCTGCTATTGTCCGAGATTCAATACACACTTTTGTTAATGTATAACCAATCATATTTTTTCCAGGATTGGTCCGATCTCGTAGAGTACGTAATAAATACGTTTGTGAAGAAACCGATCTCCCCTAGCAATCATCTGACCTTCCGGCTGGAGGCCGAGAGCTTTGGTGAGGAGGTGAAGGTCACCAGGGAGGAGGATGGCCTCAGCAGCCCCGACGCGGTGCAACCCACTCAGAACAAATCTGTTAACAGCAACAGGGGTTCCAAATATAGGTTAGTTGGTGACAATTTTAATAACACAGTAACACTTGACCTACGTATGTACATAAGTTTGTTTACTTGAATGCGAAGATAGTGAAAGGATCCATCATTTTTGCTTTAAACGATATAATAATATTCAACATTCAACACAGAATAACTTTAATAAAAGCTCAAATTAAGTCGTAAAACTCGTTGATGAACATTTGAAATGTCTAAATTAGATTTAAGTATGAATGTATGAATATTTGATATTTTAAAGAATAAGCGCATTGTTGCTGTTTCAGGTGCTATGTTCGTGTATTTTTCCCCGAATGCATAGTTATATTAGGTTACCAATTAGTTGGTACGCCTGTGGTAATATACAGAAATGATAAAATATGTCTTATTGGACAAATAGCAATTTCATCAACTATTATGGAATCATTCATTTTGTACATTTTTATAAATGAGAATATATAATTTTTATAAATGTACTTAATACAAATAATTGAATTGAATTGAATTGAGAAATACGTGATTCCATACGACTGACCGCACAAATAATATCATGTCCTATCATGTTCGAATGCGCAAATTGCCAGCTGTAACAGATCCCGTCGAAGTGGTTACTGGTCTGTTTGAATTTTTTCGGATTAGTCAATTGGATGACTAGTTATGTCGCACCACGACTGTAAATTACGGCATATCTACCGTACCTAAGTCATAGATTTAAATTATATAGACGGACTGTTCCGAACAAAACCGCCTCACAGTCGCACCAGCCACAGAGTACTTTATCACTACGTGCCGGCATAGAATAGTCTATACATATAGGTCTTTGCCGTAAGTACCTTCCTATACCACAGTGCAATCGACTGAATGGAATAAGTCAAGTCCATGTAACACATAATTTTTGTCTTTATTCCTAGTCGATAATTAAAATCAAACTGTATTTAATTTAAAAGATTTATTGTTACCTTAAATAATTACCTATTAAATATTTAAATTTCTGTAAATTCTCCGTTTACGACTAAGGCCTATATTTGATGTTAATATACATTTCAAATTTACAGATGTCAGTTTAGGTACAGTGCTCCCATGCTCTAAGCCCCCCATCAGCAGTAGGGCCCTTACTGAGCTGTTGATCCCCTAAGCCAATAAACCAATCACTTCACTAATTGTGTTCAAACTCATCAGATCTTTAACCCTTCTAAATTTCTCGGTATAGGTAGGCAGTAAAAGTAAATTTGAAGTAATACCTAGTAAAAGTAGTAGTAGTTGACACCTAGTAAGGACAACAAAACAGGATAAAAATGGCATGACATTTGTGTTCAGGTAACTTACAAAAGCGACGAGTCTTATTTAGTAAATAAACTCACTGGGTCTTTTTGTCGTAATTTAAAAAAAGGCGGACATAAAATGAGAAGAATTTAATGCTAAAACAACTTTCTATTTAGGATATTTTAAATCTCTGACGTTTTCTTAGTGTTTTTTTATCTTGTCTCGTTGGCATTACTAGTGAAATCTATAGTTAGAAAAACAAATAATTTTATGGATGTCCAGTCGCAGCACCTTACCTTACCTTACCCTTATAGTACCTTACAGTACCCTTATAGCGCAAAAAAATGGTATGAATGAAATAAGGTAGTGGAAGATGTATGTATTTTTCTCTGATTTGTTGTGTGTCTGCCACTCCCGCCACACCATGGGGCTGTGCAAAGCGCACGATTGACATTAATCTTGACTATTTCGTTTGATACTTTTTGTCACTATAGGTGGTCTGATGATGAAATATCATCATTGAGTTGGATTTATATGCAATGCAATACGTTGCCCGATGTCATCGGAGATATCGTCAAGTTATTCAGAGATGACGGAATCGTTAAAACAAGGAGATCAGTGATCAGACAATTATTGAAACAATCTTTGATATCTAAGGACGAGTTTGATAAGTTTATGAGCGCCGAAAATGATGGGGATTCCAAGACGCCGTTGGCGAATAAAGAAATGAGAGACGGTGAAATAAAGAAGCTTTGCGAACAGCTCACTCACGACGACAAGTCCAAGTATCTGGACTGGGTGCAAGCAGTCCTATTAGAAACATGTAACGTGAAGATTCAACTGAACAAGAAAGCCGCCAGTGTTAAGCCCGACATGCCCAGGAAGAAGGAGGGCATTATGGGATGTGGGATAGGAGAAAGAAGGAAAGACAATTTACCGGTCCTGTCGCCGGTGTCACATCATTCCCTATGTAAGTGTTAAATATACCTGTTATATTTATTCTATGTGTTAATATATCGCTACTGCAACGTAATGCATGTTTTAAACCGAAACGTACTGTGGGTACATGATTTAGACTTTAAATTATGTATATAATATAATAATGTATGAAGGCTTCTAAAGGAATATACGAAATTTGTGTGGGTATGAAACTACTGATCCAATTGTAACCTTTTTTTAATGGCTTTCAAATACATAATTCAATTTAAGGTAGATTTCTTCAAAAGTGGTTCAGTGGTTTTTAACATAATAATGACTAAAAAGTCTAACGTGCCAAAGGCTCAACGGGGAAAACGTCTGTAAACCTTGTCCAAATTCTACCGAGGTGATCTAAAAAAATTAGAATGACCAGTTTTTAGTAAAAAATTGAAGTAGTCAAATAAAATAGTACCTAAATAAAAAATCGGCTTCAAAGAAGTCAACCAAAAATTATGAAATAAAAAATTAGAGTCCTTAATTATTTTTGAAGTGATATAACTATATTACGAGCCAACAGATAAGCCAATTGGGAGCGGCTTTTACATTAAGTGTGGTTCCCACAGTGTTCAAGCAGTCGGTGCCGCTGGTGCCGTGGAACTGCGAGCAGGCGGCCGTGTGCCGGGACCTCAAGTTCCTGCAGCTGCTGCACAAGCTGGGCTTCCACATGCCCATCGACACCGGCCGCGTCTTCATCCGCATACCCAACTTCTGGAGCCCCGACCTCTTGTATGAAGTCGCCGCTAAGATATCGCCCATTGACACATGTAACGTTTCTCATTATTTTTATCACTTTTTTCCCAACGTGATGATAACATTATCATAATAATGTTACTTACTACTTTAACTGATTTTACACTGATTTAATAATACATGTAAGAACTTCTTACATGTATTATTAAATCAGTCGTTTTTGTGTAAATGTAAAGGAATGCCGTGTTTTACTTTGATTTGTTTTCAGTTATGTCAAGTGATTTTTTGAACTGTATTTTTCGACTAATAATTATAATCGGGTGTGGGAAAACTTTTACTTATCATGTAATTGAACGTTTCAGCCAAACTTAAGTTTTCAGTAAGTGATATATCTGAAAGCAGCCTGCAAACCACAGACCATCACTCTATAATCAATATTTCTGTGGATCTACCAAGAGATACCAATATGGACGCATCACTCGATAACTTCTACCATATCAATAGACCGAAGCATTTAACGAGCACTGTCAACTTTACGCCAATGTACGTTTACATTTCATTATTTTTCACCTCAGTAGAATATCGCACCTTTAGAATTGAAGTGGCTTATCTAAGAATTTTAAGAAAATGACTTTTATACATGGAATGGCATAAAACATGTATTCTATGCCCAATAAATAATAAAAAAATGCCCAATTCTTCAATTACATGTTTGGCGTTTAACAAAAACGATTTTGGATACAATTCTAAAGGTGCGATATAGAAAATGTTACTACAATATTGAATGATCTACTACAATATGAATATCTTTAGGGGCTATATTAAATTGCACATCAGGAAAATAATCACCCATCAATTTATATTCACCAATTAAATAGCAATTATGTCAAAAATATTATCGAATAAATTATAGATTAATTAAACAACCTCTGGAAACAGTTGAACATGTAAAAGTGCCTTCAATTTAATAATAAGTTAAATAATAAATAGATACAAATTTCCTCATTATAATTAATTATATATTTTAGGCCGGGCTCCTCCTACAATTCCTCTAACGATGTAATGAGCAAGCCCAATTGGCTGGAAATGGTGCAAAAGTCACAAGAATATAAACTCAGTGCAAACTTCCATGGGTAAGTTTGAAATGCATTACTTTTTTAGGGTTCCGTAAAATCGGAACCCTTATAGTTTCGTCATGTCCTTCCGTTCGTCCGTCTGTACGAAGCAAAGCGCCGAGACCCTTAGTGCTAGAAGGCTACAATTTGGCATGGATATACATTTATTAAAACTCCAAAATCGTAGAGTAATAAAATATTGAAAAACATTTTTGTTCAACCTCCCCTACAGGTAACGCGAGGATAAAAGTTTTTATTCGTTGCGTACCCTATAGTGCGGGGTATCGTTGAAAAGGTCTTTTAAAAATATTATGGATCTTCTAAGACCATTTTAGGATTTAGGGGTCCCTTTGCGAAATATTTGGTTTTAAAGTGCTAATTTTAGTTAAGAGTCAAGTGTCCCCTGCTGGATAAACGGTTGGGAGTTGGACAAGTGAAAAAATTCTCAAAAATGGGTTATATGATGAATATACAAGGAAAACTATCACGGCCATGTTAGCATAAGTAGTTAATGAGTAATAGTCGATCTTACTACTTTGGAACCCTTCATTGCGCACACAGAACATCGTCATTGCGCGTGGCATGACACGCACTTGCCCGGTTTTATTTTGTGTAAATTGCCAAAATACAAGCAGAAACCTGATTGTAAGTGACCTTCGTCGTGACACCAAAAGTACATAGTTTATAACTAAATGGTTGTCTTAAAATGAGAAACCTTTCACAGCAATTCTAGACATAGTGAGTGAGACACATTATAAAAGGAGAATGCCCATAGCCAGTACTCTCAAAAAATAATTGTGTCACACAATGATTTTTGGATAAAAAATTAAATTAAAATATTTCAAGTATGTTACCCTATTTCGTAAAAAAATACTTCTTGGGCTTAATTTTCTGAAATTAATAAGTTACTTTACTTCCGTTTTGCAAAAGAGTCCATATTACTGTGAGTTTACTATAACCAAAATACAAACTAATTTTGTTGAAAATCTCGTATTTCCTATTACATAATATTGACTAAAGTTAGTAATTTCTCCATACTAAATGGGCATTCTCCTTTTATGATTATTGGGCAATTCACTTACAAAGAGTTCGTATATAAATATTACTGAGTTATATCAATATTTTAGGAAGACATTTCCCACTGAAGATGAGGATATAGTAATGACGGCGCCGGAGCAGGCTAACGACATGACGGCGACCGCGCGCGCCACGGCGCTCCCCGACGCCCTCCTGTCGCCCAGCGCCATCGGCCTCGAGCCCGAGATCACCTACAATGCTCACCTGGAGTCCGACTGTAACAATAGGTACGTATCATAATCTATATTTTCCTCCATCATCTTAATAGGGATGTTGACACTAATTATAAATTAATATAAAGGAGAATGCCCATAGCCAGTACCCTCAAAAAAATTATTGTGTCACAATGACTTTTGGACAAAAAATTAAATTAAAATATTTCAAGCATATACACTATTTCCTAAAACAATCCCCTTTAGGAATAGTTTTCTGAAATTAATAAGTAACTTAACTTCCGTTTTACAAAAGAGAACCATTGGGTCATTTATGTTTGGATATGGGCCAATCAGAAATCTTTTAAGATCCTTCGGGCCAATAGGTTGCATTGATTCCATTATGATTACATGACAAACTAGATGACGTAAGGGGACTGTCAAATGAATTAGAAAAACATTATAATCAGCCAGGAGTAATAGTGTTCTGTGATTATAACACATCACAAACTACATGGCGTTTTGGGACTGTCAAATGAATTTGAAACTTAAAAGATCGACATTATACGCAATCGACTTTAATACGGCGGCATAGAGTCCACATTACTGTGAGTTTACTATAACCTAAATTCAAAGTAATTTTGTTGAAAATCTCGTATTTCCTACTATTAACATTGACTTAAGTTAGTATGTGTAATTTATTAAGATAACATAATTAAATAAAGGTATTTTTATCAGGACACAAAAATGTTAAAGTCAGTACATTTCTACATATTAAATGGGCATTCTCCTTTATATGTAAAGTATTCGTAGTAACATTTAAAGGCCTAAAATATGATTCTTTTATCGAAATCAATCACAATAAATTAATATCATTAATGTAAAATGTTAAAAATTGTATTCACTGTCACGTGACCTCAAGCGCCATTTTGAGAATATGACGTCATTTCTTATTGCTTGCCTAGGCTGTAAAATTTCTTCGAGCTTAGGCTCTTCGGTGATGTATCAGTCATGTAAAACAGACCTTCCTATATAATATAAGTAGTGATAGTCCAGCCGGCGAAATGAGGAGTTCCGGGTTTGATTTCCGACTAAGAGGAATCATTGAAAGTCTTTCGAGTCTACCACGCTGGCCAAGTGCGGATTGATTCACACACCTTCGAGAACTTTATGGAGAACTCTCCGGTGTGCAGGTTTGTCGACGTTTTTCTTCACCAAAGCAAGTGATAACTAACTTCTAATACGCAGATAATATTTGAAAATTAGAGGTGCGTGCCAGGATTTGAATTCGAGCCTTTGCGTTCGGTAGACCAACGTTCTAACCGCTAGGCAATCACTGTTATGTCCATGTTTGAACCACAGCATTTGCGAGACTGCGTCGGTAGCATCGGACCTGATGTACGTGTCGGACGAGGAGGACAAGTCGGACGAGGAAGACGAGCCGGACGAGATTGACTAGACGCTGCCCGCCGCGAGGAATCTGCCTGACTACTAGCGCCATCTATACTCCATTTTACTAGACGAGTCTTATTTGGTAAAGAAACATACATTTTTTATCGTAATTTTTAATTTAAAAAATTTAAAGACAGATATAATCATTTAATGCCAAAACTAATTTCTGTTTACTATTAATTTATTATTAATATTTCTTTAAAAAGTAGTGCGAAGATTGTTTACCAAATAAGTCTCGTCTAAAAAAATGGACTATACATGGATGCGTATTGTCCCTGCTACAATTTACTTTATTTTTCTTTCCTCTTTCTTATCCGATAATTCGTGATGCCTTTGGTGCTGCTGTGTCCATGGGCGACTGTCACGTCCCATCAGGTGGACCGTCAGCTCGTTTGCTGGCTATTTCCATAAAAAATTTGTCTGTTAGCGCGTTATGCCGTAGATGTGGCTGACAGAATTAAAATCTTTTGGTGGGTCGAAGGATTACACTTAACGTGTATAAATGGGTATTAAGGCCACGCCCCTTTTAGTCCACTAACTGTTGGTCACACTTGCGTAACGTCATTATTTCGGTTTAGATGTATTAAACTAGAATCCATAATTAAGCGAATTAGTTTAACCCTTGACAACCCACAAGTGTCTCGCAGACACTTTTTCGTTTCAGTTTTTATAAAATCTAAAGTATGTATTAATTTTTATGAATCAACCTTTTACGTATTTTATCTCCAATATTTAATGAATCTAAACTAAAATAGTAACTCAGAAACCCACAAGTGTCCAATGGACACAATAATATTTTGTTTGGAGTGTAAAATACATTGTTTATTTATATTTACTTACTATCAAATATCGTATCGGGTAGGTAATAGTAACTTCGAGACCTTTGTTTGTATTTTAATCATAGTTTTTGTGTTTATATTTCGTATCAGTTCTTAGAAACTTTTGTCATAAAGATCTGTTTTTGTTCTAAAAAATGGCTAAAAGGTATCTGGGAATAAATTCAATATGCTCTGCCCTGAAAGCTAAATAATGATAGTTTTTAACGATAAAAAAAGATAGACTTGTATATTTCCTAATTTTGAACCCAACAGAATCCTTGATATCAAATCTCATATCTTTGTTTTTTCAAAAATATGTTATTGGTCTCGTATGTGCCAAACAAGAATCGTGCTGTAATTTTATTATAGATGGTCAATTCAATTTTCTTATAATTATTTACTATCCTGATTGGAATCAATGGAAATAGAATATGAATACATTCGAAGAAAAGTATTTTTTTGTCAAATTGCAACTGAATTGGTAACACTTCATATACGGGGTCAAAACAGCAAAGTTATCGTATTATCACTTAAAATTAAATCAGGGAGCTGATCAATCATCTCAACCTGCTGCAAAAAGAAAGAATTTTTGTATTTTTGTCCTTCGAAATTATCTAGAATTTTTAAACAATGTTGTGGCAGATGCAACCACAAAATCTGAACATAAAAGAAAATATATTTATAACAACTGAAAGTAAATAAGTAATAAAAGATACATATTGAAAGTAGTAATACTGTCTTTTGCATTATTATCTGTAATTTAATTGTATAGATGTAATGTGTCTGTTGGACACTACTGGTCAGTTACGTTACAAAAGCATACTGGGTTGTTAAGGGTTAACAGCACACTATACAAATGTCAGTACACGGGTATCAACGTGTTCTTAATGATATTTGGTAATACACGTTTTTGGGTTACTTTTAAAATCTTATAAGTGTTATGTCATATGTTTTTTTTCAACATTGTATAATTTTATAGAATTCATTTAAGTAATGATTTAGATGAGGATTTAATTAGTAAATATTATTAAATGCAGTGCGATAAAACCTCATTTATTACTTAGTTATAGGCTTTATATCATTGTCAAAAAAATTAGTGTTTAAGATTTGATTGTAGATGTTATAGTAGGTATAGGACTATAGGTTATAGTTTATGTTTTTTTGGTTATATACTATGTTACGTTTAAAACTGAAGGAATATTTTTGATACCCCTTACCCTTCTAGATCTAATGAAATCGCTTGCGTGTGTCACTCACTAATAACATTGGAAATTTACCTGATGGGAATATAAATGACATGACTTAAGTTTGTTAGTGACACCGCAATGATAGTGCGAATTTCCTATTGTAAGCGTAAATTTACAAATATACAAATCATGTTAACCTTTTACAGTTATGAATGATACAAATAATGTTATGATTGTTACTTACCTTTGTCAATTAACAATAAAAACTTTACAAAAGAAGGAGACTAATACATAACGTATTTTAAATACTTATAATATACCCTAGATTTTAATATAAGATGAATATCCATGTTTTTTATGATTGTGTTTCAGATTTTTATGACAGCAACATTGCTTTGTTGGTGGTTTTATTATTTTAATTCATCGTTACAGTAAAGAATAAAACAATACAAAATTTAATTGTGTAATAATTTATTACAAACCATTATTATGATTGTAATTACACAAATTAGGTACACATCTAACAACAACAACAAATTATATAACAATTATAGAACTATGATGACACACACGCCCGTCGCCCATGTCTAAGCACACGCCTCATGCACCGTTGAAACAAATTTTAGCTCAAATATACAGCATAAGTTCCAAAGACAACAAGAATCACACTGATTTGCATTCACCTAATAAGTAAATTATCACAGAAATATACTTTCAAGAAGACATTTTTATACCTAAAAGTAAAAAGAGTTGATGTGTGATTGCATTACATTACACTTCATCACGGAGTTTTGTACAAAAAGTATGTTAAGTAGGTACAGGTTAATAATGACCAGAGCCGGCGTTTTGACCATTACGTTGATGATCGAGGTATTTTTGAATCGCCTCGTCATAACTCCTCGATTCGAATGAATTACTTCCCTCTTGTTCACCGGGCGATCCATAGTAGCTGCTAGGGGCTTCATATGACTGTTCAGGTGCGCCCTCTGACGCATATCCATTGCCAAATTGGGCATAATTACCATTTCCAGCTCCTTCATGTGATTCGCCTTCAGAAGGGCCGTATCCTCCTGGGCTCGCTTCGTTGTTTTCGTGTACATCGTAAGTATTATCGCCGGAGGAATGTCCGTTGTCTAAACGTTGGTGTTCGTGATGAGATGGTGCGCTGGGTTGCGGGACATGCACTATTTGCGGGTAGGGTACTGGATACGGCTTCGACACATGGACGGGATACGGCACTTTTTGTACCACTTTCACGGGGTACGGGACGGGCACTTTCACTGCGACAGTTTTAGTGATTTTGATGACTTTGACTGGCGTGTCGTGTGTTATGGTGTGCTCGCCAAGATCTTGCAGTTCACTATCATAACCCTCTACCGGTATAATGTGAGATTGGGAGTGGTGCGACGCGAGGCAAAAACTCGTGCAGCATAGTAATGTTATTAATTTCTGAAAATTCAAAACGCACAAAGTTAATTTAAGTAGGTATCTTCAAAATGAAACTTATTCAACTTTAATAAATTGGGGAGTTTGGTGTAAGTATAGGATAGAACTTAACCACGTAGCCTAGTTGGTACTTATTGACACTGATGGTAGTAAGTTAGCCTGCAAATTAAGTCCCGAGTTCGATTCCAGGCCGGGGCAAAGAGCATTTTTTTAAGTAAAGTAGGTACGTTTTTCTAACTGCAGCCCCAGCCAGGCCTAGCTGTTATATTATTTCTATATTACCTAAGTACTTTATTTATTAAAAATCATTGTGAGATGTATGAAACTGGTTAGTAAATCTACTAATCTAATATTTATACAATTTTATGATAATGTAGGGTACATTTACCGTGGTCGTATATAAAAAATAAAAACAACGTATTACCTACGTTGAGAAATACGCTATTTACTTTGTTTTTATTTATGTAACTAGCGGCAGGTTTCAGTCCGAACGACTTAAAAATAAGACCATAATTATGTAAGCTGTTACATAAAGTGATTGTACCAGGTTCCGAGTAGGTAATTCGTATTTATGTTAGGAGTTCAACTTAATAAAAGCAACAAAATAAATACTGACCAGTGTTCCCATTGTGGTGCAAGTGAGCGTACGTCCAAGGTGCAGTTAAAACTATTCGATAGGATTGTATTCTGGGGCTTTTATATGGCACCTTCCATCGCCGGTGAGAGAAGGCTTCCGGCCGGCCAAACTATTACTTTCTTCAGCATTCGCTCAGATCGCTCGTCGGTAAAGTAGGTGTGCTTCGGACATTCACTGCGTTTGTAAGCACGCCTAATTAACGTTTTGTGTTTGGTTGATTAGTGTTGTTAGTGTTACACATTTCAATGTATATTTAATATATAAATAATTATCACCAATTCATAATAGTTGCAGCGCCGGCGTCTGTTTTGTGACAGTCACTTCTGATAAAATTGATCGATTGAGGTCAAACTCACTCAGTAGGTATTTTTGCTAGGACGATGATTCATAGATTCTTTCTTACCCTTATAAGAAAAACTTCTAGGAAATGTGATAGCATAGCAGGTGTCTACTACCCTATAATTAATGTAGATGCAATGAAGTCATTTCAACGATGCGTACCAATATTATTGCGATCAATGATATTAGTTGCGAAACTTGCGATGCGTGCGAAGTAGGTAGGTATATAGGTACCTAATGAAGACAATTTAGTTTCTTTTTTGTTAGTTCCAAGTTATGAAAATATTAATACCTACTAGGGTCGATTTGCATCCGAAACAAATGTAAACAAACCATAAAAATCGTTTTCTAGGGTTTTCACCAACTGACATGAATTTGTACACCAAATGCGTTTTATTTGGACAAACTACTCACTATGGTATTTGTGATTTCTTTAATAAGTACTTATTGATCGATAACAATTATAAACTCCGAGTAAATGTGGAAACAAACAAAATTAAATAACTCTGTCATCATTCAAACACTTTGCTGTGACAACCTTATTTCCATGAAGCAATTTGAAACCTTTCAACATATTGTACTATTTTGCGTATGCCTATAAATAGAAATGACTACCAAAATCTTTACAGATTAATGGTGCTAACATACGTTGCAATTTGGTCGTATTATTTTCCGAAGTACGGAATATAAGTAATCTGTGGTATGGACGACACTGATTGGCTGACGAGTGACGACCTGCCTGACGTCGCGTCGTGCATCATCCCTCGTCCGCCATTTGCGGCATTTGCCGAGCCTTCTGTTTTGTTTTTAATGTTGGGGCCACACTACAGGAAACGTAAATGCCTATCATCGCGATAAATATAGCGTTAATTATTAACGCAATAAAGTGAGTGGCCACACTTGAACGGTCAACGTGAATGCCCATTCTTGGCGATAAAATTGGCGCTAATGTTCCTTGAATTTTAAATTGTTTAAATGGGTTTTATAATAACCCATTAGGCTTTCCTTCTTCTTTTTAATTTCTTCAATAGTTGCCTTAAAAGGTAGTAATTCCATTATTCGTCGCCAAGCATCATTTTGCGAAGCACGATTCTTGAAACTTTTGAGTCTCGGATCCCACAAACATGGCTCTGTTTGCAGAATCTCGAGAAATGCAATTACTTTTTCGTTAATCCACTCCATAGCCATAGTATGTAATTAACGAAGACAAACACGTGCGATCCCAACGCGCTCATGATTCACACTGACATACGTAGTGTGGCCGCTTCAACGCATTCATTCTTGCGATAATCTCTTTGATGTACCGCCACTTGAGCTATCGCCTACTGTCGAATGGCAGTGTGAATGCCGTTGTCAAATTATCGCGATAAGTCGTGGCTACACCTACGTTAAACGTCCATCATCGCGATAATTAATGGCATTTCCCGTTAGTGTGGCCCCAGCATAAGATAGTGTAATTGTTTTGTTATCGACTTGTTGTTAAATCAAATAATATCACAGAGTACTTAATCACTACGTTATAATATCTGTTCTTGACTGTCGTTGCAATGTGCAATCAACCCGGGCCAAGCGGCATTGACGCCATAAGAACAATCTGAACATTTTCTTCGCCACAGACGAAACGGCAGAAAAGGACTACACTCGCCGAAGAGATGTGGCCAAAAGACCAATATTTATACAAAAAAGATGTGGGATTAAAAACTGCTGAGACCGCTGGTGTTAACCTGACTACAGTGTACCAGGTAATAAGAGATTACAAAGAGGAACACCGAGTTTGCTCACCACTTCCATCTCCAAAGAGAAGTAAACAGAGACCAACTTACAGATTTTGAATTGAGTGGGATTCGTCGCAAAGTATATGAGTTCTTTTTTAGAAATGAAGTACCTACCATTCAAAAGGTATTACAATTAGTGAATCACCCCAAACAACTCGCAAACTTCAAACGACAAGTATTTCGGGACATAATAAGCAAACTTAAAATAAAATATTTGAAAAGGTCGAGAAGTTCTCATATAGAAAAACGTGAATGTTATGTGAAGGCGAAAATACTTATATCTCATCGCTAAAATGAGCGAAGAAGGCATAAAATATATTATACTGATGAAACATGGCTTAACGAAGGTACATATTCACTAATTTATATAGGTATTATTTAATAGATATTCACAATCAATCCTTTTAAAATTAAAGCTCCTCGTAATTAATTCAGGCTATTAATGCCTTGACAAAGTGTGACTTCAATGTCTTTGAGAACTATTATGCAGGTTTACTTGCTATTATGTCTTGATATATGCCTATCCGCACATGGCCAGTGTGGTGGACTATGGCCTAAACTTCTCATTCTAATAGAAGACCCATGCTCAATAGTGGGCCTTGATGGGTCGAAATTATGATGATGTCTTGATATCATAATATGACAGTAATATGTAAGAAAGATTTAATATAATGTTTTAAGCAACACTTTAATGGAGCTAAACCTGTGGGTAAAGTTTTGTGAAAAATATAGGTAATATAATTATGTGATAATCTACTTCAGATAATATAATATATTTATTCTCATTTAAAAACCATACATTCTTTATTTTTCAGGTCATACAAAAAGTAAGGTCTGGCAAGATTTGAGCATTATATCAAGCCGTGAAGCTTTCCGAGAAGGGAAGTGGTGGAGTATGCTACGGGCCTCCTCAATTGTGAAGAAGTAATTATATATGTGCAATAAAGTGGCCTGCTACAACAATCATTTATGCCAGACTGGACTGCTCTATCCAAAAGCAGAGTAAATTAGCCATAGGAATAAAATTGTATAATGTATAATCTAATAATCCATAAGTATAGATTAAAATAAAATTGTTACTAACAATCTGTGGTTGCACCAACGTGTGATAAAGTTTTGTATATTTATTCATGTTTCTATTGCTGTCCAATGAATTTGAAGAGTTTAAAAATTTATAGTCTCATTTTACTGTAATAGTCATATTTGTGAAATCATAATTTTGAAATAAAATTGTAAAAAATATACTTTTTTGTTATTTCACCCTATCACTATAACTACAACCGTATACCACCAACAACTCAGTGGCTCATAACAGGGCACAGGTCTCTTCATAGCTGAGATCTATGCGCACACCTCAATGCTGCTTCAGTGCGGAGCACCTCTACTGAGGAGGGAGGTTAGTAGGCAATCTTGATGCTTTAATAATGTCGACTATTTAACTAATGAGAATATACTGGTCATAAGGTCGACCAAGAAGTTTTTTTTGCCACTACAGTCGTTTATTCATTATTCCAAATGCCGGCCGTACCATAGCAAGCAATGCTGAACTTTTACTATTGGAACTCGCCACCTCTAGAGGCGAAGCTCTCGTGGTCCCGTTTTACAACATTATTCAAGTAAAGTACACATAAAATAAGTATATTAGTAGGTATAGTAGTTTATCTTTGAAAGTAAAACAATGTCATTACGTACGTAAACTATTTTAAGGTTAGGATATAAAGGTTTAAATATGAAACCAATATTTATGTTACTATGCCTTTTAATATATTTTTTGCATTAACTTATCATTAAATTAGTCACTTGATTTATTAGTAGCAACGATAAATAAATAAAGGAAAAAATATATATACTCATAAAACCACAAAAAGTTTTATGTCCCTGGTTGTCAGTGGTTGCTATGCAACGGTTTGTTGTTAAACATTTCGGATCCAAGTCGCCCCTAGTATATGTGTTAGGTTTAGATCGTAAGGTGCGTTGGGGTATGTTCGGACGATTTTTAGTTGTATTTGGAAGATGTTGGCAAACTTTATTTTGTGTGAAAGTTACAATAGTTAGCACAATGAATTATAGTGAAAATTCATTGTTAATAAATAACCTATAAGACAGAATGTGTTTAATGTTGTTATAAATGAAGCACCTACTATTTATCGGGTGTTTAAAATATGAATAAAATTTTAAAACCTTGGGAAAAATCGGACGTTCATGGGTAAAGATCGGACTACCTTCTAAAATCGCCATTGTGCCTTAAAACACAGATTTCATAGAACGAAAATATCTGTTCTTATATGTCCTACAAGATTTTCTTTGGAAATTTTTATATATTGTAAAAAAAAGTAGTATTATAACAAAAGTATTTTTTTTTTGTTTTGGACGTCCGACCTTACCCCACTAGACCAAATCTCAAATTTTCATGGCTCTCAAACTTCCGTGTTCCTGATCCTGATAAGCTTTTCTTTCAGTCAAAATTATTTATCTTTTAGCATATTTAAGATTGGATAGGTTACACTTTTATGTGTTGGATCAATAAATAAAACCTTACAATTGTTCAGCTAATCAAAGATTTATTAAACTTCTTATTTATGCTATTCTCCGCTTTTTATTCGTTCTACTGCCGATATTAAATCCTCCTGCGAATATGATGTTGCCCGCAATGACTTTCTCTCGTACTGACGCGGCATTATGACCCTACAAAGAAAATGCTTAGTTAAAGATAGATAATTATACACATTACATTTTATGTTCGGCCCGTAAAAGGCATCTTAAAAATCTATTAACAATAATATTTTAAGAAAACATAATTAAAGGTAATAAAATACAAATGAATTCACGTAATAAAATAAAACAAAGCACTAACTTCATGAGTTTATTATTTGAAAAAATAGTTAATACTCACCAAAAAAGCCAGCAAAATGTTGTTTGGGGTAAATCCGGATTTCGTAAATTATCCTAAAAGTCGACACTTTCTGTTTCTCGTGCATAACTCACACCTGATGCGTTGGAACGACCAACACGAACTTGGACGTGGGGCAATACGAAAAGGCGTCTCAGGCTTTGTTGCCAGATTATAAAAATAACTACTAATTCCGAATATATTTAACAAAAACGGTCTTCCCCCATATACGATCTTACCCCAACGCACCTTATACCTTCACCTCATGCAAGATTGTAAGCTTTATTGCAAGGGTTATGTATTCTCACGTAACTGTTGCAGTTTCTTTTGTGTAAAACTACCGACTGACTTCGTAGTCCACAGTGCATCGGTGTGAAGGAGCAAATCATCGAAGGGAAGGTTTTGGTTTTAATCTGTCGATTGCATTGATTCTTTACAAACGCACAGCTGGAAAACGAATAATAAAAAATAATTATTTTTACTGTACCGAATTTACAATTAAACAAACTTACTTACACATTTTATTTATACAAACAATATTGGGATGTTGCCAGCTAGCTACCTACTTTAGAAATGGTTGCCACACTAAAAAGAAAACTGCAATTCAGCTCGAAGGACCAAACTTTGTAAGGAACCGGATGAATATCGCAATAAAACACCGGGAGCGTTAGCAGTGATATTTATTTGCAGTCGCACTAGAAAGAAGTCCTAAAAACTTATGAGAATAACTTTGGAGCACGAGACGACGAAACAACGGAACCACGGATAAAATATCCTTTACCGTGACTGAACGTTGTCTGTTCACGATGTTTTTTAGTTTTATTAATCCCCGACGTAAAAAAGGGGTGTTATAAGTTTGACGTGTGTTTGTGTCTGTCTGTGGCATCGCAACTCCTACACCATGCAATGGACCGATTAAGAGGCGATGTTCTTGTTCTTAGCCACAAATCACAATTTATGAAGATGCGTTTCAAGATCGTCAGCTCTAACTGCCGGTTTTTTTTTTAATTTTTAAAGTTTAATTATTTTCTTTTTAATTGATTACGTGCGCACTAACATGTTCGAAGCCTATTTATTAACATGTATAACTTTATATCACGTAACACTATTTGCACATAAATATTAAATTAAACATGCGTCGCTACGAAGGGTTTACAAAGTAAACTTGAGAAAAAGAGTTTGCCTCCTTATCACAAATCATTCTTTCTTTCTTTCTTGGCCGGCAACGCATCAGTGATGCCTTTGGTGTTGCTGATGTTCATGGGCAGCGATAGCCACTTACCATCAGGTAGATTGTCATTTCGTTTGCCAGCTATTTCCATAAAAAATCACAATCAACCCAGGAACAAGGTGTCTATTTAAATTTTTAGATAATATTTTCATAATAATTGAAATGATTTCGTACTCTCAGTGGAAAATAAGATGAAAATTGCAATTTTACAAGAGAGCAACATAACTGTTAAAATATCAGTAAGTAGTCAAAGGAATTTACATTACGATTTCTTGCACAAAACAGTCGAGACTTATGATGAAAATTTGAAAAAATTGAGCATACTATGCAGTTTTTGCCCCTGTTTCTAATCATATTAATAACTAAAATTCAAAGTAACACGACTTATGCTTCTTTCCACTGAGAGTGCGATTTGTGAGCAGGCAAAAGTATACAAAATATTTTTTTACAAATTAATACCCGTAGCAACCCTGTGTTTCAGTACCTATTAAATATTTTTAGTACCTACTTTCTTTACAATTTTTTTGCTATATTTATAATTTTATAACTTCATGTCTAGTTTAAGCAATAAAACTGACACTTTTAAGTAACTGATTTATTTTTGAAAAGTAAGTAGTATGAAAGGAGTAGATACAATAAAAAACTGTAATGTATAGAGTTTATTGATAATAAAATTAATAAGTAATAATATGTTTAAACACTTTAAACCTTCATTCTGTCAGAGAGCACTCTTACAATTGAACCAGAGCCCCCAATGTTGAATGCCTTTTCATGCCACAGCAACAGATGTCCACTGGAGCCTTCAGAGGGGTACTCAAAACCTCTATAAATATATTTCATGAGTATGTCTATGTCATCTCTTGATAAAGTTCCAACTACTTCTTCTATTTGCGCAGACTTTATCGCCAACAGGACTTTAAGTGTGAGAGCTAGAGCACCATCCTGATGTACAAAATTCCTGATTAGTATTGAATTGTACTAGTTGTGTACAAATTAAAAAAACTGCACACAAAGTAGCCTAAACTAACTTTGATGAGCACAGAGGCTTTTCCAGAATTTCTTCAATTGTTTATACCTGTATTCACTTAACATACTTACATAGGTATAACATAGGTATACTTACTTTTATTGTCTGATCTGTTGTTCCTAATGGTGCATTACTCAAAACAAGTTTAAGAGCTTCAACATACTTTCCTGTATATCAATATTAAGGAAATACATAATTATGTAATATTTTTTATGATGCAAACCTAATTTTTATGATACAGGGAACACAATTAAATAAAAGAGAAAAATATTTTTGTCATGTCATTTTCTTTTTTAGTGTAAAATAAATATTAGGTCATTGTCAGGTGTAGTGGCTGAAAAACGGGGGTGCTGTTACTTCTATCGGAGCTGTGGCCTATAAAAAATTGGTATTGGATAAATGTGAACAAGTATAAAATGATTAAATAATAATATTTAATAGAACATCTGACAGTCTCAGCCTCTCAGGTGGTATGCCATATTTGTTTTTGTACATATTGTATGTTTTCTTCAACATTTTGGTTGCCAGTGGACTCTGGACTCTGGATTCATAACTGTCCAACTGTATAAGCAAAGTTAATAGAACAAATAAAATTTTATGGATAAACTGAACAACTTCATACTGAAATGTCATGTCCTTCCTTTGCAATCAAATACATAAAGATAATAATTAGTCAAAGCTTTCACTATAATATTTCACTAGACTGCACATAAGTATGAAAATTAGTAAGTTTTGTTCATAGAATGTGCATGTGTTGTGCCATCAAGTAGGCAGTCTGATTTACTGCGCAACTAGTTCACTGTTTTTATGCATATTTAGGAAACTAAATACTCCATATATTAATGAATATCCTGTTAATTAATATACATATTATTTTTTGTTTACATTTGCAACCAGTTATAGCAACTAGGTGCAGTCCTAGTAATTGCTTGATGTGTAATTATAAATGTGCATGCATAAGATTAATATTGTCATTAAAGCTATACAATATGATACTAGTCTGCTGGGTGGCATGAATATAAACTGAAGTACACTCTGTGTAAAACTTTTAGTCTGATCCAGCTCAAATTCATCAAAAGATGATAACAAGGTATCGAAAGCACTCATAGCCTGGCAACTTGTGTCGATCCTAAATAATTGACAAAGTTGAGCAACAACAGGCGCTGTCGGTAGTTGGATGGGTGACCGCTAGTGGCAAAAATTCTTGAGGGATCCGTACTTTGGAGGGCACAATAAGCCGTCGGTCCCGGTTATTTTCGTAAGTTAACAGTCGTTAAGCCATTTCGGAGGCCGTCGGGGGCATGAAAACTTCCGCCACTTGGGTTGGCCACTAACCCTTCCACCAACTTGCACTGGAGAATCGTGGTGGAGTATGCACTAGGCCTCCTCAAGAAGACAGACCTGTGCTCAGCAGTGGGCCATTAATGGGTTGTAGCCACAAGGTATCGAAAATTGAATTACACTGAAACTGTTATCAAACTATGATTCATACGAAATCTATGTAATATTAATGGTCGTGTAGTAAATGCCACAACTGAGGATTGTTTAAAAAGCATTAGAGGTTTATTACATTTTATAAAAAGGATATTGATTGAGTAATGAGCAAACTTCTCCCTCATCAGGTCCAGTAGGTACTGACTGTTCAGCCTCATCTTCCTTGAAATTATCCTCGTTATACTGATCAATGTCTATCTTACGAAAAGCGGAACTTGAAGTATTCTTAGCCATTTTAGGGTGGGCGCTTCAGTATTATTGTTTTGTGACCTTGTTTATTATTTTCCTCTTTTTTATCTTGTAACTCTAGTCTAATTAATATAAATTATTTCCGAATCCGAAGAGAACGTAAACAATAAAATAGGTAAGAATTAATTGCGATACGATGATGATGATGACAGTTCTATTCTATCATCTATGTCTATCTATGATATCTATGGTTTATTTTTACTCTATGTCACAGGCAGACACAGATTAAATACCACAGACTAAGTTAAAACCATGGATGTATACTCTAACTGGATAAGTAATTTTGTAGAGGTACCTGAGGACGTATGACGTCGTAGCCTAAGGATCATTTTTCTATCGTGTCCATGTTATCTGTAGTCCCAGGATATATTATTCGATTATGATTTTTCATAATGATATAAAAACATCTAAGATAAATATTATAAATACCGTAATTGTGTGGTAGTTTGCAACACTGCGCAAAAAGTTGATGCAATTTTTCAGAGTGGCGATTACAGTCATCGGGGATTTGTGAAGACTGCGGTCATCATTTTTGTTTGTGTTGCTTAAAATGTGCTGTTGTACATTATTTTAAATTCAGTAATTTTGAAGAAATTTTAATAACATGTTTTATTTCAATATCATATTTTTTTACCAGGAGAAAAATTACAATAGAAAATATTTTAAAGAACCGTATCAAAATAGGACATAATTTTTATAAGTGTGGACACCCTACAATTATGAAGGACTACCTCAATTCGGACTGTGATTGGTCGAATTGGGTCGAATAGTCCTTAAGATAGACATCATCTAACGATTCTGTGCTTCAGGTCATCGATCCAGATAGTGTAATATATCCATGGCTGGTGCTCACTCATACATTTATAGTCTAAATTTTCTCATTGATAATAATACAACACCACATTTTAAGCAACACAAACAAAAACGACGACCACAGTCTTCACAAATCCCCGATGACATAATCGCCACTGAAAAATTGCATTAACTTTTTGGCGCAGTGTTGCAAACTACCACTCAATTACGGTACTTATAAAATTTACCTTATGCCCCGTTTAGACACGCGAGCGAGCCACGAGATATTCCGCGAGACCCGCGCGAGCCCGCGTGTGTAAACAGGACGATCGCGCGCGCGTCTCGTGGCTCGCAGGGCTCGCGTCGCACAGTGGGACGAAAATAGGGGTTTCATAGACTTAGGATTTTTTTGTTAAAATTTGTTTGTTTCTTGTCGCAAACTGACGTAGAACCTTTTTAGAAGCCACAACATTACCATATTTATGCACCGCAGGCGACTATAACACGAAAAAAATTTTTTTAAATTAAATTTGTATGGAACACAACAGAAAAACCGATTTTATTCGAGACTGAGGAGAGTGCCCCTAATTCCCTCTGGTACGATTATTGCCACTATTTTTCTCTATTTTTTGACATATCGCACGTTGCGCGCACTCGATAGACTTTGGGTGAAAAAAAAAGAAATGTTTTTTTTTATTGTTTTTCATTTTTTGTACGTTATTTTTTATGCTTAAGGGCCTTCAAGGCCCTATTTGGTACTAGGCCTGTTATCTTAAACGAGCTGCTGCTATAACTTACCAATTTAATAACAGTTTACCGGCTAACCTGTCATTGTATAATAGGGTACATGGTTATTTAATCACTTACTAATGACGATCCCTGTGTTCATCAATTAAGTCAATGAGCTCGACTTGATGTTGTCAGTACTCGGCTCATTATTGTTACTATTTTAATTATTATTGCATCTACTTAACTAATAGGTTACATGGTTATTTAATCACATACTAATGACGATTCATGTGTTCATCAATTTAGTAATGAGCTCGACTTAATTAATGTTGTCTGTACTCGGCTCATTATTGTTACTATTTTAATTATTATTGCACCTACTTATTACCCTATCGCCTCATAGTCCCAGTCCCATTATGATGGCTAAAGCAAGTATAAATACAGGGAACACTGTATATTTACTTTAGTTAAATTTTAACTACTCTCTGTAAAACTTTGCCAGTAATCATTGTGAAAATGGAAACTTCTACTTTAAAAACAAATTTGGACCTTTATTTGATACTGAAGCAATCTGGAAAGCTTGGAAACTATTTAAGAATGTTCGAGACTATTCAGTCTCAGTTGAGTCTAAGTTTGTCAGAAGAAGATATAGACATTCTCCAGGAATTCTGTCGAAGATTTAGTCAGTCTGTATTGAAGAAATGGAAGTTGGCGAAATGTAACACAGACTATTTCCGAAAACTTTACGCGGATTGGTTGGATCATAATATTGAGTGGCCAACTTGCGTACGTGAAAATCTACGGCCACAGTGGTCTTTTACTGAACTTCAAGTAACGAGTGAACCCGGTGATTTTTGTCTACCTTCTACAAGTGCATCAGTTGGAACATCAACTTCAACTCTAAGTCGTGGACTTAAACCATTCACAGATATTGGAACGAAACAGAAGATACGAAGGATTGAAAATTTACAATATCAAGACCGAGAAGGCTTTGAATTGGCGTATGCCACTGTTGCTAAATTTAAACAAGAAGGTAAAGATAATTTGGCAGCAGCAATAGATATTCTTTTTAAAAACCCAAAAGAAGCTAATAACATTGTTCAACGGACAAAAGGAACGAAGAAGTTTACACTTACCCCTGCGAAAGCACTCGGCCTATTAATATCACTTAAATTATCTAAGTGGCAGTATATGACTTTGAGGGAATCTACTCTACGTGAAGATTTCATAGATAGATATCCTTCGTATTACAAAGTCCGACAAGCTAAGATGGATTGTTACCCTCCAAAAGAAGCAATAATGATAACAGACAGAATTGCCAAAGTGTCTCTTCAAGCACTTTTAGATATTACTGCTGCTAGAATTGTATACAAAGTTTACCACAAGAAACTAAAGGCAAGTGTATGACTTTGATTTCAAAGTGGGGATTCGATGGAGCTTCAAGCTAGAGCAGGTATAAACAAAACATCGAAGGGGAAGAAAGCAGCGATGACAGTGATGAATCAGTTTTTATGACAACTTTAGTTCCACTAAAACTTACTGCTGCGGAAGAAGTCATATGGGAGAACCCGAGACCGTGTTCGGCATTGTATTGCCGTCCAATACAGTTTCTCTTCTTAAAAGAGTCTAAAGTTCTAGTACAAGAACAGTTGTCCTAAATGGAAGATGAAATAAAAAGCCTTAAAGTTACCCTATACGAAAATAATGAAATCAATCATAGTCTATTAATGACCATGATCGATGGGAAGGTATGTACCTATCTTTCAGACGCCAAATCTCCTGCAACTTGTTATTTGTGCTTGGCAAAACCTTCTGAAATGAATGACTTGGAGACAGTTGCGCAAAGACAAGTGCAAACTGATCTCTACAAATTTGGATTATCTTCTCTGCATGCTCGTATTAATTGTATGGAATGCCTGCTTCATATTTCATACAGACTAGATTTGAAAACATGGTCTATAAGAGGAGAAAACAAGCTTGTATTAGAGGCAAAGAAAAAGGAAATTCAATCTAAATTCCGGGAAGAATTAGGTTTGCTGGTCGATAAAGTAAAACAAGGATCAGGAACAACAAACGATGGGAACACGGCAAGAAAATTTTTTGAGTTTCCAGAAAAAACTGCTGCCATTACCGGCTTGGATGAAGATCTCATACGAAGATTTGCAGTAATTTTACAAGTGATAGCATCGGGCGAAATTATCGACATAGAAAAATTCAAAGAATATACTTGAAAAACCGCAGAAAGGTATATCGAGCTGTACAATTGGTACTATATGTCAGCAACGGTACATAAGATCCTTATGCATGGTGCTGACATAGCCAATGTAGCAATTGTACCTATCGGAAAACTTTCCGAAGAAGCCTCAGAAGCTAGAAATAAAGATTTCCGCAGGTACAGGGAGTTTCATTCTCGGAAGTCTAGCAGAGTTAATACTAATCAAGATATTTTGAACATGATGCTTCTTTCATCTGACCCATTAATTTCTTCCACTAGACCTGTACTCGATGCAGCTCAAAGGAAAAAGTTAAGTGCTGAAGCCCTAGGACTTTTAAAACTGAGTACAAAACATGTTGACATAGAATTTTTCGATGTAGGTAACATTGATCCTCAAACAGATACCGACTCAGAATATGAAATGGATGAGTAGTTGTATCAATGTGTTTATTTTTTTTTCTAACCTAGTCAATTGTGTTGTTACTAGGGCTCTTGGCTATTATATCTTAAGATTTTAGAAATGATTTTTTTGGGACCAACTTTAGATAACCATACATAATTTAACCTGTTGTAGTAATTTACCTAGTGAGTAACTTGTAGATTATACGTATAAGTAGGATTATTTGCAATTTTGTAGGTAATGAATTTGTGAATAATGTAATAGATATTAATATTATGACAAATGATTGTTTTAAATGTAAGCTTTAAACCTTAAAAAGCAATGGGATTTGTAAGGTAATGCCCATCATAAAGTATTTGGGACTATGAGATAATGGTTGATAAGTAGGTGCAATAATAATTAAAATAGTAACAATAATGAGCCGAGTACAAACAATATTAAGTTCAGCTCATTGACGAAATTGATGAACACAGGTATTAGTAACTCATTAGTAACTGATTAAATAACCATGTAACCTATTATACAATGGCAGGTTAGCCGGTAAACTGTTATTAAATTGGTAAGTTATAGTAGTAGCTCGTTTTAGATAACGGGCCTAGTACCAAATAGGGCCTTGAAGGCCCTTAAGCATAAAAAATAACGTGCAAAAAATGAAAAACAATAATTAAAAAAACATTTAATTTTTTTTCACCCAAAGTCTATCGAGTGCGCGCAACGTGCGATATGTCAAAAAATAGAGAAAAATAGTGGCAATAATCGTACCCGAGGGAATTAGGGGCACTCTCCTCAGTCTCGAATAACATCGGTTTTTCTGTTGTGTTCCATACAGATTTAATTTAAAAAAATTTTTTTCGTGTTATAGTCGCCTGCGGTGCATAAATATGGTAATGTTGTGGCTTCTAAAAAGGTTCTACGTCAGTTTGCGACAAGAAACAAACAAATTTTAACAAAAAAATCCTAAGTCTATGAAACCCGATTTTCGTCCCACTGTGCGTCGGGAGCGGTTTTTTGGGTGCGCGTCAAAGCGGCTCTCGCGAGCACTCACGCGGTGTCACATGATTGTCCAGAGCCGCGCGTGTAAATGAGTGGTTTGATGTTTTTATATCATTATGAAAAATCATAATCGAATGATATATCCTGGGACTATAGATAACATGGACACAATAGAAAAATAAGTCCTAAGGCTATGACGTCCACCGTCCTCAGGTACCTCTAAAAAATTACCTATCCAGTTAGAGTATACATTCATGGCAGCAGCCACCATTTTTTTAGTCTGTGATCATCATCCATCCATAGTGTTTAAGTACTCTGTGTATCCATTAATCATTCAAATTCAATCAAATGACAAATTTTGTTGTACAAAAGTGTCAAAATTCTATTTTCCATTCCAGTTGACCATATTTTTGACTAATTTGATTGTAATATTTACTTTGTAATGGCTGTAATGGAGTGTTTGTAGTGAATAGTGAATATATTGTTTTTTGTGCAATTGGAAACTAACAGATCATTATTTTTTTGTGTTCAAAACTGCATTACAAAACTCAATCACGATGACAATGGGCGATGAACTGCCTGTCACTTCTTTAGTTTTACCAGTTCTTATACGTCCAGTTTTAACTCAGGTAAGAGCAAAAAATGTAGTATCTGTCCCTAAATATAGTATAAAATACCAACGCAAATCCAAAGGTTGGTTAATTCAATAAAACTGACAATACAAATCGTCTTTATTACTGAGTACTGAGTGTTGTAATCATCTATTCTAACAACTACTCAAGTTGATTCCAACGTTTTTGTTATATTGTTGCTAATTACAATTACAGCTAGAGAAATATGACTTGGGAGCGTCTCAGACATTGCGCGCTGCTCTTACAAAGGCAGAAGCAGCTATACCTGGACTCAATTATGATTTGGTAGCAGGAATTATGCGCCGAGCTGACATTCCTGTTAACATGAATGAAAGTCTACTACGGCTTCAAGGCACCCTGACGGAAGCAGAATGTAACATACTTTTCATGTATCCTATCTATAATCCATTTCTTTAGATGTCTTATATTTATTTTACACAGTATGTTTTTTGCAATATACATATAATTAGAGATGCGCCGAATAGTGGTTTCACCGAATAACCGAATACCGAATACTATTCGTTTTAATCTTTACCGAACCGGATATTCGGCCGAATTATTCGGTTTACCATTACCATTTACCAAAAATATGGTCTTGAGGTTTAAAAATAAATGCTGATTTAAGGTTTAAAATAAATGTTGACTATATAAGTTACTATAGGTTAAGAAATAAATAAGTTGATTTGATTTTTCAAAATAAATGTTGGTTTGGAGTTTGATTGCTTTATTTTATTAACTTTATTCAACACATTCTTCATAGGATTTCTTTGACTTATAATATAACATAAATCTTACATAAAAAGTTTTGTCTTTTAGTTTTATACCGTGTCATGTAGCCAAGAAAATAGAAATACTCGAACCGAATATATTCGGCACCAAAACCGAATAATTCGGCCGAATACAAATAGTAAAAAATATGCCGAATACGCCGAATACCGAATACCAAACGAATATTCGGCGCATCTCTACATATAATTGTTAAAGAAAGAAGATACAAAATGAAAATAGTTACAAATAAACAATCATTTAATGCTCAATATTGTTAATTAAAAAGTTGTTAATTTTCTTTTAAAATAAATCATAGATTAATATTCCAGTTGGTACTCTCAAGAGTTTCACAAAATGATTCATCCATGATAAGAATATATTGACTTGTTGAAGTTATTATCTTCTGTTCAATGCCCAGCAAATTTTTGTATTTAAAATATTCAAGCTCAATGATTTTAACTAGTACAGGCACTTCCTAATGTCTTTAGTCTGGTAATTGGCAGGCTATGGATTTCAGTTACTAATGATACAACATAATGACCCAGTATCTTGTCCCACTTAATAGGTTAACTTCCCACATAATTAAAAAAAAATATTCGTCATTTGTATTATATTGTCATGTTTATAATTGATCTGGTATGTTTGGAAGGATTTTGGAATTGTGTGTTGGGAAGTTAGTATACAATACAGCATAACTAAATGTTTTTATCTGGCCAAACAATGCATGTTGCACAATACTCAAGCTTTGTCTATACTAATATTATAAAGAGGAAAGATTTGATTTTTTGTTTGCATTGAATAGGCTCCGAAACTACCGAACCGATATGAAAAATTCTTTCTCTGTTGGGAAGCTACACTATCCACGGGTGACATAGACTATATTATATATTTTTTCCTATTTTTCCCGAAGTGAAGCAAGGGAAATTTTCTAGTATTTAATAAAATGATTTCAATATTTATTCCATATAAATTTTCTGTTTCTATATAGGTGCAGATTTAAGATTGAACAGATCAGAGGAGGCATTCCAGGAACTGAATAAGAAATCCACAGCTCTGAAAAAGATTTTGAGTAGAATACCTGATGAGATTACAGATAGGAAGACTTTTTTGGAGACAATCAAGTAAGTACAACCAACACTTACAGATAAGTTGTAGTTAGACAAATACTGCTTAGTTCCCATGAATATTTTCATAAAATAATAAAGTATTTGATTGCTTCATTGTTTTCTTTCTTATTTCAAAAACAAAATGTTCTTTAATGTTTTTTCACAGGGAAATAGCTTCAGCAATTAAAAAACTGCTGGATGCAGTCAATGAAGTATCCACGTACACTCCTGGCCCTGGTAAACAAGCATTGGAACAGAGAAAGAGGGAATTTGTGAAATATTCAAAGAGATTTTCTAACACTCTTAAAGAGTATTTCAAAGAGGGACAGTATGTATTTTGTTTTATTTTGTCTAATCCGGCGCCCTCTGTAATCCGACATGCCTATCACAGTTGATTGTACATAAAATCAATTTGTAAAAGTTCAAATAGATCCATTGATTTGTGATTTATTGGATTACAATGTACTCTTATTACTCTTATAAAAAAAATCCGGACTATAAAGGGTCTTATTAGGCAGTATTTATCAGGCAGTACGTAAATAGCTATGCAATGAGTATAGGATACTCGGATGAAGGCTCATATTCAAACAGCATTAACTCACCAGTCTTGCAACTTAGAACAATGATTTTGATATAGTTTTGTAGATAATATCCTTGTCAATCAATGCACATACTAAAAAGGTATGTTAATATGTTAGTTTTTGAAGTATGTTAGAAAAACTAAAACAAAATAGTGACATTTTTAACTACATTGAGCATCATAACTTTTTTAATGACCTTTCTAACTTGAAACTTTGTCCAATCTTTTTTTGTAATGAACAGATGGTGTTATTACCTTTTAAAATAATAGATTATTCACACCTAAGCTATGGGACCTTTAAGTCCAGAGAAATTAAAGTCCTTCGGCTGAGTTGTCTAACATAATGAGAAAAAATTAAAAGGGCAGCCATTCCCAAAGGAAGAGTGCTAGACCCCCATATGTGGATATTTTTGTCTATAAAATTTGGTATATTTTATCACCTTAAATTATCGCCAGTTAGTTACTGGCAGTGGCGTGCAGGTTGTTGGAACAAGGCAAGCCCAGGTGTGTCATACCCAGGATCTCGGGATCTTTGGACTGACAACACAGTACACTCCATTCTATACATATAATATTTACCAATAACTAATATGAGTGTTAACAGCTGCTGCAGAGTGATGATAGTAAAGCAATGATAGTAAGCTGAGCTTTTCAGCTTGTATGGCTGTACTGCCACTAGTTAATACTGGATACCCTTGTATAATATAATAATCTCTCATGATATGGTATCCATTTTCTAAATAAATAGTAGGCAGGTCTATTTTGACTGAATCATACTGTGCATTCATTCATCTTGTTAGAGTTAACTAGTATGCATTTTTATTGCTGATTATTAAAAATTGTTTAATTTTCAGGGCCAATGCAGTGTTTGTAAGTGCGCTTTACCTGATTCATCAAACAAACCAAATTCTTTATACAGTTAAAAGCAAGTCTGAGTGAATAAATGAATGAAATCCAAAAGTGTTATATTGAAAATATATATTACAATACATATATCTAAGAATGACTACCAATTTAAATACATAATATAAATTTTCTTCCATTGTTATATTATTATTTAGTGTAAAGTTGTTGCACGAAATTGATTAACACTAATATTTTTTAGAGGTAAGCAACAATAATATTATATAATATTTTTAGCATATGGATTTAGAGTTTATATTACAACCGAGTATTAGTTATCAGCTCATATTTTTAAGATACATGTAACTAATACTTTTGTTTATTTTCGTTATTAGCTGTTTAACTGTCTTCTGTTCATTTATTAAAATTTGAGACTCTACATTGTCATTGTTAGAAAATTATTTAATAAATATTATATTACAACTTGTTTGATTTTGGTGTTTAACTTCCCGCACCCACCTAATTATTGAGTTGAAAATAAAATTAAGTAATATATTTTAAATGTATTAAACCTATAATCTACTTATATTTTGTTGAATTTTAGTACTTATAATAATATGCTTTTACGCAATTTAATATTTACTGAATACATATTTAGTTTTAATAAGTTTTAGCTTTACACATTACATGGGCAATTACATGGGCAAATAATTACTACATTTATATTTAGTACCTGGATGACCGAGCTTTGCTCGGACGCCATCTACTGAAGTAGCTTTAGTGTTGCTACTCGCCAATAGATGCCAGGAAGAGTCTTGTAGCAGTTTTTCATTGCTTGAAAACACGGATAAAACATTGAAGTATAATGTCATAGAACAGACATCTCGAACAAAATGTGTCCCGCCCGGGAGGTTCGATTTTCAAAACTGAGCCCCCGTCCTCATTTCAAAATCGAACGATTCCATTGAAGATTGAAGCCACGTGGCACCAATGCATTGGGACATACATGGTGTTCGCGGTGTCAGTTCTATACGCTAGTAATAATACTTTAGTGGCATAAAACGACATCTAAAAGTGAATCCTAGCTAGACCGATTTATCGCAACCGAAACCCCAGCATTCTAAATTTCATGAAAATCGTTTGAGCCGTTTCCGAGATTCCGAGAATATAATATGTATGTAAATGTATAAGAATTGCCCGTTTAAAGGTATTAGATATAAAAACCGTGTAAGTGCTTGTCAGGCTACGCGCATAGTATGACTTCGTAGTTATTTTATGGAAATAGCCGAAAAACGGGCTGACAATCTATCATCGATTCATAATGGTGACTATGGTTGCCCATGAACATCAGCGATACCAATTACCATAGTCATCACTGATGCGTTGCCGGCCAAGAGAGAAAGAAGTGGCTCTCAATCCACGTGCAGGATTCGAACTTGGGCCCATGCCTAAAAATTCAACTTTAAACTGCTCTCCTGTTATTAAGTTAGCTCAATGTCGCTTAGTCAATTTTTCCTTTCAAGCGTCGATATGTGCGTGGGTAGAAACCTACCTACTAGTACTACTTTGACGAAATCGAAATAGAATTTGACAAAGAGACAGACAGACAGACCGCCTAAAAGCAATTTTGAATTTTAAATCACGAAGCCACTGTTTAGTGTTTTCTCACTTCTTTATTGCTCAATATAATTTTCAGGCGTTTAAATCGCCTTGACTCTATCATCTCATCTGACTTACCTCACCACGCTCCGCAGGAGTTCTGTAAAAACTAATGAAATCGGTGCTATTCGTGGGAAAAAATGAGCAAGGTGAGTTTTTAACAGTGGGGGATTACTGGTGTATTTTAAGTGAAAGAGTTTGGTAAATAAATTTCGTGACTGCATTGACGTGGGTCATGAAGCCTGCGTTGTGATTCGTCTCGTCGTGCCACAGCGGACAATAGCTGGTCGTGGCTCTTGCCCTCGACGCGTCTCAGTTATTCCTGCCCGTGACACTTGACACGGGAATCCACGGTCCACGACCTCACATATTTCCGCGTACACGTTTTTTATTCCATTCAATCTAAGTTATCTATAGTCTCAAACAGCGATTTTTCAATAGTTCTTCCTACAGTGTTAATGCTCTGCTAAACACAAATAATTTTCTACGTAAAACTAGTGTCAGGTTTTCGTTACAATAATAAAAAAAATATTTTTTTGTTATCTTGTATCTCGTTATGGTACATGATACCTACATACCTATAAATAGCATTTTCGTATTTGAATACTTATGTGATTTTTTTTCCATATAGGTACCTATTGATGCAATACGGGCAAATACGTAGATAAAAAAGACTATTTTGCTACCACTGTAGTTTTATCTATACTAATATTATCTATATATATAAAATTGAAAAGAGATACACTGATTAAACAAAAAATCTCAGAAACTACCGAACCGATTATGAAGAAATTTTTCAGGCAGATAGTTTACGCTAAGGAGACGTCAGCTAAGAACGGATTTTTGGAAATTCATCCCCTAACGGTAAAAATAGGGGTTAGAAGTCATTTTCATACAAGCCGACTTCGTCACTTTTAGAGTTATAAATATGAAATTTTTCATGTAAGTTTATAGTAATAAATAAAAGTTAACTTTAACACATTTTTTTGGAAAATCATCCCTTAAAGGATTAATTTACCGGATTGAACTCAGTAGGCAACTTCGTCATTTTTGAAGTTAAAAACATGAAAAATTACATATTAGCTCAAAATTAGAAACTCAATTTTGAAGTATAACGTTTTTTTGGAAAATCATCCCCTAAAGGGATAATTAAGGTGGCCCAAGTTAGTATGGGAACTTCGTCAGTTTTGAAGTAAGAAGAGTGAAAATTTGTGTGTAAGCTTATAATTAGACACAAAAAATAACTGTATCAAGGTTTTCTTGAAATTCATCCCCTAAAAATAGGGGTTGGTAGTCATCTACATACAAATCAACTTCGCCAGTGTTCGAGTTATAAATTTGAAATTTTTCATGTAAGTTTATAGTAATAAATAAAAGTTAACTTTAACACATTTTTTTGGAAAATCATCCCTTAAAGGATTAATTTACCGGATTGAACTCAGTAGGCAACTTCGTCATTTTTGAAGTTAAAAACATGAAAAATTACATATTAGCTCAAAATTAGAAACTCAATTTTGAAGTATCACGTTTTTTTTGGAAAATCATCCCCTAAAGGGATAATTAAGGTGGCCCAAGTTAGTATGGGAACTTCGTCAGTTTTGAAGTAAGAAGGGTGAAAATTTGTGTGTAAGCTTATACTTATGTGTAGACACAAAAAATAACTGTATCAAGGTTTTCTTGAAATTCATCCCCTAAAAATAGGGGTTGGTAGTCATCTACATACAAATCAACTTCGCCAGTGTTCGAGTTATAAATATGAATTTTTTTATGTAAGTTTATAGTAAGAAACAAAAGTTAATTTTAACACGTTTTTTTGGAAAATCACCCCTTAAAGGGTTAATTTAGCGGACTGAACTCAGTACGCAACTTCGTTATTTTTGAAGTTAAAAACATGAAAATTTACATATTAGCTCAAGATTACAAACAAAATTTAAAAGTTGTGTTTTTTTGTAAAATCAACCCCTAAAGGGTTAAATAAGAGTTTTCAAGTAAGTATGGCAACTTCGTCAGTTTTGAAGTAAGAAGGGTGAAAATTTGTGTATAAGCTTATAGTTAGACACAAAAAATAACTGTATCACTGTTTTCTCGAAATTCATCCCCTAAAAATAGGGGTTGGAAGTCAACTATATACAAATCAACTTCGCCAGTTTTAGAGTTAAAAATATGAAATTTTTATGTAAGTTTATAATTAGAAACAAAAGTAAATTTTAACACGGTTTTTTGGAAAATCTCCCCTTAAAGGGTTCACTTAAAAGTCCCTTAAAGGGATAAGAGGACAGGGAGCGGGAGAGGGAGAGGGACCGGGAACGCTAGAGGGAGAGGGACAGGGAGCGGGAGAGGAAGAGGGAGAGGAATAGGTACAGGAAGCGGGAAAATCTCCCCTTAAAGGGTTCACTTAAAAGTCCCTTAAAGGGATAAGAGGACAGGGAGCGGGAGAGGGAGAGGGACCGGGAACCCTAGAGGGAGAGGGACAGGGAGCGGGAGAGGGAAAGGGACGGTGATTGCGAGAGGGAGAGGAATAGGAAGCGGGAGAGGGACAGGGAGCGCGAGATGGACCAGGAACAGGATAGGCGGCGGTAGAGGGAGCGGGAGAGGGAGAGGGACAGGGAGCGAGAGAAAGAGAGGAAGCGGGACAGGAAGTGGGCGAGGGACCGGATGTGGGAGAGGGAGAGGGACAAGAAGCTGGAGAGGGACTGGGAGTGAAAAAGGAAGAGAGAGAGAAAGATTGAGAGGGATTAATATTGAAATTTATAATCAATAAATAACACTTTAATAACGTGTTAGAGCACGAAAAATTTGTTTTTGAAATTATTGTCTGTCTGTCTGTTTGTCTGACCGGGCATCACATCAAAACCCTTGAACTGATTTCGACGGAAATTAGTTAAGTTGTTTCTTATACTTTTGGTCATATTTCAGAAAACTTTTCATCCAAAAAAATTAAAAGGTTTTCCCTGAAACAACATGAAATTTTGTATGGATTAATTTTAAAATACCAGCAATTTGCTTTAAATTTACAACAAACGTTTCTTCTTTATTTGATGGAATACATGTTTTCGAAATTTTCGAAATTTTTCATGAAAAAGAAAAAACAAATTAATGTGAATATTGTTTATTTTTCAAAACCCGCCCCGGAAAAATGATTTGTGACTGTATCGAAGGTTTTACTTTATAAATTCCTAAATTCAATGTAAATTAACCTGTTATTAAATTTTCTTCTGTGAGGGGTACAAATATGATAAGCATAATTTCCGCGTGCGAAGCTGCGGGCAACAGCTAGTAAAGAATAAAAATAAGAAAAATAAGAAACTATTTATTACCACTACAAAAGCAACACACAGAAGGTACACATAAAACAAGAAAAAAAAGAAGAAAAAACAAAAATGACAAAAATATACTAAACACAAAAAATATTAGTATCACCAGAAAAGTCTGTGTGTGCTGCAGTGAAATATGGTAAAAGGCTCATTCTCAGCATATGCAGCAGTCTACGACCACTGCGCTGATTTTCAGAATGAGCCTCGTGAGTAGAAAAGTCAGTCGGTAACAGCGACAGCAGGTACATAGTTAATAATAATAATAATAATAATAATAATAATAATAATAATAAAAACAATTGTGCACATTATATAAAAAAAAAAAATTAGGATTAATATATATATTATATTAGTATATATTTCAATAATAAACATATCATATTAAATAAACATATGGGATCGACAAATATGGGGACACAGAAATATATGGGGAACAAAATATGAAACAATAAATGGACTTACTCGTATGTATTAAAATATTAATATTATTATAGTATGTATTATAATATAAAATGTATAATATAATTGTATTGTTTTGTATTTTAATATAGTATGTATGATAATAATATGTTGTAGGAAAGGCGGTAGAAAGTGTTGGGATTTAAGAATTTTTTTTCTGCTCCGCTAATAAATATATTTTATATTTAATTCTAAATCCATTCACGGATTGGAGAAGAGGAAAGATTTGATTATTTGCATTGAATAGGCTCCGAAACTACCGAACCAATTTGAAAAATTCTTTCACTGTTGGGAAGCTACACTTTCCCCGGGTGACATAGGCTATATTAATTTTTTTTTACTATTTTTCCCGAAACGAAGCGAGGGCGATTTCCTAGTAATAAATATGTATAGTTGTATATCAATGCCAAATTACAGCTTTCTAGCGCGATGCGAGGACTCGATATCACTGGATAATCGATAATCACTGGATTATCCTATGCTGGGGATGGACATGACGAAACTAAGTATAAGGGTTCCGTTTTCACTTTTGAATCCTAAAATGGTGGGTTATACCTACTCATTTGCCAACACCAGAGACGCCCCCACTGATGGCAAATGGGAATAACCCAAAACGGTGTATAATTTTCTTTGTATGGTAGCTATGTTTCGAGGAAACGAAATATTACTTATCATAATTATCACCATGCAAGTGTAACGTCGCGTCGGCTGTTACTAGAGCCCACTGAGCACGTTGGTGATCTCATGTTAACGTTCGTTGACCAAACATAAAATAGAGGCTACTAGCCGACATACAGCCTCGCAGAGGTTCCACCTTGCGTTGCTTCGATTTGAAAAAAAAAACCGGGCAAAATATACGAGTTGGATTTTCGCACCGAGAGTTTCGTACAAACTTGTAGAACTGAAAATTGCTCTTACACAAACTGAATTGAGTTACCGACTTAACCTTGCCGTTGGAAAACTGTTGTCCACATACGTCGAAACAAGTCGCGATCAACTTACCCAACTTCTTTTCATAACGTTGTAACTATGATTGTAAGCTATTCCTTTAGGTACTTATGCTTTATGATATTACTTCTTGCCTTTCATGATTTTATGCAGAAGCACGGCATAAACGGCCGTGGCTTTTGATTGTGTAGACTTTGTAATTGTCGCAGTAGCACGCTCAATCATGTATTATCATATCATGACACCAACCTCCAAGCCTAAAGTATTCTATAATATATAAAAACGGATGGTAAATAACCTTAAACATGTTGGTAATATTTTTCTATTTCAGTTTAGTTAAAACTTGGCTTGCAGGTCATTGGATAATAATGAATAAAATATAAAATATCCAAATAATCTTCTACACGTGTTGTATGAGCGAGTAGGTAGAGGTACATAATCTTAATATCCTGTAAACACCGTATATCTATTCATGCAATAGGTCACTTTCTTTCCGGATCAAATACGAACGTTCGTCTTATGACACCAAATCTTAACAATGAGTCAATCATGCGGATCAGTTAAAATATTCATAGCTTTAAAGCGGAGGCGTAATCGATTTTAACTTCGACGCGTCAGTCCTATACCGGCGCCGCGCTGAGCAGATGAAAGCGCGTGATATGTTCACATTTATGGTACGTACGAATGATTGTACTACCTTACAATGCCATTGCCATTTCGCTGTAACGTTACCTTTATATGTTTAGCCAATTTAGGGATCAGTAATAATGTTACTCTTCTGCTGGTTATCAGAGGAATAATTTTATTTGTAAAAATACACAGCTTATATACATACAGTGTCGGCAAGAACGACCAATAAGAAAATAGCTAGAATTAATTTACAAAAAGGGTTGGTTGACGTGGACCAATAGGGACGAACACGTGTAAAAGGTAATAAAATTAGCAAGGTCGGAACATTAGAAATTGTTGCGCAATAGCCAGAGGCCAGGAGGTAGGTACTCGATGGATAGCTGCGTCGGGCAGCTACATGACTCTCCCCCTAGCGAAAGCGTACCGGAAGCTTGCTGGTGCGTCCAATTCTAGTAGTCTTCAGAATTGATGACTGAACTGGGCTTGACGAAGTACTGTAGCTTGTGTAGGTACTTGTAGTTCCATCATTGGTTTTCGCTAGTGACTGTGGTGATGTAGCTGGGGTATCTTGAGTGATTGCTTCAGGTGTTGAGTTCTCTGGAGTACTGATTGTGTAGGCAGGCTTGAGACGGTCTATCGAAATAACTGCAGATCGTCTCTCGGGCAACAAAATTTTAAAAGTTTTGCTATTCCGCTCTAATACTTTGTATGGACCTTCGTACGTAGGCATTAAAGGAGTTTTTACGGCGTCAATCCTTATAAAAACTTGCTCGCAGGTTTGTAAATCCTTATGAATGAAAATCGGTTTCTTGTTACTGTGTGAAGTTGTAGGTATAGATGGTTTCATCGAGTTTATAGTATTACGTAGCTGTGTGACGTAATCGTAGTCGAGATTTTGTTCCTCATCTATACTTGCAGTGAAGAAATCGGATGGTAAACGTAAATTGTAACCGTAGATAAGTTCTGCTGCGCTAATACCTGAATCTGAACGAGGTATTGCACGTAAACCCATGAGTACTGTAGGTAATTCGTCTATCCACTTAGTACGTTCTGATAGACGAGTTTTCAGTGCGGTTTTCAAACTTCGGTGCCATCTTTCTACCATACCGTTTGACTGAGGGTGATACGGACTTGTACGTATTCTTTGAGTTCCCATGATGTTCAGTAACTTGTTGAAAAGGCGACTTTCAAAGTTTCGTCCTTGATCGGTTGTTATTAACTTCGGTGAACCAAAACGTGTAATCCAATGCTCGTAAAATATTTTGGCGATTGATTCGGCTGATGTGTCGTCTGTAGGTATCGCTTCGGGCCATCTGGTTGCTCGGTCGATCATTGTAACCAGGTATCTGTAGCCTTCGGGTGATGATGGAAGCGGTCCAACTACGTCGATGTGGACGTGTTGAAAACGATCAGCTGATGGAAACGATGTAATGTTGCTTGTTGTATGGCGCTGTACTTTACATTGTTGACACGGAATACACTGTTTTGCCCACGTTGCGACATCAGTATTCATTGACGGCCAAAAATATTTTTGCGTTATCAGTCTTCGAGTAGTTCGTATACCAGGGTGGCTGACATTATGTAGCGCGTTGAAAACGAGTTGTCGGTACTTCTCTGGTAGGTATGGTCGAATGAATGATGTTGATGTCTCGCAATAGATAGATTTTTGCGAATGTGGTAGAGTAACTAGTTTGAGTGATAGATTACTCTGTTTCGAAAGTTGCTCTATGGTACTTTTCTCTTCCTGTTGAGCTTCGGCGATCTTCTCGAAATCAATAGCGGTAGGGCATGTGATACTCTCTATAGGTATGCGGCTTAATGCGTCGGCAACAACGTTATCTTTTCCGCTGACGTGTCGAATATCCGTTGTAAACTCGCTAATGAAGATTAGTTGTCTTGCTCGGCGCGGTGTCTCTGACGTTGAAGGAGGTTTTCGAAGTACGTAAGTTATCGGTTTGTGATCAGTATAGATGATCAGGCTTCGTCCTTCAAAAATTTTTCGAAAATGCTTTATAGACATGTAGATGGCGAGTAGTTCTCGATCGAATGTACTATAGTTTCGCTGCGTGCTTGAAAATTTTTTCGAAAAATATCCCAGTGGTTGCCATTTGTCATCTATGTATTGTTGTAAAACGGCTCCAGCGGATAGGTCAGATGCGTCGGTGAAAATAGCGAGCTTTGCGTGATGCGATGGATGGGCGAGTAAAGTAGCGTTTGAAATAGCAGTTTTACACGCTTCAAATGACTTAGTTGAGTCTTCGGTCCATTGAATTATAGTTTTATCACGCTTCTTTGAATTGTGGAGGTAGGCATGGAGTGGAGCTTGAAGTTCGGCGGCCTTCGGAATGTGGTCACGGTAGAAATTGATAACTCCAAGGAATCGCCTAAGATCTTCGATTGTTTGCGGTTTCGGGAACTGCGATATTGCCAATACCTTTTCAACAGGCGGTTTGATTCCTTGGCTGTTGACAGAGTAACCCAAAAACTTCACTTCAGGTTGTCCAAATACGCATTTTGATGGATTAATGGTGATTCCATTATCTTCCAGTCGACGTAACACGGTACGTAAATGTTGTTCGTGCGTTTTTTCGTCGGAACTTGCGATTAGAAGATCGTCAATGAATGCGTACACGAAATCCAGGCCTTGTAAAACTTCGTGAATAAAACGTTGAAACGTTTGAGCTGCATTCCGTAATCCAGGTGGCATCTTGGGAAATTCGAATAGTCCCATCGGAGTGATGATAGCGGTCTTCTGTATATCTTCTTCGCGAACATTGATCTGTTGATATGCTCGGTTGAGATCGATGGTTGAAAAGATATTTTTCTGTGACAGTTGATACGTGAAATCTTTGATACGTGGTATTGGGTATCTGTCAGGCGTTGTGATTGCGTTTAATCTTCTGTAATCACCGCAAACTCTGATGTCACCGTTCTTTTTGGGTACGATATGAAGTGGTGATGACCAAGGACTTTTGCTTGGACGGCAAATACCTTGTTCAATCATATTCTCGAATTCTTTTCGCACTATTTCATAACGATGTGGGGCGATTGGGCGTGCACGACAATGCAGTGGGGCTCCCGTAGTTTCAATATAGTGTTCGATGTTATGAATGGATGTAAGTTTCATTGATGAAATTCTTGTAGTACCGGGGAAATCCGATAAAATGTTGTGGTATTTATTTTGAATATCGACGCTTCGGATAGTAGGTATGTTTGATGCTTCGACGTATGACTGCGATGATAGGTTGGTAATACCATCTATTAATTTTTGATTCTTCAAGTCAACGATGAGTTGGTGATGTCGTAGGAAATCGGCTCCAATAATAGGTTTGCTTACTTTCGCTACGATGAATTTCCATTTGAATGGTCGACGTAAGTTAAAATCGAGTTCCAAGGTTTTTTCTCCGTAAGTAGGTATGACTGTGTTATTCGCCGCGTAAAGTTGAAATTTCAAAGGGCTTTGTTGTTGACCTTTGTACGGAGGTATAACCGATATATTGGCTCCTGTGTCGATTAAAAACGTCATGTTGTTTTTCTTATCGGTAATAAATAGGCGGTAATTGATGTCTGATACGCTAGGATCCGCCGCGGCTAACGTATGTTTCAGTTTTCCGATTTGGTACTTTCTTGCTTATAAGTACATGGCTTTGTACATTTTCGGGCTTCTGAATCAAAACGGCGATGATAATAACAGTAGGTTGATCTTGACTCGCTTCGCTGGCGCGTAGATATCGACGTATCGCGACTCGTAGATCGATGTCGGTTTTGGCGGGCGAATGGTCTTCGACTATTATTATTGTACGCGTGCGGCGTAATACCATTTTGTGACGAGTCGTAACTTTTGAATGAATGGAATGCATTCTGTGAATTCTTGATAGCGGCAACTTCAATTGAAAGTTTTCGGATTTCTTCGATTAGAAATTGCGTTTCAGAATTTTTTGATGAATCGACGGCTGCGATGTGATTACTCGTGTTCTCCATCATTTTGTCGGCGAGAAGTGCTTGTTCGTCGAGCGATGTTTTCGTGGAGAATGATTCGCTGACGGTAAGAACTGAACGAACGTGTGGCGGCAAATGGTTTGACCACATGAGTCGGAGAGTTGAATCTGGAACTTTATCTCGAGCCAGGCTTCGCATTCGTCGAAGGAGTTGCGTAGGCTTTTGGTCACCTAACTCGACTTCTGATAGTAATTTTTGAAGTTGGCGGTTGTCCGATTCCTCGTAAGCCGATATGAGTCGATTCTTCAATGTGATGTATTGTTCTGTAGCTGGCGGGTCGTATAGCAGGTCTGATATCTGCTCAATATCTTGTTTCTCCAGCTGTGCAATAACCATCTGGGCGAGTTGGTTTTGTCCTTTTTTGAGTTCGCTGGTCGCTGCCTCAAAAGTAATGAACCATAGACGTGGCTTGTCTCTCCAGAATGGCGGGATACGCATGGAAAGAGCTATTCCAGCGATTTCAGGTTGCTGCGGCTGTGGACTTGCTGATTGGGTCTGTGGCTGGGAAGTGGCTTCGGCGTGCTGTGTGTGTTTCTCCATGACGATGGATTGACGACAGGTTGCGGTAGGTAGGTAGGCCTAGTGTGAAACGCTTCTTCAGCAGGGACGGATCAGCAGGGTGTCGCTCGCAGTGATTCGACGAGGGATTCGTCGAGCAGGGATTCCTCGTGTCGGGTGACTTGCTTGAGAGTCACCGGCGTAGGTTCTTCCAGCAGGGAATCTTCCGTTTCAGAGATTCTTCGGACAGAGTTTCTTCAGAGGAGAATGATCACGTCGGGGTCACCAATTTAGCCAATTTAGGGATCAGTAATAATGTTACTCTTCTGCTGGTTATCAGAGGAATAATTTTATTTGTAAAAATACACAGCTTATATACATACAGTGTCGGCAAGAACGACCAATAAGAAAATAGCTAGAATTAATTTACAAAAAGGGTTGGTTGACGTGGACCAATAGGGACGAACACGTGTAAAAGGTAATAAAATTAGCAAGGTCGGAACATTAGAAATTGTTGCGCAATAGCCAGAGGCCAGGAGGTAGGTACTCGATGGATAGCTGCGTCGGGCAGCTACATATGTGTACCTTACACAATAAACGAAAATTAATTGTCTCTTACATTTTCCCACGTCGTAAAGTTTGGAATAACAATGTAGAGACGAATGTCGCTTGAGATTGCCATGTTGACTTCGAAGATCGACTAACCAGGATTAACTTACATAGTAGCGTTGTTTGCATTTTGTACTCGTTTTGATTAGTACACGACGTGTCTAGGCTTTCTATTACGATAAAAGTTCAAATACTTTCTAATTTAATCTGATTTGGGTTATTTAACAATAAAATAATTTTAATAGGACATAAATTATAACTGTAAGGGAGACCGAGGAGAGATGAAACAATTTTTACGTTGTGACCCATAATTTTATAGACGATGGTATGTAGAGTGTATTAGGATACTCAGTGAAATCTTGTTTATTTGACTAATAAATGAACAGGACAAAAATTGCAGCTATTTGCTTTTTACCTCTTGGCTAAAACAGGTAATTTATCAAACTGTAGATAACGATAAAATATAGACGAAAAGTTACTTTTATGTATTTTTTAACCGATTTCAAAAAAAGGAGGAGGTTCTCAATTCGACTGTATTTTTTTATGTTTGTTACCTCAGAACTTTGGACTGGGTGAACCGATTTAGATGATTCTTTTTTTAATCGAAAGCTGTTGCTTGTCGTGTGGACCACATACATTTGAGCGAGATCTGACAATGGCATCCATGTCAAAAGCATATAAGTCTTAAATTTGCATTAAGTATGTGCGCGACAAATGGACAAATAACTCAATATCGCGCCAACCGATTTCGATGATTCTTTTTTTATTTGGTGTACTTCATTTGAAGTCGGTAATTTTTTTATTAAAATGTTAGATTATTGACTTGATATTTAATAGCGACTGAAGCTTCTATCATGGACCATGGCGTAAATGAGTGCCGAGCGCGCGGGGAAATGGTGGAAGTGTGATATTGGTGACTTTGCCAAGTTTGCCAAGAAATTTCAGTTGTTTCAACTTACCTTTGTTTCAACTCTCCTCGGTCTCCCCTACTGGCAGATGGCAGATTTACCTACATTTTCATTTGAACATTATAATCTTAAATGAATGCTATTGCAATCAAATAATATCATTGATTGCAATCATCAGAATCACCTTGTTTATGTCGAACTGTCGAATAAAGAGTTTTTAGTTCTCAAAATAAAAATCTTCCTTGTTTATATTCCGTGTAAATGTCACGAAATGCATAAAAAATAAGAAAAACGCTGGCGGATGGAAACGATCGTTCAACTTAGCTACCTACTGTATTCTTTATTTGATTTCAATTACTTAAGGATGTGAATTGTGTATTTAAAGAATAGCATATGTACTTGTTTGTTTTTCAAAATTGTTTCGGACTAATAGCGGATGATGAAGTCAATATTTGTCTACTATAGGACGGAATAGAAGCACCTTATTATTATTACTTATAATTGATGCCCTATGAAATAATGATAAGAGAGATGATTTTTTTTCTCATGTATATAATATTCAAGGAGATTACGATGATACCGTCCGTCACACATTGTTGTACTATAAATAAGCTATATTATAAATACAAGAATATGCATTTTTGAGGTAATCTTTGTTAAAACATATTAAGACTTGTTATAATTACTATTTTCTGGGGACAGACAGCCAGGATAAAACCCTATTTTCTTGAATAGGTCATAGACTATCTGTGAGCAAAGTTTCATCTTAATCAGTAGCGCGGATGAAAAGACAAACATCTAAACATTTATTTTTCTTCACATTTATAATATTAGTAAGTAGGTACAAAGTAGGAGGCACAATATGATAGAAGGATTAGTGACATACAACTCAATGCTGTTAAATTATTAAATAAATGTAGTTATTCTATTTTGTTTATATTGAGTAATTAAATTTTTTAACTTTTTAAAACTCAGGTTTGTAAAATATTTTTTTATTTATTTTTACTTTTCAAAACCCTTAAACTAGAAGTGTGGATAAATCGTTTCAAGTGAAGTACCATTTGTAACCATTTACGAATTAACATTACAGACTACAAAAACCTAGTTGTGAATGCAACACATTTTGAATGCATGGTAGAGGAGCATCCCGTAATTGTTGCACATCAATCTCCGTTCCTGGTTGCAAAAACAAAGCATTTGTTACTGAGATATTATCATTCGGATAACCGAAACTGTTACCGTGATTTATACCCATACTGACGATTCGAATTGTAACATTATACAGATCGATCGATACAAAGTTCAAAGACGAATTTTGTTTAATTCAGAATGAACTGGCTAATGTTTATGAGGATCTTTTTATTTCCAACTACATGATACATACATACATATTATAATAATACATACAAAAAAATAACAAAAAAATAAATAAAATAAAATACATGTAGACTGTAGGTACATAGATAAGTACCACACAAGAAATGACAGATGAAACAGGAGAAATAATAGTACTTATAATAAGAAGAAGGCGAACTCATTTAAATAAATAGTGACTCTAGTACCAACACAATAAAGTGTAATTCAGGTCGCATAGCGCTAATCAAAAACGCGTAATGAGTTGCCTTCCTTTCTAACACTATCGCTTAACATCTCGGGCAATGTCAGGGTTGTACTTTTTTGAAAGAATAAAATTAATCTAAAAGTTTAGTGACAATATCGCAGTTTCAGTGAAAAAAGGCAAAAGATGAAAATTGCAATTTTACTGGAGAGCAAAAAAATGTCCAAATGTCAGTAGGTAAGTAGTCAAAGGAATTTAGATTATGATTTCTTGCACAAAACAGTCAAGATTAATGACATACATTTCAAAAAAATTGAGCATATGCAGCTTTTGCCCCTCTTTCCAATCATATTAATACGAGGGTGGATTGAAAAGTTCGCGGCCTCAAGAAGAAAATGAAATAAATTACATACAAAAATTTTATTTCTTAACATAATCTTCACCTAACTCAATGCATTTCTTCTATCTGTTTTGCAAAGCTTATATACCGGTTTTAAAAAATGATTCTTGAAGGTCTGCCAAATACTGGTTCACTGTGGGTTCAACCTCTTCATTTGACTAAAATTTGTGGCCACCAAGGTGTTTTTTAAGTTAGGAAACAGATGAAAGTCGAAAGGTGCCAAATCAGGCGAATAAGCCGGGCGGGATAGCAGTTCAAAACCACAATCACGAATTTGAGCCATAGTTTCGACAGATAGGTGAACGCGTGCGTTATCCAGGTGAAACAACACTTTCTTTCTCAGTTATGCTGGACGTTTTTCTTTAAATTCTTCACGAGACGACACAGTAGGGTGCAATAGTATGTTGAGTTTATTGTTTGGCCTTTTGAAACATATTCCATTATGGTTCCACGAGCATCCCAAAAAAACTGATGCCATCATCTTGCCAGCCGATAAAATTGCTTTTGCTTTCTTTGGGATCGGTTCATCAGATTTTTTCTACTGCTTGGACTGTTGTTGAACTCTGGTGTATAGTGATGAACCCAGGTTTCATCCATAGAAACAAAACAGTTCAAAAAGTCCTGCGGTTCAGATTCAAACATCTCCAAACGTCTCCATTTATGATTCAATTCTGAGTCCTGACTATAATGGACGCCGCCATGTCGCCAGATCTCTTTTAGTGTTTGCTTGATTTTGAGTTTCCTATTGGTGCAAGGCGTAGGTAAAGAATGTTTGCGCCCGAGCGTAGGATAGGTATTAATAAATAATAATATAAAATAATAGACAGCTAAAAAACAAATCTAAGCAAGGCCGTATTGGAGCGGAAATATTAACCCCAATCCCTGGTCGGATGGTTGTCGTAAGAGGCGACTAAATCCGGCCCGCTGACGCGCTGGTGTTAAGGAGGTTATATGGGTAGGTAATATTGACTTTAACAGTCGTTAATACTGGGGGATTGAGAGCCAGTTCTTTCTTTCCTTTTCTTTTCTCTTTCATGGCCGGAAACGCATCAGAGATACCATTATTGTTGCTGATGTCCATGGGCGACGATAGCCACAGGTGGACTAAACAGGTGGACCACGACCAACGCCTGCACTTAACATCAGGTGGATCGTCAGCTCGTTTGCCGGCTATTTCCAGTATCATATTAGGTATTGCACAGCGGCACATATTATTGCACGTTGTTTAACTTTACTCCCGTGCAATGATAGGCCACTTTATCACTATATCCTAATGCAATATTTACTACTTTTACTTATGGTAGCTTTAGTATTACACAGTCAAAGACCCGCTATTATTTTTTACTTTGCTGTTACAGCGGCCACTGTAATACGAGTACATGCCTTGTAACAATTTCAAGCGTGTTTCTATTATGGTGCGAGAGATAGTCCTGTGACAGACGGACGGATCCGGTCCAGTATGCACTCTTTTTGGCACCTACTCGTTATTTTGAATGTACAAAGAAATAAATAAGGACAATTTTTGAGAGCATGCAAGCAGCATGTTACTCAAAAGGTGGTCCTATCGCTAAACAGCGATCTTTGCCAGACAGCCTTTGGTGAAAGAATCCTTGCAATCGAGATAATAATTCGTCACCCTCCCCGCTAAGTGTCATATCTAACAAACTGATCTATCTACACTGACATACCTACAAGTACATCACTTTAATTTGCAAAATTTCTAGCTAACCATCGTGTCCGTATCGTCTACCGTTTAGAAGAAAATTGCGATTTTTGTTTTGCCTATCTGCAAAAGGAGACAAAAAATATTCTCACTAACTGTCTTATGTACAGAAAGATATTTTTTCAAGACTGGCCAGGCAGAGACTACGCTCTCTTTCTCTTAGGCGATAAGTTTATCTAATACCTTTAAATGAGCAATTCTTGTATATATATATATTTTCTGAATCTCGGAAACGGCTCCAACGATTTTCATGAAATTTAGTATGCAGGGGGTTTCGGGGGCAATAAATCGATCTAGCTAGGATTCATTTTTAAAAAATGTCGTTTTATCCGTGTTTTCAGGCAATGAAAAACGGCTACAATAGACTCTTCCTGACATCTATTGGCGAGTAGCTACACTAAAGCTAAAGCAGATGGCGTTGTTTAGCAATACTAAGCTAAGCTCGGTCATCCGGGTACTGCTTTCTTAAGAGAGGAAATAGGTCTTCTCAATCTGACACCTCCCAAAGTTTCGGTAGAAAAATACAATGATCTGATGTCCCTAACATCAGATGACACTTCAATCATTAAGCTGCCAGAGCATGTGGCAGTTTATACTTCACTTTCTAATTGAGAAATCATGATACCTCTTTGATTGTTAATTTTATTAGCTAACTGTTTTATACAATTAAGTTCCTGTATCAGACCGTGCCTACCTAACATTATTATTAAACTTATTTTAATCCTACGGTCAATAAATAAGACTGATTGATTGTAACTACGTTGTAACTATAACGCCCCATCTTGTGAGATTCAACGCCACTAAAACACAGACGTGTCTCTTCACCGCCAATAGGAGCCCGCTCACCTTGGCTCCTACTTTTCAGAACGTGTCCTTGGATTATACCGACTGCCTTCAGTTGTTAGGAGTTGAGATATCCTCCAAGCTCAACTTTGGACAGTTCATCGAATCCAAAGCTAAAGCAGATGCAAGGAAACTTGGCGTCCTTGCGAAGGTGCGGCGGTACTTCACACCGAGGCAACTTTTAACCTTGTACAAAGCTCAGGTTCGGCCGTGTGTTGAGTACTGTTCTCACATTTGGGCAGGTGCAGCCAAATATCACCTTTCTGTTTTGGATTCAATGGAGAGGCGTGCGAAGAGGCTCATTGGTGACCCAGATCTGGTTGAGATCAATTTGCAAAGCCTCAAGCACAGGCGCAGAGTAGCCAGCCTCTCGGTTTTCTATAGGGCAAATTTTGGAGAGTGTGCGCAGGAATTATTTGAATTAATTCCCCCTTCCCCGTTCCACCATCGAACGACACGACGTACGGCGGGTATCCACCCTTACGTCGTTGATATCCCGCCGGTACGGACGTCGCGGTTTGCATCGTCATTCATTATGCGCACCGCTAAGGATTAGAACAGCTTGCCTGCGTCTGCGTTCCCGCCCACCTATGACGTGGATGACTTCAAAAAAAGAGTGAATAGGCTTTTATTAAGTTAGTGCGCCCACCACCCTGGACCACATCTCCACTTACCATCAGGTGGGATTGTGGTCAAGCATTAACTTTTTTTAAGTAAAAAAAAACTAGTACTAAAGAGCGATTTAAGTAACTGTTACTGACTCTGGTTGGGGCGTAAATAAACAAAGACCAATTAAAAACTAATTACTAAGACATTTTTAAGAATGTGATTGTAATAAAGAAACTAATACGGAATACCTTCTTGTTATAAAAAGCTTTGAATTTCAACGAATCATTAGATATAGTTAGTAGTTAGGATACATAAAGTACATAGCTGAATTTCCAAAATGCTCAAAACATAATTTTTGTTACTTCTTATGAAACTCGTGATAAATAAATGAAAACGATAATATCTGATAGTATTTTATTTATATTTTTAAGTCAAATACTGACATCCTAACTAACATAAAATATAAAACAAAGTTCTCACAGAGTGACCTATCTGTTTCACATGATTAGAAGTAAGTAAATATATACCTTAGAGCTTTAAGACTACTACTGACTTAAAGAGTAAGCTAAATATTGTAGTAAATCTTAATCATTTCATTAATGAAGTCAAAGCTAAGTTAAGCACAGTAAAATGATTGTAGCGCTAAACCGAAAAACGGTTGCCCTGGAAAACTATCAATTGTTAGTTAGGACAGTTAGCGGGGAGGGTGACGAATATGACGTGGTAGGAAAACAATTGCATATAAACCTACAAAATATCGAATAGGTACCTTCATATCGAAGAAGGAAAGAAAAATAAATACATTGAATATGTTGGATGATGAACAAGGTTATGGCGATAGGTTGCCCTGTCGGAGGTCACTGGGTACTAAAAATAGTTAACACCGGCTCATGCATGGTAGTAGGGTAATTTATTCACATAGGTAGCTACTAACCCCCCGTAAAAATCGATTATGAAATGTTTTTTGGATGTTTCGATCGCGTTGCCGGTGAGACAGAATTAATGCGGGTCGTCCGCTTCGTTTTTGATCGGCAACGCATAACTGATGCATCTGGTGTTGCTGACATCCAAGAGTGACGCTGACCAGGTACTGTGGCTCGGCAGGATCGTCTACTAGTTTATTGGTTATTTACATTAAAAAGCCTCGTCCGGAAAGTCTTCACACTTAAAACATAGACCGTATGTAATAGTGAATTGTATTGTGACTGAACTAGATTTATGCGTAATTATTCTCATATGTCTGGATTTCCTGTTACAGACGATCGTCTAGAAAAATATTGACAGACATTATTCGACAGTCTGACATATATTTCCCTATATGTTTTCAGATCTGATAAATTTCCATGTTTCAGGAGACAGATGTGGTCGAAAAGTAGACGGTATAGCAACCCGTGTAATGGTATGCGAGATGAAATATTAATGGAGCATCTGCTGGCGTCGGTCTGTGCGGCAGTTGCGGGGCGCATATGCAATGGTGTCTACGCATGAAGATCAGTGGTAGGGCTACCTCCGTGACAAGTGTCCAAATGTCCCGTGGGTCCTGGACTTGAACTAGAGCTAAAAAAAGAAATTGGGAAAATTCACGTTGAAGTGTATGTAGGTATGTGTTTTCCAAAATGCAATCTGCATTCGTTTCGGTTCAAATTAGGTACTTTTTTGGGTTAATTACTTAAACTTACCCCTGACGTAAATTTTAGCTTTTAGCTACACCATATTGTTCTTAGCTAGTTACATTAAGTACAAAATTTAAGTATTGGAATCCTGCTTCTCAGTTTTCGCAATTCTGCTTAGTTAAATTGTGACAGGTTTTTTAATAAAAAAAAACTATATTTTATTTTGTTTCTAATATATTTTATGGATAAACTGTGATGTTGATTCAGGAGTGTGACGATTTGTGACGAGTGTGTCGTTCTCAAATTATCTCGAAATGGCCGTATCCGAATTGCCCTATGCCACAAAATGAATATGATAAATTAACTGTTTTTTTATCGTAATAAAAATAAATTGGAATTTGTATGAAAATTTTAAAATATAAAAATTTAGGTAGGTACTTTTTTATTTCACCTAATTAAAGTACTTATTATGTATACAATTTTGCCATTTTGATGGCAGTTTGTTTATCCATTTACTGTAGAAGTCTATCGGACGGGAGGCAATGAAGTCACCGAAAGCGTTTTGTACTACTTTTCGGGTGTTGAACTTTTTCCCACTTAAATTAAATTTTCAAAATTGTTAAAAAAGTAGAAATCTGTTGGGAGAAAGCGCGGAAAGTACGGTGAGTGACGGAGAGCTTCCAGCTGTAACTCTCGTAGCTTTGCGATGGTCTGTCGTGAAGTGTGAGCTTGCGCGTAGTCGTGGAGAAGTAATGGGGAAGAGCGATTGACCACTCTTGGTTGTTGAATTGCGAGCTTTTCCATCATTGAAATACTAGTGAAATTTCACTTACATTGATCGAGTCGATGCGTGTCTCCAAGCTTGCCGAGGCCGCGATGACGAGGGAAAGATAGCAGCCCTGCCGGACAGGCAAATCAATGCAAATTTGACGTACAGTTGTATAATAGGTACGCTGTTTTGACGGGTCAAGTGTCTCTTTGTTGAATCACAATTTATTACCAAAGGAACAAAGGTGATCATTTATCGAAAATGTTTTAAGTATTTAAATATATTTAAGTTTAACAAGAGTAATTTTTGTCATTATTCTTGTGTAGGTAGCTACCTAATAGAAATCAGGGGAAAAGATAGTGGTTTGAATTTATATATCAATTGTACATATGTAGGTACCTGTACAGCTTTTACTTAATTTAAATTTTATTGGTTATCCGTCTGCTTATCTGTCATGTCGCCTTTTCTCAGAAACGCGTGGTTCAAATGAATCAAGTTGAAATTATCCAATACGAGTCTACAAACCCCTTGGGTCTGTGAAAAAATCAAGCTTCTAAGTCAGCGCGATTAAAAGATACGACCGTTAATGCCGTATATTTTTTTTGACAATCGCAATGAATCAAAAGTTCAAAACCTACTTATAGGGTAAGTTCTTCTCGTTGACCTAGAATCATGACCTGGACCTGTTTTAGGTCTTGCAAAAAAGATTAAATAAATAAATAAATAAATCATGAAATTTAACAAAAAGCAATGTATCTAGCATAAGTGAATTTGTAGTTACAACACAAAAAGTTAATAGATAAATATTACAGTATTTTCTCATGTAACACGAAAATTATATTAACAAGTGTAAAATTTTTAAAAATAGAAATTATTTTCAACTTGTGAATTGCCTTATATTTTCAGAAAAGATTAGGAATGGAGGAATGAATATTAATTAACACTATTAACAGCATTAACATGATACGGTACGGAATCATTGATCTCCAAGTTTCAACGGATTGACTTTTTTCGATCCGGATATGAAAAGCCAATAATGATACAAGTTTTTAGCTATTTTAGTTTCAATTTGGTTAGTAAGTAATAGTTGTCGACCATTATTACTGTCTTGCTAGGATTCCCTGTGGCGCCACAGCCAGTAGCACGATCGTAACGCAATTGAGACATTACAATCTTGTGTAATTTTATGTTACTTTTATAGGCAGACAAATTCTAGTTTATCAACCATAGGCAAACTTAGCCAACGCAATATTATGAAGATTAGAATTAAATTATCCCCTTCCATATTATTTTAGTGTATATCCTACAGGTAGGTACACAACAATAGTATTCTCATATTTTTATAGACACTAACATATTAGGTATGTAAAATATTCCTTGTAACATTGACAAACAAGAAAAATAAATGCTAAGTAAATCTAGATTTAGCTAGGAGAATAATTTCAGTATGAAATTAGATTGTCCAGATGCTACCGAATCGATTTACTATTCAATGAGTGGTGTAGTGTTTAGTCAACTACAACACGTGTAACTGTAGCTTCCTATATTAATAGTGTTCCGTATGAACGTAACCCTAACAGTATTGTGCTTGTTTATTGAACAGTAGAGGAGTTCTTTTATTCAACAAGCATATTGCGGAATCAATTCCCACAGGGTGCATGGGGTCACTCGTGAGATAATGTTATGTGAGTGACAGTGGCTGGCGTGGCTGCGCAGGCGCCGGCATCTGTTCCCTGTCGTGGGAGTGCGCGGCGAGACCGGTCGCATCATCGCACCATTGCACCAACAATAACACACAAATCAACGACCAGCCATGACAGGTTACCCGAACTCACCCCTCTGGAAGCTGTGGGAATTTTTCGCCTCTATTAATAATATTAATGAAATCGTTCGCCAAATCCAGAGGGGTCTGTATGCGGATATGGGGCGACGTCGCCTACTCATTGCACAACGACAAACACACTACCCCGCTTTGACCGTAACGGGTACTTGACGCCATTGAGATTTAATTGTTTGAAATTACGGTGTATGCTTAAAAATCGTAGTGTGGATTTCGTGTAATATTCAGTTAATAGCATAATGACTAAAACTTCAAATAAGTAGGGATATGGTTTATTTACGTGGTATGATGCTGGAAATCTTAGCGTTTGCCATGCTGCCAATTCGACATGTTCATTTCGGTTTATTTTGTACCCAGTCAAGTCGACTATTTATTTTCAAGTTTAAATTACAAATAACCTGCATGATAACACAAGTCACCCAGAGATCAGTTATCGTTTTCTTCCTGATATTAGATAGGTAGGTACTTGGTAGAGTTTTAAGTGAAAATAGAAAATATAAGATCCCGCACGCATACAGGCTGTTCCCACGAATTTTTTTATTTCTTGATTATATGGGTATTATTGATTTTAATTTAATTAATACCACTAGGTACTTTCTTTTCTTTCTTTATCTTCTCTAGGCCGGGAACGCATCATTGATATACGAGTATGCCATTAAGGTCGCTCATAGAGAAGACGAGATAGCCACCTCCAAGGTGGATCGTAAGCTCGTTTGTTTCCTTATTAAAAATATTTTCTTTAAAGAAAGTAAGTAGGTAATATGACTATATATGTACGTAGTACAGTGTGCACTAGCCTGCAAATTAATATTACATCAATTTTTCCTTAGGGAGTTGTACCTACTCCTTAGGCAATCTAACCCTAAAAACGAATATAGCTTTGTTCTATAAGTAATAATATCCTTAAAAAGCAGTAGGCAAGTACCATTTTCCTCTAGTATTTTATGTTTTAATGATGACGTCACGGAAATTAAATTATAACCGGAGGGTCGAAATACCATCTGACGCCAGGTTCAACGCGGCGTGACCACATGATAATGGATTCTCATCAGCTCATCAGCTAATTGAACTCGAATATGATATGTAACCCTAATTAAATTCTTGTTACTCTACATGCATGGAATGATATTATATTCATGTCTACTTGTTTACTTATGTATGAATAGCTTAAAACAAAGTCGTCATCTTATCATTCTTCCGCTATTAGGTAATCTAATCTATGCACAACATTTTGATGCGGTATTTATTATCATTTTATAATAATATTGTCTTCGGGATTGTGCCTAGCGACGTGTCAACCGTATGCGGTATGGCTACAATGAATGATCATCATCATAGAGCAAATAAAGGAATAAAGTTAAAGTTTTGAAAATTGCGAGATGAAATGAAAATAAATACGATTTAAGTGATTTTTGTCTAATTTATTAGACTAAGGTCTGAGTCACATAAATAAATATGTCAATATAGTAAACTTTAACAACTCCATTGATGAAATCTATATTTTAAGGTTTAGTACTTAGAATATGAACAGAATAAATAAAATGCATGTAAAAAAAAAGACATGAGAGGTGTCAACGGACACCTGGATGGAACGAAGTTCCTTTCGATTTAAGTATTGTTTTGTTGTACAGCGCCATTGTAGAAACTTGGAATGTCAAATATGATTTAAATTCCAATAATAAAGAATACTTTGTAAATAGAACATAATATATCATTTTAACAAATAATAATAGATGTCGCTACAAAAATGTACTCTGAATCACGCTGTTGAGATTCTTTGTAAAACATATAAGTAATCGACCTAATGACATGAATGTCGGTTCGGTTCGGGTTTATTCAGCCATCTCTGTAAAACTTTCTGAATCACGCAAGCGTGATCCAGAAAGTTGTACAGTACAGCGCCATCTCTGTAAAACTGTCTGAATCACTTCAAAAAGAGGTGTGGTCATTCTTAAAATCAAAAAGTGTCGAAATTTTCCGTCTAGCCCTCTTTCACAACGCGCGATAAGGAACTTCGTTCCAACTTGTTACCTAATTTCTCTTAGTAACACGGTCTGCACATTTTTGCACATTACCTACACAATATTATTTTCATAGTTTACCTCGACGCCGAAGAGGAGTATTTAAAATTAATGCCATTCCAGTTGCGTAGAGTGCTATTAATGTGCATAATAATATTGAATCTATTTGAGCAACGGACTAGCTTTTGTGTAAATAATATGCAGTGTGGTCCAAAATTGATAAAGAATACCGTAGATTTGCTGCAATATTATCTAACAATACATAAGCTTGACCATCACTTGCACAATGTAACCTGAAACCGTTCAAACGGTGAATTATATGTTTGTTCCACCAGTAGAACATAGTATTCAAACATTACAATAATGTAACGAGTCATGTTCCAGACCATAAGTTTTTCGATTATATCGGCCGAGTGGGACGTGTGTCGAGCAACTGTCGTCGGCGGTCGCGTGCCCACTTAATAAGCCCTTAATGAAATTAACGACTGTTCCGACGTGCCATATTGATAGGGATGACCGACAAAAACGTAACAATTACAAGTTTTGTATAATATCACGATGCTCCCTCGGTAGAATAAATTAACGCTAATGTTTTTCCAACCCCAATTGAATGTGTTTTACCCTAAAACGGACTAAAACCCATCAATTTTAGTTGGATTCAAACTGGTATAACTATTTATATTGGTGGGTATCTACGGGCTATTTGGTAAATTTGAACGATATTCTTTGTTTATAATAATAATAATGTAATAAAATTGATTATATTATACGTAAATGAATAAGTATTTTAGTTGTACAAGCATATATTTGTTGTGGAGGTATCCATGACTCAATGTCATGAATTAGGTACTCTCAGAGAATAAGAGAGGCTAAGGATATCATCTACCACGCTGGTGAATGGTGAGTGACTTTGATATGGCCGACCTGTTTGAATGTTTTGTTCTTGTCATTGCTTATTGAGGCCATACAGGATCAAGTGTGCTTGTCAAGTTTGCAGTTTGACTTGTCAAATTTGCAGTTTAACGTGGCGTCTAGTGTGCATGAGATAGCTATATGCCCAGATAGCTATACAGCGTCAAGTTTACTGGATCCCGCGTCAAGTCCGTTGCCAGCCAGAAAATAAAAAAGATGTAAGAACTAGTGAATACATCATATTTATGGTAATAGACTACATTTATGTTTTACCTGTATTGGGGCGGCTTAGAATACTAACCCCAATCCCACGCCGGATGGTTGTCGTAAGAGGCGACTAAATCCGGCCCGACTGTAAAAAGAACCCATAAATTAATTTTAAACATTTTTATAAAATTTTTGATCCTCGTTTCTGTAAAATATGACAAACGTAGATGTGTCGTTGTATTACTGGGTGAGCGATATACGAGTACTCCTCTCAGACCACATTTCCAACTTCCAACTTTAATATTTTAGTGTTTATATTGTGTAATGTCAATGTACTCAGGAATTGGTGACCTACTCTACCATTATCAAATGAGTGCCACATATCGAAGAGGGTACAAAGATTGTCATTGTGCCGCAATATGGAGGGACAGTGTTTACTCACCGCCGCACTGTTTACTACCTTCTTTGACCGTCTGCTTTCGTTCTGTCAAGTCGCTTTGTGCCGAATGAATAAGAAAATTATATTATTTTTGCATTATTTAGGAAATACTTGCTATTATTTTGATTAGTTTGAAGTTACTTCCTTAGACTATGGGCTTCACAGTATGATTACATAAGATACTAATACATCTTTTATACTTATTCAAATTCAAAATCGTTTAATCATATACCTATTACTGACACGTTTATGCATGATTGTTTTATTGTACTATCATTTTTGAAAGGTAACTTTGTCTTGGAGGAGAAGAAATGGCGAAAGAAACTCCTCATTCATCACTTACACAAAAATATCTTTTCTAATCTAATCTGAGTAAAACGATATTGTTTTGAGAAGGAAATCTGAATTGAGAAGGAAGTATAATTTCAAGTATGGCTGTCCCACATCAAGATCAAGGTCTAATTTATCTCTTTATCAGAATTAATGAAAATTGGTACAGCGGTTTATGCATGAAAATGTAGTTAACAAACATACACACTTTCACATTAATAACATTAGTTTGTTTTGCTATAAAGGAATGTCGTATAACGGGTTAACACTTTACCTATTCCTGTCGATCCCTTCTAAGGCGCACATGCATGAATGAACACGTGCGCTCGCATAAACACATGTGTGCTAGTCCTAAATCGGCTCCTTTCAGAACCCCGATTAGATAACGCGGGGTGCGAAAGGCAATTAGTTATTCAAAACCACTATTCAAATATTGTTAAATAAGTATACTAAGGTATTTCCAGTCATTGACTTAAACCCTGAAAGTGAACAAAATGTGAAAAGACAAAAATTATGTGTATATCGGTGAGGCCATGAATCTCCAGTGAAGGTCCAGGGACGGACCTCTTTATCCTACAGCGCTTGTCTGATGCAGAGGCTGGCATATAAGAAATGTCATATCATATTGAGATTAGGGAATTGTCAATAATGTAGGACAGATTAATATTGACGGCGTAGTGTTGAAGTACTTACTTGGGAATATTGATGTGAACGTTAAGAGAACTGGAAATATATCATGGTGCAAAGTAAAAGGAATATCATTTCATAACCAACACCATAGAATACCTCCTTCTGCTATATGTATATTTAATATTAATAATATTATAGTATAGAAATCATCCATATTAATAATTTATTTATGTATTTATCAACTGTCTTTGAATTTAGTTTGTATTTAACAAATTTTTAAGCATTTGTTTAAGTGTTTGTACCTATATTTGTAATTTACGCAATTTCAATAACATTTCCGATGTCAAATGTCAATGACGAATAACTTTCATCTATAAGGACATGAATCTATAAGGATTCCGATTTTACTTCGGAACCCTAAAAAGTCTACGCATATGTGTGCGCTTGCGCTGACGCGATGACGTAGCACAGCGCACGTGCGCGCATCGATTCATCTCCGCGAAGCAGTATCTATGAATTACGACGATAATAAACTTGAGTAGCTCATTCTTAGACCTATAATATTATGATAACGCTAAATGAACGTCCAAATGAGACAGTTACTTCCTGTCTCGATTATAATTTGTGTAGCATATGAAATTTGGGCCGTTTTTAGGATACCGTAGTCAACAGAATGAGTACTTATACGATATTATTGTCTAACCGCTGTTATAATACTTTTTTGGTTTTACACACAATTAAACTTTTAGGATTAGGTACTTTCAAATACATTTAGAGAAAATTTTTAATTGTTACTTCCAGTATTTCTAATTAATTAAATAATTATGTATTTTAAACAGATATGTATAAACAAAAAAATAATAGTTTTCACGAAATAATATAAATGTAAGTAGCAAGAATTAAGGATGACTATGATACCATAAATCTACTATTATCTAGCTAGAGATCTTGCCTTGCAATGCCTTGTAAGCTTTAAAAAATTAAATGAATTTAATCATTCAGAAATCTGTATTATGTATGTATACTTACACAAAAAATACTGATGAAACATAGGTAGGTAATCCTCCGCTCTCCCTCATTGTACATCTTTTCGTTTTTAACATTAAGTAACTACGGAACCATTTGTGTGTTATGCGGAATCGTATTTACACAATTTTTATGTAAGTATAATAATATAATTGTCAAATAAGCTGATGAATTGATGACTTATGGCAGTTAAATCTATACAAATAAATAAAATTGAATTGTCTGTCTGTGATTTCTAAATAAATTACATATTTTTTGAAGTTGTAAATCGATAATACTAAATCCGAAAAACTAGTTTTAAAATTTTGTCTGTCTGTCTCTTTGTTAGTCTCCGCTAATATCTGAAACCACTGAAAGGATTTTAAAAAGACTTTTACTAGAATATTAAGAAGTCGTCAACTTAAATCGAAATCTGACGATTATCAACATCAACAACAACAACAACAACTCTTTATTGTACACCAATATACAGTAACATTTTATACTATTAATAGATATAATAGTACAACAGGCGGCTATATCGCTTATGAAGCAATTTTTTCCAGGCAACCTTAGGGAAGAGGACACTTTAATAGAGACAAAGACACATATTAGGTATCAGATGATATATATGGATGCTGAAAACTTTTCAAAGTGGGTTCAAGAAAATTTGTTGCCAAATTTTAATGCACCGAGCATTATAAGTAGTAACGGATAATGCAAGCTACATGTTCACATTTAAACTTACATACATGGTGCATTTCATTTATAACTATTGAAATTAACGACATACATACGTATAATGCAACGGTTTTTGTCATTGGATAGACCTACTTTACTTATAATATCCTGGGAAAGAGAGTGAACACACCTGCTCTGGACTTCCGATTGCTTACTTAGTTGACTTTGAAAGGGAGACTGGTTGAGTTGTAATGGCTTCGGTAACGATTATTCCAGGGAACACAATAGAAAACCAGTTCATGATTAATTCAGCATAAATATGCAATAGTCCCGTGATCTGGTTTTCGGTCTCGATCGAATATTCTTTTGGATAATATTTGATTAATTTCATATCATAAATATTGAACATATCAATTAGCATAAGCATGAAAATTCACGTTATTCAATGAGGAATAAGTGTCCTATGAGAAAGTATTATTAGATATATTAGGTATACACTTTGTTCGTTGGACTTGTTTAAAAGTGTAAGCATAAAATAACGTTTTAGAAGTTGTTGAAAAAAGTAAACGAAAATATCGAACCGGTAGCTTCCTCGCTTAGGAATATAGAGCTTTATTTATTACACGATAAAGAAATACTGCCAGCATGTCGGATACTGAAACACAATTATTTATATTTAACCCTACTTTCTTATTTTAATGTCCGTTTACGAGAGTTAAAGGGAGAGGTAGAGGGAGGAAAGGCTAAAACGGCTGTAACGATTTTAATGATCTTTGATTTGTTAAGCCAACTAAATCTATATGAGCTTAGTTAAAAGTATCACTACTTAGATTCATTGATTGTTAGGAGATACGAAGTTCAACCGGTCAGCTATTAACAATATACAAATTATTTATATACAAATTAATAATAAATCGTTATACATTATGAATAAGATATTACCCACAAAGGCATCTCTAAAACTTTGTAGTCGTGTAAAGTTTTACGGGAAGTTTAAAGAGATGTTGTTACTGAGTAAATAATATTGCTGGAAGTTATTGACAGGTGTGGGCTAGCCGAGTCCACGTATAACAAAAAATACCTGTTTTCTGAGTAATGTATTGCGTCTTCGTAACCGTTCTATATCAGTGTTAACAGTATCGGAATATAAACGTCCCTATGCAAATAAACTGAAGTCTGCTCAGACAACCCCGGTACATTACTCGGATTCCGGATGTAAGGACTTAAAATACAAATCGTATTTATCCAAAAGGCGAGGGCACATATAACACGTGCGGCTCCATACATAGCCGCTCAGGTAAAGGGGGAGCGTACAGCTGTTTCCACAAGAGTAACATTAAACCACGCCCGCTTTGCTTCAATTTGTGCAACGATTTAAGTGTTGCTATTTACCGTTACTTATAATTATGACTCTTAATTCCTTAAACTCATTTGAGATGTTTAACATCTAGAAAATAACATTTGTTTTATAACAATACCATTAATGCAGTACTCTTTATTTAATGGTTAAAAATATAAGTTTTAAAAATAGACATACTTAAACCTTTTATTCTTTAATCTGAGTTTAAAGCAAACTATTTCTTTCTACGTTTTACTCGTCAAACATATTATGATATTACCACCAGAAAAAAAGCAGATGGGGAAAAGGGAGAGTCGCTATCGTTTTACTGTTCCTAGGACCATCTTCGGTTCTATCATCAGGCTAGCTCTGAAACATATAAAAATAAAAATTATCTTCATTGTACAAGATAATAAAAACAAAACGAAAAAAAGGAGACAAAATGTGTACAATTTGGCGGCCTTATCAATCTTATCTTCCAGGCAACCATTGCTTAAAATAGATAGATGGTTTTGTTTAGAGAAGACAGAGCAGTGTGTTCATCTGATTTACAATCAGGGAAACACGAAGTTGGTTAAATTTTAAACATGTCAGGTGAAACTTACGCTTCCACGACGAATATTACATTTTACACAGTAATCATTTTCTGCAATTTATCCACAACGAGAAAGACAAGGAAAAGTGTGACCAACCGTTTTGCATTTTCATCTGATTTACAATCAGGGAAACACGAAATTGGTCAAATTTTAAACATGTCAGGTGAAACTTACGCTTCCACGACGAATATTACATTTTACACAGTAATCATTTTCTGCAATTTATCCACAACGAGAAAGACAAGGAAAAGTGTGACCAACCGTTTTGCATTTTCATCTGATTTACAATCAGGGAAACACGAAATTGGTCAAATTTTAAACATGTCAGGTGAAACTTACGCTTCCACGACGAATATTACACTTTACACAGTAATCATTTTCTTCACACATTTTCTTCTTTATCCTCACATATTACTAAAACATTTAAATTTAAGTCTAGTCTCTTATTTAGTTTTTTTTTTTATATTTATGTAAAGATCATTTCGGTTCGGTAAATTTCTTTGAAAGCGAGCCGTACCTTTGGTGCCCGAGTAACCTGTGAAGACTCTATTGTTGCAGGATTTGATGCAGCTGCCAGTACGATGGTTGGTATGTCTACACGCGCGGTGCCAATTCTTTAGACAAGAATTGATCTAATGCAATTCGTTGTCTAAACGTGAAAGGGAAATAAAGTTATACAATTTATTTTGTATGTGTGTGGTATACCGCACGAAGAAAAGTATAGGAAGATAAAATATATGTTACAAAGAGATTAAAGAAAATAACACTAAAAATTTAATACGAAGTAAACCTTTGATATGGTCAAATCTAAACCGCAGAGCGGGTTCCTAGTATATTTAAAGATGTCAAGCATTAAAAATGTTCTAGGTAAAATTCCAAAGACAACTCAAGATAAAAATCAAAAAAGCAAAGCAACAACCGATAATTGTTCCATAATTTGGCTTGGGGTCTCCTCTCACAAAGTAAGGGGTACATGCCCTAGTCTACCACGCTGGCCAAGTGCGGATTGGTAGACTTCAAACACCTTTGAGAACATTATGGAAAACTCTCTGGTGTGCAGGTTTTATCACGATCTTTTCCTTCACCGAAGCAAGTGATAATTAACTTCTAATACGTACATAATAAATATTTGAAAATTAGAGGTGCGTGCGGCGTGCCAGGATTTGAATTCGGGCCCCCGCGTTCAGGAGACTAACGTTCTAATCGCTACGTTATCACTGCTATCTCTTAAGGTAACTTTCATAGTAAGTATAACAAACATTTTATTGAACAACCACAAAACCGTTTATTGTATAACAAACAAGATACAAACAGGAGCGGATCATTTATAATTTGGAAATGTAGATCTGATGTTTGGATAGGTTTCCTCTTGTTAGCGTTAAGTTGCGCAAGAACCGTAAGATAGCTGAACAAAGATTAGAGTAGGTAGTCGTTGCTAGGGCCCTGAACTCGCCTATATAATTGACAAGCGGCGCTGCGCACGCTTCATGTCATCGATCAATTTGACCACCTTACGGTTACAATAGCTTACGAAATTCACATTTGAGTACAGATTAACCCTTACCGCTCCACTGATATGATATAGCCCGGTCCAGTCCGGTATTGTTCATGATGCAAATGTATTAGGTAAGTTTTAAGCTTTCAAATCACTGCTTAATCACGACACGAACGATCAGTTGGCAAATCGTCGCAAATGTGAAGTGTGTGTGAATGTAGCTTACACAAATAGACAATCATTTAGTGTAATTGTAAAAGGTGAAATTAATTTTTAACTAATTGCATATGTATATCTTAGAAAATTTGTCTATGATTTTAATACTGATTGGTTTGGAAACTTTACGTGCTATCGTACGTTTAGTGTTCACGAGTAGGCGTAGTAGAGCGATGTTAAAACTGGGACTATTTCGGCAATTTTGTTCGGATTGCAAACAATAGAACAAGTGGCAGGGCGTTGTCGTTGGCGAGTCGTTTAATAATTTACAACGAGTCATTAACGTGGCGTGCGCCGCCGCCGCCGCGGAACAGGTCTGGCTGGCGGCTCTGGCGTGTGTCAATGTTCATTCGGCACCGGGACACCTAGATTGCTATTGTTTTCATGTGTACTAAGAAGTCAGTTATATCTAGGTCAATTGAACAAACTTTGTCTCATGTTTCTTTATACTTATTCACACAATATAAAAAAATTTAGCAAGCCAATGATCCATAGGTTTTTATGTGTAAAAATTTGACAACTCAAGGGAACAAGAGAGGTTATTACCAAAGTCAACATCAACGAAGAAGGAAACGGGGGCACCGCTTATTACTTCCGACTCGACACTTAGACCAATACATATACCAGTACAAAACATTTCACGACTCTTCGAGAACAGTTTAGCAATTAACTAAATATTCTACCATCCCATACTATATGAATTGAACTAGGTGATAAAGAGCTCAACGATCTCCAAGAGTACTTGAGAGATGACATATCTAACCTAGTTCGTTGTTCAGCAGGGTGCATCGCCGCCAAGAGAGATCGGATGGGATCAAGCATAAATGGATCTCTTTATCAGTAGTAGAATTCCGTTGCGGCTTCGTTTTATTAAGAAAATAATACTTTAATTAGAACACAAATAAATAACGCTATACCCTCATATCCCCACACTAGGATTCGCTATCGTGAATGCGATGGAGAACACACAAGACAAGAACACACACATCCAGGACGAGAACAGAAATTCAAACTCATCATTCTAATAAATTAGAATCGGTATATTATTCTAATAAATAGTCTAGGTAAGAATTGAACCCAGGACGTCACGACGATCCAGCATTATAACCACTACGCCACATGGGTCGTTACATTATTATTAGAACAAAGTTTCCAAGCTTCGTCTTAATAAAATATATTATAAATATAATATTATACATTAAGTTTGCCACTGTATTTGAGAAACAAGTAATGCACCAAAATATACGATAACTGATAAGGTGACAGTGAGATAAGCAATAAGGTGACAGTTCGTGATAATATTTCATATAAGTAGTCTGGTGTCATTCATTAGAATTAGCACACAGAAAGCAATGTCTGGTTGGTGCGACGTGGACGGCAGAACAATCGGCAGTCGGCGCCCGCGCGATTTGATCTGCAGTTTTGCACCAGTCCAAGTGATAAGCAAAAGCGATCGTTGGCAATTAATATACATTCTGATTATAACTTGGATTTTTTCAAGTACTTGGGTACAAATTGAAAAGGATAAATTAAGTTCATGCTTGACAACAATCCCACCTGATGGCGATGAGGCGGAAATGGAGAGCGTACTAAGTTAGTAAAAACCTAACTCTCTAAGTTAGTAAAAACCCTCTCCTCTTGAAAACACCCACATTATAATAGAGTGAAAACACCGACGCGGGAAAGCAATTTTTTTTCAATTTCTATTCTTCCTACCCGTACTAATTTGAGACCTTTACTAATTCATTGCTACTCATTATCCAGCGGACATACAATATAAGCAAAAAGTCCAAAAAAGTGTGACGAGGCTTTTACTAAGTTAGTGGAGTATTAGATTTCATCGCAGCTTACCATTGGGTGGGATTATAGTCAAGTATTAACTTATCATGGGAAAAAATATTACCACAAATACTAAGTATGCACCTACTGGTTCATTCATTGGTGAAAACTGGCGATACTTAATGAATTTATTAGGGTAGACTTTTTGAATAAATTTCAGGTGAGAAGAAGAGATGTACAGAGAGGCGGATGTGAGGTTAAATGAATTACATAGCTTTTTTGCTTAAAACTATTCTGCAACCATCATTTAAGTACTTAAGCTATGATAAGTTAGTACATTATATGGTAATAAATAGATTAAACTGAATTCACAAGCCATAGTTTATAAAATAGTTTGCATATAGTTCTGCACCGAATGACCAGCGCCAGTGATCGTATTGGTTACTGTCATTCTATACACGCAATAGTTCCATGTTCTTCCTACATCGTTATTTCTAGTTACTGACAGCAGAAATAACTAAGTGAAGATATCTCGTTACTGTAACTTATAGTAAGGAACTTCCGTCTCCTTTTTTGCTAATTATGTGGTTCAAAATCTACACTCGATTAGAAATAAGTTCGCTAACGAGGAATGACAATACAATCGGGCTGTCCTGCGCCAGCCCCGAGATACCTGGTTTATACAAAGATATATTTTGTATACAGAGGTGCAGTAGGTAACAAGTGCAAGAACATTGAGTCATAGCAAGTGCAATATCCAATTAGGTCGAGGAATTACTAAGCCTACGTGTACGGTGGAGATTGTGCACTCAAGCTTTAATCACTTACAATTACTCACACATTACGCGAATAAAAGTTATAAAACAAACCAATAAACTAGTTATTTGATGATAATAATTTACCTCTGGTTCTACGTAGGCGTTAACTATTTTTGCTTGACGGCAACAGCTATTAAGAATGCAAATGGGAACATCCATTCGGAGATGCAACAGATGCAATTCCGATGTGAGCTTATTTGTCCGTGAACGTTAATTGCATGACGTTTGTTGTCGGTATTGAGTCGGGTATCGACAGATAGTGGCTGTAAACACGTCGTCTGTATCGCAACAATCTATTTATAATCACCGGGCGGCGGGACCACTGTGTGTTAAATGTCTGATATTTACGATTACGCGCCGGAGACACCGGCCCTAGTGATTGGCCTCCGCGTCTCGATTGCAACGAATTTATATTATTAATCACAACTTAATTTTACCACCGCATAGAGCTGTTTTGTGATCAAGTTACCATTATACAAGTTACCTATCCACGAGGTATGAAAGTGAAGGCATTTAATTCTGATTTGTATCTGTAATTATGTTTATAATGAGTGTGTTAGCGTAAGTCATTATTAATTAATTAGTATAAATAGGTGTTTTGGACATACAATGAGCAATTAGAAACTTAATAAGCGTTATTAATTAATTATTATAAAAAATATCTTAATTTTTAACTTTTAATTAGTGACGTTATTAAATACGACATCTACGTATCTAAATAATAACTTATAAGTAGAAGGTACTATATAAAATACCAAATGTACTCGTTGATGTCTTTTGAACGAGCTACACGGAACATAAATTTTCCATTATTGTAAAAGCACGCAGCTAATATATGTATAGCTGAAGAACTAAAGTTATCGATATGATAAAAGGTAAAGCACTAATCTGGGAGCGATTAGCGCACCGGTGTCGCGGGGGGCGAGCGGGGGGCGAGCGGGGGGCGAGCGGGGGGCGAGCGGGGGGCGCGGGGGGCCGCGCACGTGCGCGGCGCGACGGTGAGTAAGCTCCTAGTACCTACTGAATACTGGTCGCCGCAGATAACTCGCTTTATCTAAACCTCAATTTTGTAACATCGAAAGCTTTATTATTGTTCAGGGTTCAATGTAAAAGGTTCATACGCAGCTTTTATTTTAAAAATATGAATGGAATGTATGTATGTATATGTCACCATTGTTATACAAGATTTGTATTGTAGTAATGTTACGAAGTAAGGCACATGTTTGTATGTGAAAAATATTTTTTGATAGCATTAATATTTCATTGTTAAGTGTTGAAAATCCTCCAACAGGTCATATTAGTAGACAATAGCTTGGTATAGATTTTCTGGATGTGTAATGGTTAGTATAATAACACACAGTATGTATAATATGACTTGAATTAACGTTCACATGATATAATATTATTGCATATGATATAAAAACAAATATCTAACCTAAATTCATGTGATCTAATGTTATATTTCATACATTTGCTCTAATAACATTTAGTATAACGTTCATATAATTTTTATAGGGTAAGATATATTGCTCTTTTTATATTAATTTGACCTAATTTTAATTTGGTCTAATTTTCAAATAATTAAATCATCAAACGCTACAGACCCTTAAAAGGTCTACAACATACAGCAAGCATGCGGCAAACAGCAATTACAGACAATCCGCATGCGGCAAGCAAGCAGCAGACATGGTTTCTGTGACGGTTCCGGTGCTTCGGAAATAGGAAATATGAAATTATATCAATTAATCCTTATATAATTTCTTCGTTATACTAAAAAAACTATATCATTAGGTGAAATGATCGTTAGTACTTATGTTTTTCTATCAACTGTTGCGCATCCAGATTTTCTTTCATTTTGTTTTTTGATACACAAATGCGGAGGTAGCGTTGTCTTATGAACAATTCGTAGTCAAAGCAGTAAGTGCCGAGGAATCTTTATCTAGATTGACACTCATAGAAACTGTTTGAATTAAAATTGACAGCTCTACACGACTTGTCATGTTCAATATTGTACTCGACTTAATAGGATAATGAAGATTAATATTATTTTCTTATGCACCGTTATCTATAGGATTTTTTATCGATTTGACTTAATTTTTCTTTAGTTCGATTACTTACGATTAGTATAAGCTGTATTTTATTGTAAATTCTTATTATTATACCGTACATGACAGACATGTGAGCTAATTTAGTAATAATTTTGTAAGAAGCTGCATGTTTTAGTTTTATTTTTAATTTCCTATTCTGTTGTTTTCTTTTTTCTGTTTTTTGTATGTGTTAGTGGCCTTGCAAACAAACGTCAATTCTTTTCTATTCTACATAATTGAAAAGGCGTAATACTTAAAACTTTACATAATCAAAAGTTTTTTATTATTTATTTTATTTTTTACATAATCTTTCGTTTCCTCTTTCTTTCTTGGTCGACAACGCATCGGTATCAAAGGTATCATGATATTGTTGATGTCCATCGGCGAGGGTGACCACTTATCATCAGGTGGATCGTTAGCTCGTTTGTTGGGTAGTTACATAAAAAAGTCCTTTAAAAATTTTTATATTTTATTTTAGCTGTCTCGGCGAACTTCATATCGCCTAACATCAGTGAATGGACTTTGTTACTTTTGTAGTTTTGGTAGGTTTAACAAATCAGAGACCCTCTCTCTCTCCCTCTACCTCTCCCTACCCCTCTCCATCCCTTGATTTGTACGAAAGTGACTTCAAACCCCTATCTTAGCCCCTTAGGGGATGAATTTCCAAAAATCCGATAGTTTAAATAGCCGTCCTCGATAAATGGACTATCAAACACAAAAATAATTTTTCAATTTGAACCAGTACTTTCTGAGATTAGCGCGTTCAACAAAACAAACAAACAAACTCTTCAGTTTTATAATAATTATTAGTATAGATTTACCTACAGACGATGATTCGTTAAAAATCAAATTAATTAATATACTTACTTATTGTCTAATTTCAACGAACCATGTCAGATGTTTTAGTACAGACAAGATTCAACTCCCACGTGCTCACAAAAAAATTTAATTGAATTTATCCGCTGGTTTTATACGAGTTGGATAGATGAGTGCGATACCTGCGGCATTAGCAACGCTCATCACATCACTGTTCCGACCACCCGACCACCCCTTCGCTCCCGGTGCATCCGTTACTATTAATTTTCATTAAACAAAACCATTTACTACCACTAATGACTTTAAAATGATTCTCAGTTATTTGATTATATTAATATATTTATAACAAACCTAAGCTTGGAATTAATACATCACAGAAACTATCCACGCAAAAAAAAGCTTAACTATACCTCCCTGTTATTATTAAGTTTAGCGAATGGTAGAAACGAAATTAGTTATTGCATTTTTTTATTGTAACCCGTTGTTGTGTGTTATAATTTTGTTTCTCATGATCACAATAAAAGACAATAAAATAAAATTATAGGTTTCACACTTCGTACTTACAGGGTATTTGTAACGGTGAAAGTTTAACCCACTATTAGTTGTAGCCCTTTTAATGGGAACAATTGAAATTTGAATATTACACATTAAATAAAAATGTTCTCACAAACCCTCCACTTGTGGATACCGTTGATGTTAATCGGTTTATTTCAAGTTCACAGGAGAGGGTAATTACGGATCAATAGTAACTGGGAACCGAATCTGGCTCATTCAAACTGAGCAACAATTTACTCCCAGATCGGTTACAGAACGCGTAGTGTATTGTAGTTTGTTTTGTAATAGAAACTCCTTATTATTTTCCTTTTAGACGATAGCAATTTTAAAAATAATACGACATCGAAAACAACCACCGAAATTAAAGTGTTGACTTTATCATTACACAATATTTTGTGCAGAATGTCGTGAAACTCGTATTAAAAAGAAAGAGTTTTCTTAAAGTATTTTTAAATACGAATCTAGAAGCAGACACGTCACACAGAGGCCGTGCGTTGTCAGACAAGCAAAAAGTCAGGGATTTGGTTTTTATTAACTCTCTCATACTACGATTTGGTTGCACTTATGAAAACAATTCGCAGTTTTACAGCAACTTTTAATCGTTCTTGAATTTTGATTACCAAACAGCTGTAAAAATATCTAGGTTGCCGAACAGAACAGACTCATTGCATGGCAATTTCACCTGAAATTTACGTAGGTCATAGGTCCTGCGGAGAAGTGAGTACGCGAATATTCATTATTAAGACCTTATTATTATTGGACGTCATTCTTTGTTAATACATATATCCTCCGAATATATTAGTAGCAGCTAAATGATCTTGCATGAAAAATAAGTCGACCATTAATGCGCGATATTTATTATTTATTTGAATTTCTGCGCAGTAAATTTACATTACATATTATCCTTTAATGGATAATTGTAAGTGATTCCTCAAAGGCGGGTAAAGGTGCGGCGCGCGCGGCGCCATCTCGCGATAAAGCTCGCGCCGCTCACTAAGTGAGTCCCGATACCGCTGACGAGTCAATCGCCAACACGCCCACGCCGTCTTAGCCTTCGCAACAGCACTAGCCGTGGCTATCAGGCTAATTTGTTTCATACTACTACTGCACCAAAGTGCTCTTATAGACTTGGAACTGTTGTTTTTTGTTTTCTGCAATCTGGACTTCGGTTCAGTTTCTTAGATCCCAAATTGAATAGTAAAAGGTTTTTGACAGACGTTTTTTTGCAATTTCAGCGTAATATTTTTGTTTTGTTGTAGTTGTACCTAGTCATCGTTTAAAATTTATTTCTAATTAAATTATTAAATTATTTTTATAAATACAAGCAAATTTTGCAGTCACGAAAATTTATCCAAATACGTTCCGGTTGGAAACTTGGGAGCCAGTTCTTTCTTTCTTTTTCTCTCTTTTTTCTTGATCTGCAACGCTGCGGTGATGCCTTGGTATTATTTATGTCCATGGGTAACAGTGACCATTCACCATCATGTGGATCGTCAGTTCTTTTGTCGGCTATTAAAAAAAAGACAGACTGTTACACTATTTTTTGGGACACGAGGTTTAGCATCGGCTTGGCAAAGACATATTCACTCATCATCAACCGCTTTCAAAAGTAATTATTAATTGAATGAATTAATTAAAGAATGTGTAACTATTAAAAGTGCCTAGACACTTCTCGTAATGCATCCAAGTGCACACCGCGAACCGGTTTTAAATAATGAACCACCTCTTGTGATATTCTTATACTTCTGTTTTATGCACATAAAAGAGAAATCCAAGCGCGATTACACGTTAAATGCGTTTATGGGAGAGGTAAAGGAGCCGCCCAGGCCGGCGTAGGAGCCCTAATGTAGTGTCTATGTAGTGCAGCTCGCGGCTATCTGCAACTTACCGCCTCACTAGTCGTGCTCGCCGCTTCGCCACTTATGCTGTGCTGAATCACAATCGATGGCTCTTATTAATGATCTTCAAACATTCCTAACGGTCATTTGGTTTAAATATGACACATTTAAAATTAAGTAACCATTTGTATGACTTAAGTTTTTTACTTAATATAAGATTGCCTACTATGTTAAGGTTGGTAAGCTACCTTGAAATAAATAAATCATCTATCAAAATTTCTAGACTTGTTAATTAAGATAAATTTGAAATCTAGTGGGTCAATTCCCAAACTATCTTCATATATAATTTATTATGTCGTAGTACTTTTGAATACCCCACAATAATTATAGACATTCGTATGAATAGATCTATGTATACATCAATGGGTGTTATGAAGCTTTTTAGTTGCATCAGTTACATGATTAAGTTAAGCAACATATTTGCAGAAATAAAAGACTTATTAAAACGACTGTTTCACAAGTCTACGACAGGCTATAGTTGAAGCAAAGTGCAAGTTTACTCGCGTTCGCGTCCAGTCATTGAAACGTGGCGGTAACGCGGCGTGTGGCAAGAACCACCGTACAGGGTACAATTATCCCGTCTTAGGTTCAAGATCAATCAAACCCTATCACGTTATGTGGGTCATTAATTACTGTAAACAGTAATTACTTTAATTATTCTTGACAGTCTTTGTGTAAAGTCGTGAAACCGTTGCACGCCTCCGAAGGTCGACGTGGATTGCATTGTATTAGACGAGCACGTTAGAGAGGTGATATTTAGCTACCAACAAAAGGATGTTAAAATAACGATATTGTTCGATATGACACGACAACAGTCACAACATTCGCTTTGCATATTTTGTAACATAGGTTCATCGATAGATAATATATAACACCATTCAACCACGTTTTACGTTTAAAAATGCTATTTGATAATTTAAAGTAGTAATTTTAGCAAAATAATTTGTTAAAATTATAAGTTCGCATTTCAACTGTAATGTCAATTTTATATGAAAAATATGAAACTTCCTAGTTTTTAAATTAAATATCCAATACTTAATATAAATTAAATATTAAATAATTTAATGCTTCATATTGGATAAACTGCTTAGTTTCCGTCAAGGTGCTATAAAGTGCCATGCCGCACAGTGGGACGAAAATAGGGGTTTCATAGACTTAGGATTTTTTTGTTAAAATTTGTTTGTTTCTTGTCGCAAACTGACGTAGAATCTTTTTAGAAGCTACAACATTACCATATCTATGCACCGCAGGCGACTATAACACGAAAAAAATTTTTTTAAATTAAATTTGTATGGAACACAACAGAAAAACCGATTTTATTCGAGACTGAGGAGAGTGCCCCTAATTCCCTCTGGTACGATTATTGCCACTATTTTTCTCTATTTTTTGACATATCGCACCATGCGCGCACTCGATAGACTTTGGGTGAAAAAAAATGAAATGTTTTTTTAATTATTGTTTTTCATTTTTTGCACGTTATTTTTTATGCTTAAGGGCCTTCAAGGCCCTATTTAGTACTAGGCCTGTTATCTAAAACGAGCTACTGCTATAACTTACCAATTTAATAAAAGTTTACCGGCTAACCTGCCATTGTTTAATAGTTTACATGGTTATTTAATCACTTACTAATGACGATCCCTGTGTTCATCAATTAAGTCAATGAGCTCGACTTGATGTTGTCAGTACTCGGCTCATTATTGTTACTATTTTAATTATTATTGCATCTACTTAACTAATAGGTTACATGGTTATTTAATCACATACTCGTACTAATGACGATTCATGTGTTCATCAATTTAGTAATGAGCTCGACTTAATTAATGTTGTCTGTACTCGGCTCATTGTTGTTACTATTTTAATTATTATTGCACCTACTTATTACCCTATCGCCTCATAGTCCCAGTCCCATTATGATGGCTAAAGCAAGTATAAATACAGGGAGCACTGTATATTTACTTTAGTTAAATTTTAACTACTCTCTGTAAAACTTTGCCAGTAATCATTGTGAAAATGGAAAATTCTACTTTAAAAACAATTTTGGACCTTTATTTGATACTGAAGCAATCTGGAAAGCTTGGAAACTATTTAAGAATGTTCGAGACTATTCAGTCTCAGTTGAGTCTAAGTTTGTCAGAAGAAGATATAGACATTCTCCAGGAATTCTGTCGAAGATTTAGTCAGTCTGTATTGAAGAAATGGAAGTTGGCGAAATGTAACACAGACTATTTCCGAAAACTTTACGCGGATTGGTTGGATCATAATATTGAGTGGCCAACTTGCGTACGTGAAAATCTACGGCCACAGTGGTCTTTTACTGAACTTCAAGTAACGAGTGAACCCGGTGATTTTTGTCTACCTTCTACAAGTGCATCAGTTGGAACATCAACTTCAACTCTAAGTCCACGTAAACCATTCACAGATATTGGAACTAAACAGAAGATACGAAGGATTGAAAATTTACAATATCAAGACCGAGAAGGCTTTGAATTGGCGTATGCCACTGTTGCTAAATTTAAACAAGAAGGTAAAGATAATTTGGCAGCAGCAATAGATATTGTTTTAAAAAACCCAAAAGAAGCTAATAACATTGTTCAACGGACAAAAGGAACGAAGAAGTTTACACTTACCCCTGCGAAAGCACTCGGCCTATTAATATCACTTAAATTATCTAAGTGGCAGTATGTGACTTTGAGGGAATCTACTCTACGTGAAGATTTCACAGATAGATATCCTTCGTATTACAAAGTCCGACAAGCTAAGATGGATTGTTACCCTCCAAAAGAAGCAATAATGATAACAGACAGAATTGCCAAAGTGTCTCTTCAAGCACTTTTAGATATTACTGCTGCTAGAATTATACAAAGTTTACCACAAGAAACTAAAGGCAAGTGTATGACTTTAATTTCAAAGTGGGGATTCGATGGAGCTTCAAGCCAGAGCAGGTATAAACAAAACATCGAAGGGGAAGAAAGCAGCGATGACAGTGATGAATCAGTTTTTATGACAACTTTAGTTCCACTAAATTTTACTGCTGCGGAAGAAGTCATATGGGAGAACCCGAGACCGTGTTCGGCATTGTACGAGTTGCCGTCCAATACAGTTTCTCTTCTTAAAAGAGTCTAAAGTTCTAGTACAAGAACAGTTGGCCAAAATGGAAGATGAAATAAAAAGCCTTAAAGTTACCCTATACGAAAATAATGAAATCAATCATAGTCTATTAATGACCATGATCGATGGGAAGGTATGTACCTATCTTTCAGACGCCAAATCTCCTGCAACTTGTTATTTGTGCTTGGCAAAACCTTCTGAAATGAATGACTTGGAGACAGTTGCGCAAAGACAAGTGCAAACTGATCTCTATAAATTTGGATTATCTTCTCTGCATGCTCGTATTAATTGTATGGAATGCCTGCTTCATATTTCATACAGACTAGATTTGAAAACATGGTCTATAAGAGGAGAAAACAAGCTTGTATTAGAGGCAAAGAAAAAGGAAATTCAATCTAAATTCCGGGAAGAATTAGGTTTGCTGGTCGATAAAGTAAAACAAGGATCAGGAACAACAAACGATGGGAACACGGCAAGAAAATTTTTTGAGTTTCCAGAAAAAACTGCTGCCATTACCGGCTTGGATGAAGAGCTCATACGAAAATTTGCAGTAATTTTACAAGTGATAGCATCGGACGAAATTATCGACATAGAAAAATTCAAAGAATATACTCGAAAAACTGCAGAAAGGTATATCGAGCTGTACAATTGGTACTATATGTAAGCAACGGTACATAAGATCCTTATGCATGGTGCTGACATAGCCAATGTAGCAATTGTACCTATCGGAAAACTTTCCGAAGAAGCCTCAGAAGCTAGAAATAAAGATTTCCGCAGGTACAGGGAGTTTCATTCTCGGAAGTCTAGCAGAGTTAATACTAATCAAGATATTTTGAACATGATGCTTCTTTCATCTGACCCATTAATTTCTTCCACTAGACCTGTACTCGATGCAGCTCAAAGGAAAAAGTTAAGTGCTGAAGCCCTAGGACTTTTAAAACTTAGTACAAAACATGTTGACATAGAATTTTTCGATGTAGGTAACATTGATCCTCAAACAGATACCGACTCAGAATATGAAATGGATGAGTAGTTGTATCAATGTGTTTATTTTTTTTCTAACCTAGTCACTTGTGTTGTTACTCTCTCTTGGCTCTTGGCTTTTATATCTTAAGATTTTAGAAATGATTTTTTTGGGACCAACTTTAGATAACCACACATAATTTAGCCTGTTGTAGTAATTTACCTAGTGAGTAACTTGTGGATTATACGTATAAGTAGGATTATTTGTAATTTTTTAGGTAATGAATTTGTGAATAATGTAATATATATTAATATTATGACAAATGATTGTTTTAAATGTAAGCTTTAAACCTTAATAAGCAATGGGATTTGTAAGGTAATGCCCATCATAAAGTATTTGGGACTATGAGATAATGGTTGATAAGTAGGTGCAATAATAATTAAAATAGTAACAATAATGAGCCGAGTACAAACAATATTAAGTCGAGCTCATTGACGAAATTGATGAACACAGGTATTGTCATTAGTAACTGATTAAATAACCATGTAACCTATTACACAATGGCAGGTTAGCCGGTAAACTGTTATTAAATTGGTAAGTTATAGTAGTAGCTCGTTTTAGATAACGGGCCTAAAACCAAATAGGGCCTTGAAGGCCCTTAAGCATAAAAAATAACGTGCAAAAAATGAAAAACAATAATTAAAAAAACATTTCATTTTTTTTCACCCAAAGTCTATCGAGTGCGCGCATGGTGCGATATGTCAAAAAATAGAGAAAAATAGTGGCAATAATCGTACCAGAGGGAATTAGGGGCACTCTCCTCAGTCTCGAATAAAATCGGTTTTTCTGTTGTGTTCCATACAAATTTAATTTAAAAAATTTTTTTTCGTGTTATAGTCGCCTGCGGTGCATAAATATGGTAATTTTGTAGCTTCTAAAAAGGTTCTACGTCAGTTTGCGACAAGAAACAAACAAATTTTAACAAAAAAATCCTAAGTCTATGAAACCCGATTTTCGTCCCACTGTGTGCCGCGAAGTGTTTTACGTTTTCTTATGGACATAGTAAAAATAAGGATAGTATGTTTACTTATAACAAAGTGAACTTGTGATTTGTAAGCACGTATTCTTCATAAAATAAAATAAAAAAAGTATAAAAGTAAGAATATGTTTTAAGAATATGTGCCAAACAAAAAAATGTTTAATTACTTGGAGTTTATTTTCTTGGAAAATATTTAACAATTTTGATTGATCGCTAAAATGATGTTGTATCGCAAATCATTCCTTGTTATAAAAAAATGAAGCATCATTACAAAAAGGGGATGTTCATCGAGTAAAACAATGATACGTATATGGTACCGTATAAAATTCGATACTTTACTAAGAATTTCTATTCATTTTAATATAGGTTATCTACTCGATTGTACAGTACAATCGATGTTCTTAACTATTTAGCAGTAACTAAAGTAAATATTGCACTGTGTAGCCGCCTGCCGCTTAGTCGCTGTGCGCCTGCGCAGCGCTAGCTGTCAAAGGCAACCCCGTCAGGTGATCTCCGGGTCCGTGACTCAACAGTTACACTAACGAACCGGTGCGGCGCGTGCTTCATTGTGTCCTATTATCTATCATTATCTTGCTCCACCGCTACGTACACCTATACTATAACTCGCCGACTGTTTGGCAATATCGAAATTAAAACAATTAACTTTAACGCAAATGCTTACGGCGAATCGGATTGACCGTTGCGTAACATCGGTGGCTTTGTTGTAGCTTTAACTATAGATTCGTATCTGAACTTTGGCTGTGCCTTATTGACCTTATATCCTTGTTCTAATAAAATAGATTACAATAAAGCAGGTACAATAGTTATTGCCTTGGCACATTCTAGATCTGTCACAGTGAAATAGCTTCAAAGAATTTGCGCAATGCGCTTTTTTTCGTTTATGTACTTTAATTTTTTCTGCAATACTTCCATGCAGTCTTGCTATGTCATTTTTTTTAAGTTACATATTTGCAGTCTATGAAAACCAAAGACAACAAGAACAATATAATATCAAAAATAAAAAAGAAAAATATTGTACTGTATTGTCACCATCCGATTTTCTGAGATAGCCCATATCCTTACGTTATTACGTTCATTCAATAGTGAAAAACCAAAACTTGACAAAACAGGGCTTTCAACCCATTGCAATTATTATTAATTTCTCCAATTTCACAGGTAGAGTTTAATATACAGACACACACACACACACACACACACACACATATATATATATAGATATATATATAATGTTAGTTATCAGTATATATAAAGGTATTATATTTTATGAGTACGATATTATATTTTTAAGCATAAAATCTGTAATGCTACTCCGCGTCGTATGCTCTACGCTAGGTTTTATAGCTTTTCGAAAACCAGTTCAACTCGTGACGATATGTCCTACGATAAGCTGGCATGTTATTAACCGGTGAATGTGTCAACAAGTGTGTAAAAATGCGAATATGCTTTAACGTGGCATCAGCGAGTGCGAATATAGAGATCAGTGTTCCGTAGCATACAAAAAAATCTAGCAGTAACTTTTCAGTTATGAAACTTGTCACTGTCTTGAAGAATTAAGAGCACATGGTAATTCCTCACAAAATTACATACATCGCACCTTCAGTGGAAAAAAGGCATAAGATGAAAATTGTAATTTTACAGGAGAGCTATAAAACTTAAAATATCTATATAAACTTAAATAAAACCGTTAAGATTAATGATAAAAATTAGCATATGCAGCTTTTGTCCCTCTTTCCAATCATATTAATTAATAAAATTCAACGTAAGATGACTTATGCTTCTTTTCCACTGAGGGTGCGACATTAGCATAATTAAGGTGGGATAGGCAAGGTTGCGAAAAAGCTGCATTTAGATATAAACACCTCGCCCTAATTCATGTACAATGTAAATTGAAAAATGAAATTATATCTTTACGGTCATGGAATATATAACAGGTGGGAATAAATCACCGCCGATAACTATGCTAGTTGCAGCTTAAACCGTTTACGGACTGTGATTAATACCATTAGGTTCACTCACGATGCTTATCGGCAGTTATTATGTTTCATTAGCCTTGTAAACTATTTGAACCGTCAAAACGATCCATCAAGGTGTTAAGTAGAACTATTTTCGGGTCTGAGGTTTGTAGAAGGTGTATTGGAGTCCACCACCTGCCAACGATAAACGTTATCCAATAACATATGAGGTGTGGAGTGTAGATCACTCACCTCATCGCTTCATTATATCGACACCATTGTTCCTCGTGGCTTTCGAGTTGTGCGATAAAAAACTAACCAGTTTAGTTTTTATGTTAACTAAAAATGTAATAATATTTCCTTCAGCTTTTTTGATGTATTGAGGAATTGTCTTACGTTTGTTGGAGAAGACTTGGAATGCAATAAAAAACGACCTGATGGTAAGTGGCTATCGTCACCCATGTACATCAGCAACACCAAAGCATCACTGATGCGTTGCCGGCCAAGAAAGAGGGAAGAAAAAGAAAGAAAGAAAGACACAAGTTATTTTGTACAACTTGTGATGAACTGTGTAACAAGATGACGATCCACGATAACATGATGATGATTGGCCGTCGTCAGCCATGGACATCAGAAACAGGCATCACCGATGTGCTACCGATCTGGAAGGAAGAGAGAAAAAGCAAAAAAGCTAATCTTCTTCTACGTTAGCGAATTCTGCTGTATGGTGGCAAAGATGGAGAAATAGTCATGCAGAAACTGTATTTTTTTTGGTAATCTAATTTGCACTATCCTTGCCTTAAGCGTCCGAGCTTAGCCTATTAAATCACGTATGTACTTAAATTTTAACGTATTTAAATTAATTTATAAAATAAAATATATTTATAACTAGTAACCGCCCTCGCTTTGCTTCGGTTTTCGTATGGATTCCTATTTTTTTTAAATAAAATATATCCTGTGTTGCCTACTCAGAATTTTTGAGTCAGAAACATTATAGAGCATCCTATTAGTGAGTGAATTTTTGAAATGGTTCCAGTAGTTTTTGATTTATCCATTACAAATTAATAAATAAACAAAGAAAAATCAAAACTTTCCTCTTTATTATATTGGTTTAGACAACATAATGGAACTTAAATATAAAGTAAATGAGTACACTCATGCCCGATATACATTCAGTGATTTGGCAATGATTGTTTGATAGAGCACGCTAGATAATATTTAATAACCATTAATCAATTAAATAAACAATGGGTTGGTATAATTAATCCAGTCCAAGTCATGTGCAGATATTGGTCGATGGAGAATGGAACCGCGGGCGCATGGTGCGATGTCGCGATGATTGGCGATGGCGCCCCAGAAGTAGTGTCGGCGGCTGTGGCTGCGTGACTCGCCGGTGACGCGTGCCGTCAACTCGCTATGACATTTGAAAGCATTACCGCGCGAATTATTGGTCCAGTATTAATCTGGACTCTCGACCTCCATTCGAGTAAACGATGATCCGAAAACGTTAGTCACGACCGGGAGATTAATAATTTGTTTTTATGCGTCGTCGCCGCGATTACCGAGACGGGCCGGACGCTACATTTTCACAACGCCCAAAGTGCAAAGAAGGAGGCTAAGTTCGGAATCACGACGTTGCTGCTCAACTTTCGACTGCGGCCGTCGATTAAGAATCACTTGCGACAACACCGGATTGATCGATGTGGCCCTTGGCATTTGTGCGATATAACTGTAAACTATCGATGACACAGATAGTTAGTGAGCTGTTGAATTGACATGTATTTATAAATGATAAAATCGTAAAAACATTGATTAAGGTTGTTGCGAAAGTGTCACATGCTGGCATTCCTCACGTTTACTCGAAAAGTTAATACGGGGACCGTCGTTCGCGGAGTTCCATTATCCAGATGCCTCTCGTGACGAGCGACGAGGATGAAATTTTTTACAGAGTAAACAACCGTAAAACGAGTAGCCTTCTCCTAACTTAAAGTAGGAACGGGTTAAATCGGCCGCACGTGGGTAGCTGCGGATAACCGCCGCGGTCGGCGGCACGTCAAAGCAAACACTCGTTTAGGCCAATTGTGCGTGCGAGCGCGCGCACAACTACAACATGTAATTATACGGTTATAGGGCGCACCCCCGCGCTCAGCGCTCAGCGCCCCGTCACGGACCGGCCGCGGGTAAAAAACGACCATCTGTTGGACCATAATCGGGATAACGCCTGCTGGGTCAGTAATTGACCGCCGACATAGTGTTCTCTAAATTAAACTTTTTTTATTTAGGTTATTAGAAATGGGTCAATAACCAATTTAACTGTTTACGCAGATAATTTTTTAATAAAACAAAATGGCATTATGATTTTCTGGTCATTGATATTCTGGATAGTTAGATAGTTGTAGACTGAAAAAAACGTTTTATTGGTTTCTTTTTAAACGCTTTTATTTAGCTTCACTTCGGAGCATCAAAGCATCAAATCTTGTAACGTTAATTTGAATGACTTCCCTTTAATGAAAATTGATGAAATTTGGCAGACATGTGTATTTCCGATGACAATACACGAAAATCATATTTTAAACTAATTTTCATTGTTTATTTGTTGTTAAATTAAAAAAAACGATTTTCAGACTTTAGACGCATAATTCTCTATGTTCTATTTTACGTAGAGACTTGAAATTTTCACAACTTGTAGCTAATTTTATAAACTAAACATTATTGAAATAAAAGCGTTTAAAAAAAAAATTTTTTTAGGATTCAACTTATTATATTCTACCATGAACATTATTCCCACTCGTCATCACGTCGCTGGTTTACGAATATTGTTGTATTTTTTTATTATTTTGTCTGTAGCGTAAAAACGTATATGAGTGGTCATCCATGAGTTGATGGCCAAGAAAGGTGTGGGTGACCCGCTAATCACTGCCTCTCAAATACTACCAAACTACAACTGAAACAAAAAATGGTTGTCTGTAAAGTCGGTTTACGGACGGTAGTTTAACGTGACAACGTCATGACAAAACATTGATGAAGTAGTGCTCGAATATAATGTTATCTCTGGAAATTAACTTATAATTAGAAACTTTTATCTTTATACTACAATGCCATCTAGAACACCTGAACTAAACTATTTTTTCAGCACGTTCCTTTCTGACTTAATTGTGTATATAGTTTTGTTCATAGATGGCGCTTTCTCCATTGTTCGCTCGCTCGCGGAACGCGACAGATGAGTT